>CM055649.1:2128938-2618938 GCA_029378325.1 Elaeagnus macrophylla | reverse complement strand
CAAACTCTGATGTCCGAACCAATGCCAACAACGGTTGACTGAATTTCTGAGGCAATATCAAGATAAGAGTCTTTGAAGGATTGCGACAAATTCCAACAATCTTCACGGATGTAGTCCCCCACTAGTGAATGTATCGGAGGGTCCACTGGTAGATTATCTATCCTGTCAATTAGTGGAATACCTAACCAATTATCTGTCCAAAACTTAACTGTAGAATTCCTTCCAACTAACCACCTGGACTCCTCCAAGAGGGTTAAATAGTGAGGTCGCAAACCAGGCCAGACTGATGAACAGATATAATAGTTCCGTGGAGAGCCATTTTTTGTTAGATATCGGCTACATAAGTAAAGCAGAGTGTTAGAGCTCCCTGTGATTACCCTCCATACGAACTTTCTTAACATGGCCTCATTTAGGAGACGAATATTGCGCAAACCAAGACCTCCTTCATCTATTGGACGGCAACAGTCTTTCCAAGCCACTTGTATCTGTTTGATTGTATCAGTCTTTCCCGACCAAAAGAAATTGCGAATGATTTTTGTTAGGTCTTGAAGGACTGTTTTTGGCCATTTATATATCTGAAATGAGTGAAGAAGTGTACCTTGAATGATCGAAGAAATCAAGCAATGCCGTCCTGCCAAAGAAATAATCAGCCCATTCCAGGCCTCAATTTTCACACGAATTTTATCTGCTAAGCTTTGAAACCAACACTTTTTCAGAGCCCCCTGGAAGAGATTGATGCCCAAGTAAGACAAGAATGATCTTCCAGTACGCATGCCAGATAAATTTCGAAGTGATGAAATGTTGTTCGGTGTAACACCTTTACCAAAGTAGATAAAAGATTTTTCTAAATTTACCATTAATACTAACTTTAATAGGCCGAAAACTAAGTGGTGGCTTAAATGAACGTGATATAGTTAGGTACCATCTAGAAAAAGTATTATAATATCAACATAATAAAATAAAAATTATTCATAATCAAATATCATGCATGATTAATTAGAAATAATTTAAAATTAATTTCATGAAATATATTAAGTTAATAATACCCAATGATCATATCTTGAAATATTTGTAGTAGATTGTTTTCAAGTGAGTCAAACCACTCAACAACAACACTATATGGGTGGATCACCCCAAGCATCCAATAATTTCTACAATTAATTGTAAATGATTTAAATAAAAATGAACAATTAACAAAATTAGAGCATAAGAAAACTATAAATTAATAAAATACTCACGCTAGAAAAAGTATTATAATATCAACATAATAAAATAAAAATTATTCATAATTAAGTGGTGGCTTAAATGAACGTGATATAGTTAGGTACCATCTAGAAAAATTATTATAATATCAACATAATAAAATAAAAATTATTCATAATCAAATATCATGCATGATTAATTAGAAATAATTTAAAATTAATTTCATGAAATATATTAAGTTAATAATACCCAATGATCATATCTTGAAATATTTGTAGTAGATTGTTTTCAAGTGAGTCAAACCACTCAACAACAACACTATATGGGTGGATCACCCCAAGCATCCAATAATTTCTACAATTAATTGTAAATGATTTAAATAAAAATGAACAATTAACAAAATTAGAGCATAAGAAAACTATAAATTAATAAAATACTCACGCTAGCCAATATGGAGCAATAAGTCTTTCATTCTCTCCTGCTCCAAACATTCTTTCAATTAGAGAATCATTTGATCATCGAGAGTAGGGCTGAATTGATTTGATATAAGTGCAGGATGCAGAAAGCGATATAAGTTGTGATTTTTTACATTTCTTGTTAAGTGATTAAATAAAATCCTATACTTAGAAGAAAAAAGTAATTATTATATGAATATTCAAAAGAACTTATACACAATATAAAATATTGAAATAAATATTACATCTCATATACTGCAATAATTGTTGCTTGTAGTTACCCGACAATACCAAATGGCATTATGTCCTCGCTCTTAACCTCCAAGGGCTCCTCAATAGCCAATGCATCTATGACAAAGATTTGGAATGATTTACCATCACCTATCATATTGGTGTATGCATACATTGTCATACGTTCAATGGCACCTCCATCACCTACACATGGAAGATCTGCTATTCTTTTTCCATGAGAAGTATCATTTTTCTTTGGCTTGATTTGCTTTTGGGAGGCCTATGCTTATGTAAAATTATGTTAATAAATATAATTATAATATGTATATAAGCAATTCAATTAATGTTCATTTATACTAATTGAATTATTTTGAGCGATTATCCTAATTTTTGGCCAAATTATCATACATCCTTCAACATGTCTAACACACATCAACTCATCCCCAATGGAATTGGAAAAAATTCTTCATCTTTAAGTGAATTCTAAATACTAACTCATGCATTATACTTACCAAGAAGTATATGATACACTTTAGCATATGGGCCACTTGTTTGGTAAAGTTTACCCTTGGCTACAATATTATTCAAATCATCCAATGCTAAATAACATGGAGTTTCCTAACAATATTATTAAACTCATATTAGCACTCCTTATAATAAAATAAGTTACAATTGTAATTATATGTGATGCATACCTCTAAGTCGTTGATAGGAATTGTTGGATTCGTTGGAGGAACAAAAGTATTGCTCTCTTGAGTGATATCGGGACTTTTTGCCTTAAGTGCTTCATTCTCTGCCCTTAACTGTAGTTCTCTTCTAACAGTTGTTTGTCATTGTCAACCTTCCCTTTACCCTTAGTTGGCTTTATTTGATTCTTCTCACGTGTGGGCGTGTGATATCTCTTAAGTATGGTGACCCCATAACTAGAACCTCTAACACGTCCAGGATGTTCTTTAGTTTGTAATGACTGGCCCAATATATCCTTGTTAACCAACAAGTTTTTCCCCTGACTCTGTCTTTCTTTAATATTCTTCCTACAATTAAGTAATCACTATATAAACTTTCTGATAATATTAACAAAAGTTATAATGAATATATTTTATGTTAAACTTAATTAATAACTATCAATTCGAATGCCTTTTGGACAGCTTCATTAATTGAAACTCCATCCCTAGAATGCGTGTGCGTCCAAGTAATGTGTCTTCTTGGAATAATTTCATCTTGAAAATTTGTTTTCTACAATAATAGCACTTACCAAGTTAGATACATGAATTTTATATATAATGTTAAGTAATACAGTAAAATATTGAACTTTTAATACCAATGACTCTTTGGCATTTGCAATACTTGTTTGACCCGTATGATTTACATACACTAATTATTCTCTATTTTATTTGGACTTCTTGCTCAAATCCTATAAAAAGTTGTGTTAATAAAATACTTCAAATATATATATATATACACACACACACACACACACACACCTATTGTGATAACAATATGATATGTATTGAATGTAACTCATTTATATGTAATTACCTGAAAATTTCCAATTTGTATCCACTCCACAAACCAATCCCATTGTTCTTGGGTAATAAAATCATTTTTTTAGGGGGTGTTCTCAACAAATCTGGAAACTCAAGATTAGGCACCACATGGTCTTTGTATAACTTATGTTTATATTTTCTCCACCTATCACCAAGTTCTTCATCGTATATACTCCTGTTATCTCTGAGTCGATATTGGAAAATATAAAAGTTATTTACATAAAACATGTATACAATATTCAAAACCATATATAATTAATCTTACATAAAATTAGAATAAGTAAAAAAATAGTACTACTTACTATAACATCCTGCCATAAAAATTCCTTGCAAGCATCAGGCACATTCATCCATATCTTATAATTAATTGGAATTGAGGCATGTGCTAATACCCCAAAATAACTAATGAAATCATTTGAATTTTGTCCAATAGGTATGTTTTCTAAATTAAATAGTACCAAGGTCCTAATCTCTTCAATTCGTAACTTCACCAACTTATTCATTTAGGTACAACCTCTTTTTTTCTTCTCTGTACTATTACTTGAACATTGAGATAAATCCATCCTGCAATATTTTAAGAATATAAGTACACAATATAATGAACAATTGACAACTAAACATATATAATAATAAATTATAAATTAATTAAATTAAAGTATAACTTATAAATACAATTATGAGTAGGTCATTATTTTTCCGTCATGTAGAATCCACGTTCCTTCACACTCGACAATAATCAACCTCATCATCTTCTTGTTGGTCTATAATGTCACTTTTATCTAACAAACTATCAACCTCATTATATTCTTGTTGGTCTAAAATGTCACTGTTATCTAAAAAACTAACAACCTCATCATGCTCCATTACGATGTCTCCTAATACTTTGATATTAAAAGTGTCATTATAATCCCGATGAGGAAGAGTTAAGACATTCCACCATTGTTTTTCTTGAGCATCATGAATGTAGAAAACCTATTTAGCTTGTGAGGCCAATATGAAAGAGTCATTTACATGTGAAATCTTCTTTTGAAGTTAAAAATGCCTAAAATATACAAAAATAGACTTGTGATTCCGATGGTGGATTTATGCAAATAATTAAACAAAAGTATCATAATTATATTTGTTACAATAGAGATTATTAAATCACGTAATATTAATACTTTTAAGGCACTTGCACTTATCACAATCCCTAACCAACTTATCACTAGTCTCTAACAAGTGAAGCGATCCAAAAATCTAAAAACAAAAAAAATTAACTATACTAACCCCGAAAGTCTAAAAAAAAAATCCTAAACTAAACTATACTAACCTAAATCACTTTCTTAGACTGCCACAGTTGCATTTAACATATGCAACTAACTTTTAAACCTCTACATGGACCTAGTGAATAAGTTACAATCTCGTGAGAATTTTCAGTGATAATACCTATAAACATCCTATTAAGCAAAAACTAAAACTAACTACTAACAAACAAAACTATTAACTTAAATGAACAAAATTTTTCATGCTTCAATTTCTTTACAATTCATAATCAAGTTTCATGCATATTTATGTTCAAACTTTTAACATGTATCAAAGTCTATCATGCAAATCAAATCCATATCGTTCACCCATATCCCAATACTCCAACATATTCATATCAAATTCCTTAAACTCAATATCAAGAATCCAAATTCACTTTGACTCTAAGCCTCACAAGATTCACTCTTAATATCATACCAACCCTATGAATTCAAGCACTCAACAAAGTATATGCAAACAGATGTTATGTAAAGAAGAAAGCAAATATGTTCGCATATGCATATAAAGAATAAGAGCTCAAATGCAACAAAATTAATCTCATGAAAGTAATCAGATGCTAGAAATATGAACGAATCACATTGGTCATATCATACTCCAATCAACAAGTTTGTTAAGCAAACAATAACAAGTATGTGCCTATGAATGAATAAAAATGCTTTTGACTTCAAGGGGTTATTTCTTATAGATTGTAATAGCCACATTACCACTTTTAACGTTTTGGGGCCATATGATTTATTCAATTTTTTTTAAAAACCCCACACATTTATGTAGTATTATTTTGCTAAGTGGCTATTATAACTTTTTTGTCCGAGGGAACCCCATATATAACGTTATACACTAGAAGTCAAACATGAAGATAATTAAATATTCACTTTCAATTGCTGCTCAAATCATTTAATTAAAATAATGAAAATAAACAACATGAACTTATTTGATTATTAAAAATCCTAACATCTAATGAAAAACCTATAGAGATTGTCTAATAATTTAGAATCATAAGAAAGAAGTTTAAAAAGGTACAAAAGTTTTTATCTCCCAAAAATAAACATTAGGATTAAATACCTCACAAGGTAGTTTTCACTATTTATTCTAGGACATTAAATTTAAGTTCATCTTAATTTCAATGTCAAACATTAGGATTAAATACCTCACAAGGTAGTTTTCACTATTTATTCTAGGACATTAAATTTAAGTTCATCTTAATTTCAATGTCAAAAGTATGATTCATGGATTACGACTATGAACCAATACTTACAATAAAATTTTAGAATGTTAAAGAAAATCAAACACAACAAGCATAATATACTTAATTATTCACCATAAATAAACCAAAAGCATGATAGTTTGTATCAAAGAGTTTTTTATTGACATATATTCACACGTCAAATCTAAACTAAATATTGTCCTCAATTTTTCCAATCAAGTATATATTTACAAAAGCACTTAAAGGTAGAAAATAGAGAAGAAATACTAATACAACTAAAAATAATAAATAAAAGAAAAAGGAGAGATACTACCAAATATGGTAGGTTGTTTTCTACCAAGCGCTTTCTACGTCTTAGCAAGACAGAGTTAGTTCTTGTCAAGGAGGTTTGCTTCCTCCTTTATCTTGTCCCTTCTCAAGACAAGGCTTAATATTACGTGAAAAAGATTTAAAACAAGTATTGCATGCATAAAATTTATTTTCAAGATAAAAGAATTCACAAGTCAAGTTTCTATTATTGTAATGCGTAATGTGTTCTTTGTAGGTATCATCTCGAATTAGTTCTGTCAATTTAGTTTCCCCCCTCCTTTTAATGTTTGAAGCCTCTACTTTATAACCTACATTTTTTTTCTTCTGAAAATGAGTGTCACAAACAGATGAGTCAATAGTATCGATAAAAGCACACTTATTTATAGTAGATATAGAAGGAATAAGTAAGGGTTTAAACACTTTAAACTTTACTGTCTCTTCTAAGACTACCATTTTCAACCTCCCCTTATGGACTTCAATAGTTATGTTGGTTGTGGCCATGAATGACCTACCGAGAAAAAGTGTATGCTCTTTGCCCTTAGGTAAGGTGTCTTCCATTTCAAGCACCACAAAATCTACAGGAACAATTGGCTTGTCCACTTGCACTAACAAATCCTTAACTATTCGCTTCGGATATTTAATAGAACCATCAGCAAGCTTAAGGGATGTAGTTGTTTGTTTAAGCTCCCCTAAACCTAGTTGCAAGTACACTGAATACAGCATGAAGTTTATACTTGTTACCGAGGTCTAGCATAGCATTAACCACCTTTTGTTTCCTATAGTGATGTCAATGTTGAAGCTTCGTGGATCTTTTAACTTGAGAGGTAAGTCACGTTGGAGCACTGAACTAGCAAACTCTGACACCATTGCTTTCTCATCTGCTTATATCTCTTTTTGGTGATAAGGTCCTTGAAATTTTTTGCATAAGTTGGAATGTTTGTGAAAACATCTAAAAGAGGAAGGTTAATATAAATTTTAAAAAACAAATCAAAAGTGTCAGAAAATTGTTCATCCTACTTTTTCTCTTTCAATTAGTGCGAGAATGAAATAGTAGGTCTATAAGGCTTAGGTGCCTTATGTAACTAAGGAGTGTTAGATAACTCTTTAGTTCCTCCCTTGGAAGGCTCATCATGTTTGTTAATTGTCTCCCCACCTTCTTTGGAAACACGTTGCAAGACAGTAATGGTGTTCACTTATTCAGTCATTTTTCCTTATTCTTTAGCTTTTTCAAGTGGTCAGCCAATTGCTCTACTTGAATCTCTACCCTTTTCATTGATGCCTCTAGAGAATTCAACCTTCTATTAGTTTTTACTTGGTTGTGCCTACTCACTTGAACAAAAGCATTCAAGTTATCCTCTAAGGTTAGCCGTGTAGGTTGTTGTGGTGGAAATAGTTGGTTTACATCTTGGCCTTGCATTTGGTTTTTGGAAAATGGTTGGTTATTGTTTGTCTTCCAAGAAAAATTTGGGTGATTTCTCCAACCAAGGTTGTAGATATTAGAATAAGGGTCATTTATAGGTCTAGGTTGGTACCCTTGCATTAGATTAGATTCCTCACTAGTACCTACAAGAAGTCACCTACAAAAGGGAAAACAATAGCAGCATGCCCATATGCACCACACACTACACACACCTCTTGATTTGCATTTGATTTATATTCTTGGTACTAAGCAACAAGTTGCATGGCCATCTCATTTTAGAGCCTAGTTCATTGATTCTAACTCTCTTTACTTTAGCACTCTTTTATTGAGAATTAGCTCCTAACATCTCATATAGCTCATATGTCTCCTCTGTTATTTTCTCTCACATAGTTCCACCTGCAACATTATCTACTGTAGAATAACACTATTGTGTCGGTCCTTCATAGAAAAATTAAGTTTGCACTTTGGACCTGAAGTGGGAAATGATAATATGGACACTGTATTAAGATGAGCTTGAACCTATCCCAAGCTTCATGAAAGGGCTCTCATCTATTTGTAGGAATGTAGAAATCTTAATCCTTAGGTGAGCAGTCTTTTGGTAGAACTTACCCATGAATCTATTGTAAACTGATTCCCAAGTGATCAAAGAACCTGTGCCAATGTCATGAGCTAGGACTTAGCTCTATCCTTGAAGGTGTAAGGGAAATACCTCAACTTGAGTTGATCTTCATTAAGTGTCTACAATAGAAAGGTTTGCACAGTAGTATGAAAATCTCAAAAAAAGTACAAGGGGTCCTCATTAAGAATACCGTAAAAGGAAGACAACATGGAATAATAAATATTTTTTAATTCATAATTCCTAACTGTCTCTGGAAGTTGTATGCCAGATGTAGCAGTACCAATGATTGGTCTTGCATATTCCTTCATCACCATCTACCTAACTATGTTATCACGCATTATCACTTGTCCTTATGGTTTGTTTTCTTCCTCTTGAATATGAGTATCCAATTTTCTTAAAATGTGCTTAACTCTGTGAATGTTGTCAACAAATTGAACAAGTTCCTTGTTCAAAGATTTCCTATCTTGCATACTCTAACAAAAATCAAACAAAGATCTAGGTAGCACAGAATTTGTGACAAATAGAGTACTTTTAGAAAAAATAAAAATTAAAAAATATATATATACATGCATATGTGTGTGTGTGTGTGTGTGTGTGGAAACACACAACACACACATATATGTATATATATACACATATGTATATTTTTTTCTAGAAAAGGAAATAAAAATAAATACTAAACTTAATTTAGAATCTTTAAAAAGTTTTAAAAAAATTATTTAAAAAGCTAATTTCTTAGCAATGAGAGCCAAAAACTTGATGTGCAAATTGTATTATCGCAAGTATATGAATCACCTATAGCAAGTCATAAGCAAAATTCCAATGTCGATGTCTTATGGAATTACAATGGTTCTAAATAACATTTTCAACTTTTCAAAAATCTTAAAGCTAGCAAAAATTGTAAATTAAATCAAGAGAGGGAACAAGAACAATGATGGAAATAGAACAAAATTATGGTTCAACTTGAAACTAACTTAAAAAGGTTGGAAAATATCAATGGAAGATTACGGATATATAGCTTAGTTGACTATGCTTGCATTGAAATATTATGGTGAATTAACATGAATGATCATATAAATTAAAATTGTCAACTTTTCTTTTATTTACGAAAATTTATATGAATTGGATAATTTTCTTTGGTGATTAACTATTAAATAACTTACGAATTAGATATATCAACTAATCAATCAAATTTGAACAAGAAAAAATATATCGTTCAAATCAATGCTATGACTAAGTCATCAATTTAAACTTTTGATTAAGTTTTTCAAAATAAAGGCAAGGTGATGTTCCTAAACTAAATTTTTAGATTTTTTAATCTATTTATGAATATTAAATTGATCCATAAAATTCTTATAATAGACATTTAAACACGCTTTTAATCAAAAAGTAATATTTATTTATTTTTGCATATAAAATAATCACCTAAATAAATCTAAACAAACATTGTAACAAAAGCTAAACATCTATAGTAAAATTTAGCCACACATGCTTAGATTAATATTTATAGAAAAATAAATCTAGCATTCATCCTAAAGAGAGAAGAATAAGATGAATAATCTATTTACTCAAAGAACCTAGTAGATCTAAATACCTACAAATTAGATTGGATGATGTTTTCTTCATAAAAAACTTACAGCTCTATCTTCTATTATGTCTTGAGTCCTTAGAACTCTCTCTCTTGCTTCCTTGGATATGAAAAAGCTCCAAAAAAACCCTAAAAATTTCGTAAAAAGTTGTCACTAATCGTATATGTAATGCTGCAAATGTGAGAGGCATTTTATAGAAGCAAGGGTTGTACCGAATTAGGAGTCTCCAAAAAAAAAAACACACAATCCACGGCACACAAAAAGTTTAGCTACGGCACAAGCCTCAAAACTGCCCAATAGTAAAACCTGTGGCCTGTTTGCCACTGTACACAAAACCTCTATTGCGATACATGTTGTTTTTGGTGTCTTTATATGTAACCTGATGAACACTATTTTGACCTACTATTTGTTACGTTTTTAAGTATTTATTTCGCATTTAATCTCAATATAATCTTGTTTTGGAAGGTATTTTATTGTTTTGTAGGTCAAAGTAGGTTTGGGAAGAAATGTGAAAAAAGAGAGCAAAAGTATTTAAAAATGTAAGCCTTACATTGGGGGACGTAAGCCTTACATCGAGAATCAGCAAAGTATGTACATGTATGTACATACCTTTACATATAAGGCGCGCCGCAGCGAAGAAACGATATGCCGCGGCGAGAGGCTCTCGGGTTGCATCCTAGAATTTTATGAAAACATTGTGCGCCGCGGCATGGTTATTGTGCGCCACGGCGACGAGGTTTCTGCTTTGGTTCGCAATTCTGAAAAACATCGCGCTCCGCGGCATGAAAAAAGGGGCGCCACGGCGGGCGCGCGGATTGCAATTCCCCCCAGCCACATACGCACATGCTCTTTGGGAAACCCTTACATATACGAAAACCTAAATGAACTCCAGCCTCCAACGCATTAACTCCAGCCTCCAACGCATCTCTCCAGCCTCCAACACAACAAACACACGAAACTCCAAGTGTGAACAGTGCGTGAACAGTACCAAATTCAGGTTTTTCATACAATTTCGGGAGAGAACTTACTTCATCAAAGACTATTCAATTGGATCTTCATCAAGAGACTTAAAATAGGTGATCATCCAACATCAAGGATCTTGTTGCAAGAGTGAAAGTTGGTAGATTCTTATTTGTAATCCTTCTTTTCCTCATTAGAATTCTTTCTATGTCATTTATAATGAAGAATCTGGATTTGAGTTTGATCATGTGTAACTAAACCCTTGTGTGTGGGAATTTAGGGATGTGACTTTGAATGGATACTATTTCTGTGGTTTGAATATTATTTGAGTGATTTATTTCATGTTCATTGTTTATTAACATCTACATTCATTAATTATTTTTGGCCAATTTAGTTATGGATGTTTGAGACTATTTTAGGATTGAACTTTAGAAACGCCATCTAAGTTTAATTGGGCATTCTTGAGCATGAACTTAAATTGAGTGCATTGACTTGTCTTAATTTAGGTGATTGAATTACCTTTTCTAAGATTAATGCTAATTAATTAATTAACGGTCCGGATCAAAGAAGTTAATTAGTTAATTAAGGAAAAATCACCATTGATTTGGGATTTTCTAGGATTAGTGAAAAGAATCAATAAATCCACTTAATACGCTTGATTGAGGAGACCACATAAACTAATTTATCCATGCTTAGTTCACTACCTAATTTCCCACACTCGTTCATCTTATTGTTTCAGCGACACTTTCACGCATTCACTTTATTTTTCTTGTTTATTTTAATACTTTTAGCAACCATTTTCACACCAATCTTTGATTAGAGTGTTTAGGATTTATTTTTAGTGTCACATTTTAGATTACATTTGACTCTTTCAAAAACCACCGCAATTCCTTTGAGAGACGATCTTGGGAGTATACTTGTCACCTACTATAAGTGACTCGTGCACTTGCGAGCTTTTACAAATACAAAATTTGGTTATCAAGTTTTTGTGCATCATAACCCTTACATACTAGTTTGTTTATGATGAAAGGCTTAAATGCCTTAATCTTTTTTTATTCTAGATTGTTATTTGAGTGCTTGTAGCGTCCCATCTTAGAGTGTTTACATTATTTATCTCTTTTGAAGCTAAAAATACTTGAAATACACAAAACAATATTTGTGATTCTAAATGGTAGTTTTATGAAAATAATTAAACAAAAGTTTCATAATTAAATATATTTGTTACAATTGAGTGCATTAAATCACAGAATATTAGTGTTGAACATGTACAACACTCCCTCTACGTGTATGCATATTATGCAATAAAGATGCAGCAAAAACTACACTCACATCCCATATAGTAAACACAACCAATTATGTACTAAAACTTCTCCCCCCCTTTTTGATAGAGAAAGTCAAAGGATCACCCCTAAGTGAGGGAGAGAAGACATACAAGCGTACAACAATCCTATACACTCAAGCAGCACAGCAAAGAAGAATTAAAACATACATCAACCAAATTGCAACACATGCAAGCAAGAACATAACTAACATGGTAAAATCATGACATAACAACATACACAATGCATAGAAAAACCAAGAAATGTGCAAACATAGGACATCTCCCTAGTAGGATACATAGCACTGAGTCCAACATATCTACATGTTATGGAAGGGCATAAGGGACTTTGCAATGTATACAAGACACATCGGATGAGATGGGTGGTCAAGCACCAATGTCACATAAATGTGTTAACGAATCTGTAAGAAGAAGTTGATTAGGAGTCCAAGTTTCTTCCAAGTTGACACACTTCTAATGGCTCAACTATCTTCCCCCAAAGAAACTTGGGTAGATTCGATCCTAAAACCTCACCTCATACTATGCACAAACATAAGGAGAGACATCCCAATCGACCAAAGAAAAAATGTGTCGTGCAACCTAGCAACAAATTCTAGAAAAACAATTACATGCAAGAGACACACAATAAAGCACTTCAAAGCATGAAAGCTGGCAAACACACTTAAAAGCATTTATGGACTTTCCTTTATGGTAAGCAGGGTGTTAGGAAGTCTTGTTCGGAAATACACCAACTTAAACACTTATAAGGAAGTACCTACCAATGTCATAAAGAAATGAATCAAGTTCTATAAATACAAACTTGCCTATGACAAGGGCTATGTGAGCCTTGAGGAATGTAAAATATAGTGTGGAAACCATAGTAAACGACTCTTATATGTATAACTAGCACGTCATTGTTTATATTCCCCTCCAATAACATGTATACCCCATGATAAATTCTTTATGGTCATTAGTTAGTTGTTTCTTCTTCTAGTGCACTACAAAGAAAATGACATAAATTTACAAGAATAATGTTTCATCAATAAAAAATATGATGGGCATGGTACCAAGGCCTTGACTAAAATGGAATTAGTCTAACAAAACTAGAAGTGTCAATTGGAATGAACCCCTTAAGACTAGAAGTGGTTGATCAGGATATGGCTAGGTAAGAGAGATTGCTCGCACATCAACATTCATTCGCCCAGCTGCCATTGGCCAAGTCATCGGCCACTAGCCATCAATCGACCCCTCATATTACACCTTTACACTCATCCTTCTAAAATCCCTAGGGTGCATCTTTGCACATTCCTCTGCACCAGGCACCGTATCTATGGATGTCATTGCAAGGCCAGATAGGAAGGCTATCCCTATCCCTCAATTAAATGTTGCGGTTGACAGTCAAGGATTCTCCATCGAAAGTTTGGGTTTTTTATGGGTATCGGGTCTTCTCACTAATAAATAAATTAAGATAATCAATTGTTCAAGTACCCATCAAAACTCAAGTATATGTATTTTTTATTTAATTAAATATAATAAGTTTAAACTTAAAGTACATATTATTACTATAATTAAATTATTTATATCATTAGTTTAACAATCATTAGAATAATTATTATTTCATATGTCAAAATATTTAGTTTTCATAATTAAAATATTTATTTATTAATAAAAATATTGTTTTTGATTAACATTCATTATATTTAACTCTAAAATTTTACAAATATATAATATATTTTAAAGAAAATGATAAGCAAATGAGGATCGAAGAATAGGCAGGCGAGAAGGGTATTCCTAAGCCTACCCAATCCCCCACAGAGACACTCCCTACGGATGTCAAAATCAGAGTTTGCCACAAATTTTGATTCCTAAGGAGCAAATTGACATTCGTAACCCCTTCCAAGGTCTAGTTCCACATCTACTATATAGGAACCAAATCCCCAATATGGACACAAGCCAAGTACATAACTTACCAACATGCTATAATATTAGTCTTATCATAAATAAAGATGACTAAGACATTTCATGTGTGGACCTCCCACTTAGAAGACATCCATAATATATCACCATTATATTTTTAGAAGCACAAAAAGCTTTGCCAGTCTAGGCAAGACACAACCATGGTTGACAAAGATGTGACATCTACACCCTCAGACTTTCCAAAAGTCCAACCATTTGTGCATGCTAGACACGTCATTTGAACAATGACGTAGGTGTTAGGTATGCCCCTATCCCTGAGAATATCATAAAGTCCCACAACTTAAATATTTCCTAACTAAAGATTATTTCCATCCATCAATATTTGACCAAATTGAGTTACAAAGCTTGACTCACATGGAAAAGTTCATAGTTTAATATCTCCCAAACTAGAAGTAAGATTCAAACTGATGAGTTCTTGAAAAGCACAATTATTCTATGAATTATCGAGACTTAAATGAAGATTTTAGGAGCTATTTGTGCACTTTTATCTAAATATGGTGCAATTTCCATTTTCGGAGTCAAGGGTATACTTTGATATTTTTTAGGTATTTTTTTTAGTGAAAATCGACACATGCAAGTAACAAGTAACAAGTCAATTGGAGGGTCAGCAAACAAAATGTCACACAGATATGCACTCCCCAGCTTGGATTTATTCCAGCTATGGCCTAACCCTCTTAGATCAAAATTGGGAATTCTCTAAGAACAACGCGTGCCATGGCGTGGAATAAGTTGAGCCGTGATGAAGCGCTCTCAGTGCTACCTTTCTTTTGATGCTATGATTCTGCCATTAGGGCCCCTTTTGATTTTTTCCTGTATCCTTCTTCATAAGTTTGTCCTCCATATAGAGGCTTGGGTCAATAGCCCTTTTAGTTTGATGCCTCTTTGTTCGTGGATTGGCCCCTTCATGGCTCACTCGTGCTTTAGTGTGAATTCGAGACCTGATTTTTAGCATCCTATTTTGGACCAAATCCTAACATTCCTAAAATGATCTTGGGCTATAAATACACTTGTAGACTCATAAACCTAGGGTGAAGAATTTAGTAATCAATTAGTTTAATCATAAAATTAGTTCTTAGTTTTTATCAACCTTCAAGAGGCATATTTTCTAGCAAAGATTGTGAGAGACTCAAGAGCATAAGTCAAGAATACAATGGAAGAAGGCAAAACTTATGGTAAATATTCACGTGAAGATTGGTTGTAATCATTCTTCTACTTTTCTATGTTCAATTGTAATGTTTTTCTTCATAAATATTTTGAATTTTTTGAACATGATATCTAGCTAATTTTCATTAATCTATGAATCTTATGAACCCAATTGTCTAACATGAGATGATATATTTTACTCTCCTCTTATGATTGCAAATTAAAGTTATATTGTTTCATTTAATTTATTGTCATTAGTTGCTTTATCATCAACTATATTATTGAGGCATTTAGGTAGCTTTGAGAGAAGCATCTATTTGTTTGTCGTTATTGCATAGCATGCATAGTTTCTAGGTTGAGAGGTATGATTTGTATGTGTGTGGTCTATAATTAAAGTTCTTTATGATTAGTAGTTTAATCTAATTGGTATGAGAGTGTGATTAGATTAGATTATTATATTGTGTGTAGTTTACTTAAGAGAGAAATGCATTTATAGTTTAGTGTCAATTGATCATATAACATGTTAGCAATTGCTTGGGGAGGAGTTTAGTGATTAACTTGCTTAGGAGATTGCGGGATTAAAGATTATTAGGTTTCATCTATCATACTTATATTTGTTGCTTTGTGTGCTCTATTAAGGCATTTAGTCACTTAATTATAGGGTTTATTTTTCACTATCCAAATAGTAGTAATAATAATCACATTGGTACTCAATTATAAGTTACAATTTTTCTTGTGGGTTTGACATCCGTACTTTAAATACTTATCACTTGTTCGCATTTGATGCATTTACGGTTTAGCATGAACAAGTTTATGGTGTTGTTGCCGGGAAAAAGTTTATAACTTATAAGAGATACATTCGAGTATTGGAATTACTAATTTGGATTTTTAATTTTTGTTTTAGTTTTTTTTAATTATATGCCCAAGTTGACAAGTCACAGCTTAGTTCCTTTTTATGCTAAAATTGAGAGAACTGTACATCACTTAAGAAGAAAACAGTTAGCATAATAATCAAGGGTTATGTTCTACATAGGGATCAACAAGCTTTCGTTACTCCCAAACCTCTAAGGGATTTTGCAATCCCTCATGTAAATGAAGCCCAATTTTCAATTACTAAATCGGATATCAATGCTAACAACTTCAAGCTTAAACCTGGTGCCATTCAAATGGTGCAAAAAAAACCAATTTTTAGGGTGGTTATGATGACCCCAATTTACATTTTACTTTTTTCTTGGATACTATGACACTTTCAAGATAAACGATGTCTCGAACGAGGCTATACTCCTTTTTTCCTTATCATTGAGGGATAAAACTAAGGCTTGATCACAAACACTATAAGCTGGATCAATCACCACATAGGATTAGCTAGCTTAGAAATTTTTGTCATGGGATCAGCTAGCTCAGAAATTTTTTTCTAAGTATTTTCCACCATTAAAGACTGCAAAGCTCATAAACGACATCACATCCTTTCAGCAATTTGATAGAAAATTTTTCTATGAAACATGGGAACGTTTCAAGGAATTAATGAGGTGCCCACATCATGTCTTCCTACTTGGCTTCAGGTTCAAACTTTCTATAATGGATTAATGGGATAGCTAAGGACAATCATAGATGCAGCAGTAGTGGGTGCCTTAATGAGCAAAGCTAAAGATGAGGCCTTGGCATTATTGGATGAGATGGCATCAAATTACTGCCAATGGCCTATTGAGAGACTGAATCCTAAAATGGTAGCTAAAGTGGTAGATGTAGAGATCATAGCAGCAATGCAAGCCCAAACAAATGCTTTTCTATTAGGTTTAACTAAGACGTTAGAAGGAGATACAATAGGAGTGGATATGGTTCAAACCCCATTTGTAGTATGTGACTTCTGTAATGGACCTCATGCTACTGAGGCATATGGGAGCCCTATGGAAACTGTTGATTATGTGAACAACCAAAACAGCTAAGGGAACCCCAACTCCAACACATACAATCCTAGATGGAAGAACCACCCCAATTTGTTATGGAATAACAAAAACAAAGGGGTAATCAATATGATCGTCCACCATTCCCACTCAGATATCAATAATCACAACAACAACCACCTCAAGAGAAGAAACCTATTTATGAAGACAACACGACTGCTTTGATGGTGATAATGAAGGAATTCATGCAAAACATAAACACTAAGGTGGATTGTATAGAAGTAACTCTTGGCACTTATATTTGTAACTTGGAGGTGTAAAAGGGGCAACTTGGCCAAGCTCTAAACAAAAGAACTCAAGGAACCCTTCCTAGTGATACATAAGCCCACTAAGAAGAAATGCAATGCAATTATGACAAAGAATGGACCTTTAATGGAGGATAATTTGGAAGAACTTAAGAAGGAAAAGAACAGTGAAAAGTAGATCTAGAAGAAGAGATAAAAGGTGAGGAAGTTGCATTAGTCAAGAAGGAGATGCATACCCCAATTGTTCATTTTCCTCAACGACTTGTTAAACACAAATTGGATAATTAATTGTCTAAAAATATGGATGTGTTTAAGAAGTTGAATATCAATATCTCACTTATAGGTACCATCAAGAAAACACATTCATACTTGAAGTTCCTAAAGGAAATTCTGTCTAAAAAGAAGAAGCTGGAGGAACATTGTACAATGCCACTAACTAGAAAATGTTGTACAGTTCTTGAAAAAAAAAAACTACCTCTCAAACAAAAGGATCATGGCAGTTTCATCATCCCATGCACAGCTAGGGATTTACACTTCAAGAATGCACTGTGTGATTTAGAAGCAAGTGTAAACCTCATGACTCTGTCAATGTTCAGGAAACTTGGGTTAGGAGAACAAAAGCTACATCTATAGTCTTACAAATGGCAAATGGAATTGTAAATACACTAGTGGGAGTTATGGAAAATGTCCTAGTCATGGTGAAAAAAATTATTTTCCTAGCAGATTTTGTCATCCACGACATGGAAAACAATGAGATTTCACTCTCTCTTAGGAGACCCTTTCTAGCCATCAGAAGAACACTGATAGATGTGGAGAAATGAGAGTTGATCATGAGGGTAAAAAATGAAGAAATTGCGTTCAAAGTTTTTAAGCATTCAGACACTTCCTATGTCTTCAAGAAAAAAGAAGAAGTGAACATTGTTGCTACCCAAGAGAAAGAGGAGAAAAATGAAATTAAGGAAGCAAAAAAAGAGGTGGTTGGGAAGAAGAAGAAAAGACAGAAGTTCAAGCAAGTATGGGTACCTAAATGCCACAACCTAAATAACAAAGATGAGACCATAGACAATAAAGAGGATATCAAATTGGTTGACAACAACACTAGTGGAGACAAGAACAACAATGTCAAAAAGGGGGTTTTCTACTAGAATAAGGTCAAGGATCATTTACACCCCAATTAACCACTTGCAGGTTTGTCTAGCCAAGGATGTAAAATGTGGTGCTAGTTGGGAGGCAACCCAACAAGTTTTTACGTGAATTTTATTTTTAGTTTTGTTCTCATATACTTTATTTTAGTTTATTTCCTTTAGTGTTTTTTTTTTTTTTTTTTGTAAAAAATTTGGAGGTTTTAGGATGGGCCACAGCACAAATTTTTAAGACAAAGGCGCAAGGCTCTCGATTGGAATTGCAAAAATGAAAAAAATAAGTCGCATCTGGGCATAAACTTTGTGGGGCCGCGGCATGAGTGCCTCGGGTTTGGGCTAAAAAATTGTAAAACTATGTGAATCGTGGCATAATATTTTCTAAGCCGCGGTGAGGGGCTCTAAAGTTACATTTTAAGAAACACACAGGTGCACGCAACAACTTAAAAAACCTTGTGCTGCTGCCCATGTGGAATTTTAACACTAAAAGCCCTTTCCACCATGCGTTTGGTTGAGTGACAAAATTTGAGAGGTACACAATATTTCCATCAAGAGAAACATATCATGCATGATAGTAAGGAAGCCATTGTAAACCATATACCACATAACAACACTTCACCATTACAAAAGGAGGATAAATTTCTTATTTTTCATTGTTCTTTTTATTCATGAAATAGCACATTGAAGACAATATGCATCTTAGGTTGGTAGTGAAAAAAAGTACCTTTTATATTTTTATGTGCAATTTTTAGTTAAATTTTATTTTGATTTTAGTTTTGATAGTAGTTTACTTACTTGTCTTAGGATGATTATCCATAATCAACTCAAACATCAATCAATGAAATTGTGATTATGACATGAAATATAGAAAAATTTAGGTTTGCATAGGTTGAAAAATGATCTAGTTATGACTTGAACCAATTGTGAAACTTTTTTGGTTTGTTGTTGAATGTATGTTTTAATTTGAATACTTGGATCATATTATGCATGAATTTTCATGAACTTGTCTAATGTCTTGTGAAGATATGGTACCCCGAGACTACTGGCTACAGTAAACTATTTTTCAATGGATTATAGGTACGCATTATATTTCACATGTATCTCGGAGTTTTCCATACTTGGGTCTCAGTGTTTGATTGCATATGGGCCTTGGAGTTTGACCTTTATTGTGTTTCAGAGTTTGGCTATCTATGGGTCTCAGAGTTAGACCATCCATATGAAGAGGACTCGTATGACGAGAACCCTTGTACTTTGGAGTTGACTACATGTGCCATATGTATTTCAGACTATGACCATTCATGAAGTCGAAGGTGGACCCACGTGAGTCACGGAGGTTGACCACTCATGTGCCCATATATTTCGGAGTTGACCAATACATATGGATCTAGCATGACATGCATGATTATTTTATGTTGGACATTGAATATTTCGTTACATGGTATAAGCTTGCATGGGGTACTTGAAATTTACACTCCACCCAGTTTTGGAAGTGAGAAATTATATGTATGCTCGAGTTTTTAAAAATGAAATCTCCCCACTATTGATATACTAGACATGCATGAAATATTTTTAATGTAGCATGCATCATGGATTTTATGAGAAATTATACATGGAGTATACTCATACTGAGCTAGTTGTAGCTCACTTCCTTTCTCCATTAACATTTTAGATTAGGTACTATTTTATCATGATAGTTGTGACTTGAGCATGAAACGCTAACAAACAAGAAATTCAATTAAAAATGTTCTCTCTTAAACCCTTATTTCTTTTATTTGATATTCTTCTTATTGAGTAGACAGCTAAGACCATTTTGACTTGAAATAATCTTTAAAACTTGAGTCCAATTGTGTTGAGAGTTTTGAAGTTTTAATGTGTTTTTATTGATAATAAACTATTTCAAGGGTATATCATTTATTTAAAATTGAATTGATTAATTTTAAGTTGATATTTCATAACTGTAATTAAATTTTTTTTCTTTCACTTTTTATCTATTTTCTCATAATTCACATACCTGTATTTCGGGGTGTGATAATTATTACCTCCTTTTATCTTCCAACCTATGTGTGTAAACATGACAAGTTCTCTTGGGATTTTTAAAAGGTCAGATCATGTTTACAAATACAAGGTTAGTAAGGGTTTGGTTATATGGTTTATAGACAAAAAGTAAAGGCTACATGAATATTCATTAAGACTCAAAAAGCTACTAGCGATATTAAGATTTTTGATAGGTTCGAAAGGCTTAAACGTTCTAAATATAGCCATAATCCTTTCCTAAATAAAATGTACCTTATGATTTCACCTTAAGTTCATTTCAAATAGGTTCTAGAGTTTGTTGAAACCTGATCAAGAAAATATTAACTCAATTAGACCAAATTCATCACAAATTTTACCCATGCTTACAAAATCATATAAACCTAAAATTCATAAAAAGTTCGGAGCCCAACTATTTGGAAAGAAAGCTTCATTTCCCCAAATTACAGATTAATACATTGAACAAAAGCCAATGTCTACATTTAATTCAACAAGTAACAGGCAAAGAATATATTAAAGTTTCAAATTTTAAACACATGTTAGTGTTATCTAAGAAACACATATTCACATTTTCCACTAATTTAATTAATAATATTTTTTTACTTGAACTTCATAGTTTTGGATGGCAAGGAGGACGGTGGGGGAAAGGGACTCAGTTCCAGCAGACTCGCACTAGTGGAAATGGAAGTCGGCGAAGGAGCAGTGGTCGAATGGTGGTGTGCAACAAATAGCGACTGAGCTATCTCCAAGCTAGTTTCTTCACAATGTTTAGGCATTAAACTCTCGGGTGATGGGAATAAGACAATGGCAAGGAGAACAGCGGTGGGGTAGCATGGTGTTAGTAAGGAGGACGTCGGTGATGGCAATGCCTCCCTCTCTCTCTCTTGCACAACGTGGTACAAGCTCTCTTTTCTATCTATTCTACACGTGAAAGAAGAAGGGGATTTAAGGTATTAGGATTTTTGGGTAAGATGACTAAAATGCCCTTGCCCTTGAATAAAAGAGTTTTAATGAAGTGGGGCATTTTGGTAATTTCACACAATTTTCTCAAAATTTTTTGAAAATATGTATAAAATTAAAGAAATTATTTTAAACCATTATAAATTATCTACAAAACAAATTTGGAATTACAAAAATATTTATTTTGACTAATTAAAGATAAATACAATTAAGTACTTTAACAAGTCAAAATAAAACTAGGTTTAATAAGTAAATTTAAATTATTTTCTTAAAATATTAAGTGAAACTAGGGTCTCACAATAATACAACCCCAAATAATAACATGAAAAAGGAAGAGGGTATAAAAGGTTATGCCCATTTTGCTACATGTAATTTTAATTTCATCTTAAAAAAAATCTTTAAGCCAAAAGCTACAATGATATAAGTTGTAAAGTGAATCTTAAGTGAGCAAAGCTCTTAAAAATGGACAATTGAAGTAAATGGGTGATTGACACTTAAAGTGACCTGGTGCTTAAAAGAAATATGTTTGTGTATTGACACTTAAGAAAATCTCTTGTTTTGAAATTTTCCTTCTCATTCTTTCATAACCTTATACCTTATCTTTATATTACAATCTTGTTAAAGACTTTTTAATCCCAAGTAAAGTGATTATCCTATATTAATGGAGAGTGAGTTGAAATTGAAGATTTTTGCACTTTCATTCATGCATATTGCATTTGTATAGTCTGAAACTAATGATAATGTTCTTTGAATGTCATGCATGAGAATTGCTAGTACAAGAATTAAGGTTTGTAGATTAAATGGATGTTTAAGTGTTGATTACATAGTGATATGAGTGTTTGAATTATGCTTTAACTATGAGCTATATTTAAACTATCTATGTGTTAGGATTTAAATGCAATTTCTGAGACAATTGGATGAGTTGGTTCTTGAGTTTTAGTTGAGTCTTTTATTTTATTTTTATTTTTTTTGTTGGATGTTTATGGGTATCATCATTAGAAGCCCTCAAGAGAATATAACTCGTCCACTAACTTCACAGAGGGGTTTAAAGACATGTTGTATATGCTAAATGCAACCGTGATTATCTATAAAAATTATTTATCTTTTGATTAGATTTAATTTTAATTACTTTTCTAGCTAGTTACTGGCCAGAAGCTGGTTAAGAGTTGTGATGCGTGCTTGAAAAATACGATTATTTTGTGAATTATTAGGACTTAAATGAAGGTTTTAGGAGCTATTTGTGCACTTTTTATATAAATATGGTGCAATTGCCATTTTTGGAGTCACGAGTATGCTTTAATGTGTTTCAAGTATTTAGAGTGCAAATAGACACATGTATGCAAGTGACACGTCAAGTGGAGGGTCAATAAGAAATTCCACACAAGTATGCTTTCCCTAGCTTAGATTTATTCGAGCTGCAAGCCTAACCCTGTCTGATCGAAATTGGGAATCCTCGAAGAATAATGTGCGTCACGGCTTGGAATGAGTAGAGCTAGTATGGAACCCTCTTGGGTTACAAAGCAATGTTTGGATTTCAATGTGTGCTATGGCAATGGATTGTTAGAGCTATGGCCCGTGTGTGCTTTAGTGTGAAACTGAGACCTAATTTATAGCATCCTTGTCTGGACAAAATCCTAACATTCTTAAAATGCTCTTGTGCTATAAATACACTTGTTGACTCCTAACCTGGTGTGAAGAATTTGTAATCAATTAGTTTAATCTTAGAATTAGTTCTTAGTTTTTATCTACCTTCAATAAGCATATTTTTCAGCAGAGATTGTGAGAGACTCAAGAGCACAAGTGATAACTCTAATTTATTAGAGTAAATATTATCTATTATTTCTTGAAACTTCCTTGGTCATGTGAAAATAGTTGCACATTGTGTTCATTTAAACACTATTTGTGAAATTTTTGAAGAGGAGTAAATTCTTTGGTATTAAATCTGAAATTATCTTGCCTTCCATTAAAAAGACTTATATTTTAAAATTCACTCATGAGGTTTTTATGTGTTCCTTTGCAGAGAATAAAATGAGCAACAAATAAGCATTAATCAGCTTTGCTGCAACAAAGCACATCAGATAAATCAGCATGAAATACAAAAATTGGCCAGTGGGCTTGGGCTTTTAATAAAAAGACAATAATGGGCATTTAATAACTCGTCTTTTTAAGGACAAACTTGGAAGTTAACATAAGAATATCATTTCATGTCAATTAAACCTAAAAGAAACATATAAAAGGAAAAGAAGAGAACGTGAGATCGGGAATAAACGAGGGCAAATTGAAACACGCAAAACAGCAGAGGAAGAACAGCGAAAATAGAGGAGAAAATCAATAGCATATTTGGGATCTGAAAAGAGACCATTTGAAGGATCAATTAAAAGGTTTGATTTGCAAGGATTATTAGTGAGGAAAGCAAAAGAGAGTTAAAGATTTGTAACACAATTGATTGAGAATTTAATTAAAGGGGATTTTATTGATATACTCTTTCTATTATTCTCTAATTGCTTTTCAATTTCTACAACTCATTGGATATGATTTTAAATATTTATGATTTGATATTTGATTTCATGGATATGATTGGCTAAATTTCCTCTAGTTGGGATTGTGAGTTTGTAAGTTAATGTAATCTTTGTTCTTCAATTATAAGAGTCTATGCTTTGCCTTGGTAATAGGGTGTTAGTTATTCAATACTTGTTTTATTGATTAATTCTTATTGATTGCTTGATCACCAATAGATAGGATAGTAAACTGAGATTAATTCTAGAAAGGTTAGTTGAAGTTGGATGAAGCTTAAATAATGTGTGTTTAATTTGAATCTAAGGATAATAATTAAAATTGAAACTAATATAAGAATATGTAGTTGTCTCACATAACCCAAGAGAATTAGTGCATAAAATATTGTCCTTAGATTCAGTTGTGCATAAGAATGTGTTTTATTGAGTCATAGGACGTATAAACATTGTAGATTCAAAAGAATCCATTGTAATTTTCACAATTCTATTTACTGGTGCACTTTGCCGCAGCATTGCCACAGCAACACTGCAACAATCGCAGTCCGACTGCATTACTTGTTACATTTGCATTCCTAACTGATTTATCCACTTGAGATTCTTGCTATCCTTCTTTTTGAACTTTGTTTTAACATTCTTACTTTTGTCATCTTGTGCTTATTAATTTTATTTTATTTTATTTTGATACACAAAAACATCCAATATTTATTTTATTAATTAATTTTTACAATACTTTCTAATATTCTAATCTCCATGGGAATGATCTTTCTTATCATTATCTTATACATTTTTAGAGCAATAACAAGTCAAGAATGCAAGGGAAGAAGGCAATACTCTTGGTGAAAATTCAAGTAAAGATTGGTTGTAATCATTCTTCTACCTTTTCTTTATTCAATTGTAATGTTTTCCTTCATAAATATTCTGAATTTTCTGAACATGATGTCTAGATAATTTTCATTAATTTAAGAGTCTTATGAACCCAATTTTCTAACATGTGATGATATATTTTACTCTCCTCTTGTGATTACAAATTAAAGTTAAGAAGTTACCCTCTTCATGAAGAAAGTTCAAGGCTTACCTTAAGCATAAGCAAAAGGAAGTATCTTTGAAAGAATTGCTTATCAAGTTTAAGGTAGAAAAAGACAACAGGGCTTCTTCTAAAAGAGAGTAAATCCCATCAACACCCAAAGCTAATGTGGTGGAATATAATCAAAGCTCTAAACCCAACAAGAATAAGGATAAGGCAAGGGTAAGTTGGGTAAAAAGTTAAAATTGGGACCTAAGGAAGCAACTTTTAAGAAGTAAAGCCTCAAAAGGATTTACTTTAACAATCAAAGGACAAGACACAAATCTCCATACTACACATTTCCAAAGAGAAATAGAAACATGAAGCAAATATGGATGATGACACTTAAGATGACTATGATGTTGACTTGTGTTTGGTCGTCTCTGAGTTAAACCTAGTTAGCTCTAACCCAAAGGAGATGTGGATTGATACTAGTATGCAACCAGACATGTTAGCTCATACAAGGGGCTATTTACCACCTTCGTAGCAATAAAGGATGGTGAAAAGCTATTCATGAAAAACTCTGCTACTTCTGGTGCAAGGAAGAGTATAACGTTATATTGAATATGACCTATGGGAATGATATGACTTTGAATAATGTCTTATATGTGCATGAGATTTGCAAGAATCTTGTGTCTGATTTGTTGCTGAATAAATATAGCTTTAGAATTGTAATTAAGTTAAAAAAGGTCGTGTTGACCAAAAAAGGTATATTGTGGGTAGTGGGTATGCTTGTAATGGGCTTTCAAAGCTAAATGTTACAACTGTAATACTTAAGAAAATTATAAAGTTAATTTTTCTACTTACTTGCTTGAGTCTTCCAATTTGTGGCATGATGAACTAGGTCATGTTAGTTATGACACTTTGCATATATTAATTAATATGGATCATATACTCATTTTTCAAATTGATTCCAAATACAAGTGCAAGAATTGTGTAAAGGTAAAAATTACTATGTCATCATTTCATTTAATAGAAAGGAATATGGAACCTCTTAACTTAATCCACAGTGACCTATGTGACTTGAAGTTTGTTCAAGGGATGGCAATAAATATTTTATTATTTTTATTAATGATAGCACAAAAAACTGTATGTTCATTTGCTATTCTCTATAAAGCTCTAAAGTTGAGAATCAACTCAACAATAAAATCAAGATATTATGAAGTGATCGCGATGGTGAGTATGAAGCACCATTTGGTGAATTTTGGGCATAATACAAAATCATACAAGAAGCCACAACCTCTTTTTCCTCTCAACATAATGGGTTAGTTGAGCGAAAGAATTGTACCTTGAAAACCATGATGAATGCAATGCTATTAAGCCTTAAGTTACCCTATACTTATGGGGGGAAGCTATTTTGTTGGCTAACTATCGTTTAAATATGGTACCTCAAAAAAAAGGCACAAAAAACTTTGTATTAATTATTTAAAGGAAATGTACCTCCCTTACATATTTATAAGTATAGGGTGTCTTGCTAAAGTAGTTATACCTACACCTAAAAAGTTGAAGATAGATCCAAAATATCTCAAACATACATAAGAACGTGATAATGAAATCAAAGAATGCATCGTTCTTTGAACATGAATTTTCATGTAAATCTCAAGGGGAATCTAATTCATGTAAACGAACTTATGAGACTGTTAATGAAGAGAGTCAAGAAAAAGAACCTGAACAAGAGGTTGAGTTTGAGGTTGAAACTATATAAACATAGCAAGAGGGCTAGGACATAAACGTCTTATGTGTCTAGATTTTTTGATGTATTTGCTAAAAAGTGAACCTCAAACTTATAAAGAGGTCATAAACTTTTATGAAGGTCCTCAATAGAAAGAGGCTATTAATTAATTGTGAAATTAAGTCCATTCAATAAAATCATACTCGGAAACTACTTGATTTATCTCCTTGTAGTAAAGCATTAGGATTCAAGTGGATTTTCAAGAGAAAACATAAACCAGATGGATTAATGAAAGTACAAGAACAAACTTGTAATTAAGGTTACAAACAACGATATGGTCTTGATTACTTTGATATTTATTCTCCTACACTACACCTAAAATTAGCTTTAAGACAATTATTTGTCATCATTGTAAAGCTACAATAACACTCCAAAAAAATACAGCAACCATCATATATGCGAGCGTTACCATAAATAAGTGTTTTTCATGACAATAGCAATCATTATGGAAAATGAAAAATGATCTTCCTTAAAAATTATTGAAAATCAAGTGACCATTGTGAAAAATATATTCTATGATAATCGTTATTTCATGACTATCATTATAAGCTGACAATGATCGTCATGAAAAATCTCAAATAAAATTTGAAAATAATAGTCAGTATATTATTTGATGACGATTAATTGAAATGATCATCCTAAAAAATATTTTTTTTTTAAATATTATGCTTTCCATATACCTTGTTACAAATGACAAAATATCAATATTAATTAACATGTAATCTCAATAAAGTTTATAGCCAATGGCATCAAATGCTAGTAAATCTATCTAGCCTTTCATATATAGTATATTTATAGTTTCCAACTTGTATATTTTCAAACATGAATAGGTTCATCCAAAAGGAAAAATATATATCTAAAATAACACCACTATAAATAATGAACTTGATAACTAAATCAATATGCTAAAATTGGCATATTCTACTATCCACAAATGTGCATCTATATATATATGTACCAATCCTACCTTAATTCAAATAGCTCTTCCTTTGCATAGATACAAAGTAAAGTTCATATTTAACCTACAAAAGGCAAGTATGTAGTTATACCTGCCAACATATTGTTAAATAAGAATGGAATTTAAACAATTTTAAACTTCATATAAGTACCGAGTAATTTCTGTCAAATTGGCTATTTGTTACTACCCCATCTTTTGGCTTCCCCTTTAGTTTCTCTTTTGCTTTTATTAGTAAATTTTTCTTAAGATCATATTGGAAGTTGGGAATTAGCGTAAAAAAATCACACATATACTTTTTTTTTTTTTTTGCTAAATGGACTTTTTGTCCACCAACAAGTGTTGAACTTGTGACCTCCCTTTTATTGGGAGGGATGTTTTGCCATTGGGCTACAAGGCCACCGGCAATCACACATATACTTATATATACTAATATATTGTCAAATAAGCATTAAATTTAAACAATTGTAAAATTTATATAAGTATTGAGTAATTTATCTCTAATTGGCTACTTGTAACTACCCCATCTTGAGACTTCTCCTTTAGCTTCTCTTTTGCTTTTATTAGTAAATTTTCCTTAAGATCCACCATTGAAAGTTAAGAACTGGCCTATAAAAATTACACATATACATATCTATATTTTGTCAAATAAGCATTAAATTTCAAGAGAGCTATATTTGAAACAATAATATAAAGTAAATAAATGGACATATGTGCTAACTTTAGCCAATTTTAAATTTCATTAAAGTACTTACATTAGGCATCACAATCCAATGCTTTGGCCAAGCTACAAATGATCCCTAAGCCTCATCTCACGATGGAAAACTCATCCTTTAGGTAAGGCAACTAAATATCCTCTTCTAGTAGAAGAGCTTGTATATACACTCTTAAATTGGTTCAACCTAGCCCATGAATTTTTCTTAGCTATCTTTGTTGGGGTAAGCCTTACCATAAGCAACAATATTGCTTATATCATCTATGACTAACTTACAATCATTTCCTTTTAAAGAAAGAAAATAAATGGCATAAGTAAAATATGTCAAATTATAATTTTATTTCTAATCAAAACTAGTCATGCTTACCTCTAAATAATCATTCATAGTTTTGGGATCCATATTAGGTAATGAAATCTCCATTGTGCCATATTGAGTAACCATAGAGTTACCAAATTTAGACTTAAAATATTCAAATTTTGCCTCCAATTGTGCAATTTTATTTATAAGTTGTTACTCTTAGAGTTGTTGGTCTTTGAGTCTTTTCAAGCATCAATACACCATTATATAATTTGGATGAACTTCTTGGTCATCATTGACCAAAATATTTGATCAATGTGACACCATGATCGACACTTCTCACATGCCCATGTTCTCCTTGGTTTCCAATGTTATTGATAATATGTCTCGTTGTTCTTTAACTTGAAGTTATTCATCTTCAAGCATCTTCTTTAATTCATCCTACACATTATATAAAACAAGTTAACACTCATTACTTAAATGAAATGTTCTAGTCACATGTATAAATAATCAAATGGATTCTAAACTAGATAAGTGATTTAAAAGATATCATTCCTTTGAACATCTTTTGTGTTACCTCATCAAATGGATTTCCATTTTTATCCACATGAATAGTCTCCACATTTAATATATTTAGCCTTTACAATAATACGAGTTTACATGTCAGAAAATGACGATATATAAAATAATGATTTGAACTTTTTGTTCATGTCCCCTAGTTAATTTGTTTCATTTATAACTCATTCAATAGACAATCTGGAATTTAAAAATTGGATTTTTTTGAATTATAGATAAAAAAAAAAATTTGTTCATGTCCTTCTACCTATAAAATTGGTTTGTTTTAGATAAGAACTTCAAAGCAAAAATGTAGGCAATTCAATAGCTAAATGCAAAGTAGCTATATACATACACAAACTATTTTTATTGTAAAAAAAAAATAAGTGTTTTTGGTTATACCTTAGTGGGAATAGAGGTGGCACAACTAGTTTGTTGTGGCTATCATACCTTGATTAGGTACATATACGCACGTGGAGCAACAAGTGAGCAATGCATTCATTTCTCATGCAAATTATATGTCATATAGTGATTAAATTAATCATACTCTCATGCTGCTAATTATTTGCACACTACTCCTTAAGTTTGCATTTATAGATCACACACATAAGAGTAGTACATCTTTGTCTGAAAATCGTGCATGTTAATTAATCATGACTTAATTGAATGACTCTCTTAAGCATCACCTAATTATCTCACTAAATTGAAAATAGTAAAAATTGATTAATTAAAATATCCAATATTAAAAATTACAAAGGAATTGATAAATGAATTAATTCATTGCATAAAAAAATTGAGTTCAAAAGGATCTTAACAAAAAGTTTAGCAAATCATAATCATATTAAATTAAATTCCAAAACAGTGAGAACAAATAGGAGAAAGAACAAAATGCAAGGTAAAAAAAAGAGAGAGAATCAATGTCTTGAAGAATCTTAACTTCAAAACTTTCAATCTTCCATCATTCTCTTGATTTATTTCTCTCTAAACTTGTTGCCTCTTTCTCTTATGATTTTGGTTAGATATAAAAAGTATTGAATAATTTGATTTGGCTTCCAAAATGTCTTATATATAGGTTAACAATGACCTAAACTAGCCCATTAAACATCTCTTGTGATCAATAGTTAAAATTAATATAAAGGAGTAAAAATGGATTTGATGTGACAATTTTCATCTAGAAAAACAACATGCATTGCAACACAAAAAAGTGTCCACCACTACACAAGGGTCTTGATATGCATGGAAAAGTATGCATGTTGGGTACAAAAAAAAGGTCTATCTTGGCATGCTACTCTCAGCTTTTTGTGTATGTTTAGCATATTGTCTTGTGCAGTGACATAAAGAAATACCTGTTACAGCATGTTGCTGATTTTTTCCTTTTTACTCACTTTGACTTCGTTTGCTATCGTTCCACCTATATTAACACAATTGGACATAAATTAAGCCTTTTAATCATATTAAGTCCAAAATAAGATAAATAACTAGCTTGAAAGTGGTTAAATAAGTCTACTTTCATAGAATTATCAACGAACAACAAGGCTATGGTGTTGGGATGGAAAGAAAAATGATACCCTAAGAGTGTTATGTACGAGAGGGAAAATACTTTCAATATTTTTGCTTAAATTTTTTTACGATAGTGGTTTCATAATGACTGTAATGAAATATATTTATTATTTATTTTGAAGTTTTTGATGACTATTGTTATTAAAACTATCATCATAACAAATATTTATGTATTATTTTAAAGTTTTTATGATGGCTATTGTTAAAACGACATTCATAAAAACTTTAAAACTTTTAACCATTATCGTAAATTTTACATACACATTTTCAATGATGGTCAGTTTAAAAAAAAATTAGTCTACCATCCTTAAAAGCCATTTTTGGCATAGTGTCGTGATGAGAATAACATTCATTAGGATGGTAATTGCTATCATAGCTTTACAAAATCTTGAAATACATCAAATAGATGTAAAGACAATCTTTCTAAATGAAGATTTAGATGAAGAAATTTACATGGAATAACTTGAGGGTTTTTTTGCCCCATGACAAGAATGAAAGGTCTGTAAGTTGGTGAAGTCATTATATGATTTGAAACAAGTATCAAAACAATGACATAAAAAGTATGATAATGTCATGAAGACAAATGACTTTAAAATCAATGAATGTGACAAATGTATATATGTCAAGGGCACTAACGATGGCTATGTCATCATGTATCTATACGTTGATGACATACTAATTGTGGATAATAATGATCAATCTACTTAGAATATTTTGAATTCAAGGTTTGCATGAAAGACATGGGACCAACTAATGTTGTTATGGAAATTAAGATATCAAGGATATCAAGCAATCTCATTCTAAGTTAGTGTTAATATGTTGACAAGATATTTGAGAGATTCAACAATGGTGATTCTAGAATTGTTAGAACACCGGTAGATATTAGTCTACATCTATCCAAGAATAAAGGTAAGAGTGTGTCTCAATTGAAATATTCTAGAGTTATAAGAAGTTTGATGTACTTGATGAGTTGTATAAGACCAGACATAGTTTACGCTATAAGTAAACTAAGTAGGTATACCAATAATCCAAGATTTAATAAATGAAAATGTATTACTAGATTACTTAGATACTTAAGATATAAATGTAGCTATGGTCTGCTTTGCACAAGATATCCAACGTTATTAAAACGATACGATAATGCAAATTGGATATCTGATATGAAAGACTCGAAGTCTACCAATTGATATATGTTCGAACTGGGTGGTGCAGTTGTTTCATGAAAGTCCTCTAAACAGACATGCATAGCAAGATCCATGATGAAATCTAAATTCATTTCTTTCGATAAATTTGGCGAAGAGCTAGAATGACTACATAATTTCTTAAAAGATATTCCAAACTGGTCAAAGCCTATGCCAGCAATTTGAATTTATTTTGATAGTCAATCTACAATTAGCAGGCACAAAACAATATGTATAATGGTAAGTCTCGATATATACATTGTAGGCAAAATATCATTAGACACTACTCTCAATTAGGGTCATCTCTGTTGACTATGTGAAGTCAAAAGATAACATAGTAGATCCGTTAATCAAAAGGCTAAATAAATAGTTAGTTGAGCCATCATCGAAGGGAATGGGAATAAAACCCATGAATGAATAGGGCTTTGCAAAGGAAATCCAAATTGGTTTATTGAAGATCCTAAGATCTATGTTCAAAGTGACAACTTAATTGTAAAGACTTAGTAAGATCACTATGGGGGATTAACCCTCAAGTCCATTCCTATGATGAAATACAGTGATGCCCATAAGGTTAAGGTTAATGATTCTCATGAAGAGAATACAAGCAGAGTATTGCAGGTTACTCTTTCCAGATTAGTCTTATAGATAAGAGATCACTTATGTAAGAAAAAAGTGAGGCTACTTCAAAAGGGAATTGTTAGGCTTAATTCTTGAGATCACAGAACCAGATGTAAGTTCATGGTTAAAATGAACATAATAGTGAAAATTAGATTGTATCAGGAGTGGTTTACATAAATGGCAGAATAATTCAAGGACATAGCATATACTATCAACCAGTAAAATAAACATATTATCATAAGGAAAAGTTCAAAGGGTAACACCTACCTATCCTATGTAGGTCTTAGACCATTGAACTCTATTATCGCTTGTCAAATTGATTTGAGTCAGTTTCTTTTGAAAAACTCCATCAATTTTCATTCATGTTGGGGATTGTTGGAAAATGGGATTTTTAACTAATGGATAAATGTCATATTTAGGCATCATTTTGAGTGAGACCCACTTAGTATAAGTGTGTGGTTGTGATTAATTTAGGTTCTCCTTCACAAGGACTTTAAAATCATATATTTACATGCTCCAAATAATATTAGAGAGAATGAGAAATTGAGTCTCAAAGTTTACTCATTGAGAAGGAAACATGTGGTGATTTTATGTTTGTCTCACGCAAGAAAACTAACAACACTTGAAATGCTTTAATTTATATAGCATTTACTTTCATTTGAGAGGTAAGCATGTGTAGTAAGAAAGATCACATGCGCAGTAAGAAAGATCACATGCACGCACATAGGGATGCAAATCCTTGGATGTTTGACCCAAAAGTTTGAAATTTCAATCGAGTGCCTATACATCCTGTAGACATAAATGTCGTCCAATTTTGATGGGTCTTGTGAGGTCCAGTTTTTGCTACATACAAATTTTATTTTCCTTCTTAGAATAAATTAAAAAAAATTCAAATTCTCTTTGGAGTTGTTGGAGAGTTTTATTGCAATAGTTTCATAGGCATTTTCTACTATAGTTTCAATGATAGTTTTAGCAGCTATTGAATAGCTACAACTGCAACAGTTTTAAAGCTCCAATAGTTACCTATGGATGGCTATAAATTGGCTCTTAGTTTGGGGAAATTACTTAATTAGCAAAATAGCCGTTCTCTCCCAAAAAATTTCATATAGCAAAATTTTCTAATATACAAAAAAATTATATTCTAAAACAGGTACATACAAGTTTATATGAACAATTTATATTGTGTTCATAAATTATTTTTTATTGTTGTATCTAAGGATGTATTTTTTTCTTTAATATCAAACACATATGTGAGGGGAAAAAAATTATCTCAATCCTCTTTTAATTTAATTTTATTATTTCATTGTTGTATTTTACAATTTATAATATTCATATCATTTTGATCATTTTCAATTTATATACAAAATACAATTTCTTGTTTGTCCACTATTTATTTCCTATAAATTATGACTGAGACAACAAAAATGAGATTTAAATGAATAAAGAGTATTTTTCTCCTAGTGTAAATATATTTTTTGAAAAAGCAATATTGAAATTTTTACTAGAAAAACCATCAGAGAGTGCTAGGATTTGAGAGTTTTAAGCTTTTTTCGTGGGTTATGGGTTCACCGTTGAGAGTGAAGTTCTCGTTGCTGCCTTCTTGCTCTATCTTTAATGCTAGGTGTTTATTAGCACCATTGTGAGGGTGATTTGTCACTGTTGGCTTGGGTGTTTCATTGATTTGGGTTACGTCGCTATAGGTGTGTATATCCACGACCTCCATATCGTTGATTGTCAGCGCTTCCACTATCTTTCCAGTATTGTGGGTGGCTACTTGTGGCTCTATTTTTGCCTTAGCATATTTGGTGGGTGGCTTTGGTTTTTTTTATGTCCTTCAAACGATGGATCGACTTTAGTTCTCCATCTCTTCGATAGGGGATTAGGCAAGTGTTTTTGCTGGTAGAGCAGTTCATACCATTGACTTGTCCGACTTTTCCCCTTCTTTCTTTTTGCCTCTACTAGGGTGGTCTCTATGGGTCGTTTTCACGACCAGTGCGATGGTGGTTGGGACTGGTGGCTGCTAGAAGAGATGTTTGGTTTGTGTTTGTCTTTTTGGCAATGGTCATTGGGTTTTTCATTTTCAATAAATTTCAACTAGATCTAAGAACCTCCCACTTTAGATTTGTTTTGATTGTTATGGTTTTTGTATAAGGACAACAAGTTTTTTTTTTCGCTCTCTTATTTGTTATATGTTTTAGTTAATCTATATTTTGTCATGTTTTTAGTCCTTTTTTTTTTTTTGCACAATAAGGAAATACTTCCATTAATGATAAGGAGAAGTCCCGTTACAAGAAAAAAATTATAGTACAGATTAGATACAATTAAACCCTATCTGTAAAGAGAAGGGCCGATAATTGAGGAGGCGAGCTAAATTTCCAATCTAAGGGTATCGATCAAGTCTTAGAGTTGCGAGCAACCCAATCTGCCACTTTGTTTTTAGTCTGTTTGTGTGGATATGAAAAATGTCAGAATTTTTCAAAGGTTATCTTCAATGTCGAGATTCATGGATACATCTATCGAAATAACCACTATTAGATTTGGAGGTTGTCATTGCAAAGCAACATAAAAAAGCTTAAGACAAGACTACATCCCTAAGCGAACAAAATATCTTTTAGTTTTTCATTGTTGTGTTGATGTTCTTGCTTTGAGAACGTAGAATTTCTTGTATTTTCTGTTTATATTTAATAAAATATTAATTAAAAGAGAGAGAGAGAGAGAGAAAGTAAGTAATATTGAAAAAATTAATTAAAGGAAAAATAGTACTTTCAAGATTGCGACTTACTTTTAATTTTCTCAAATTCTTAAATTTATTATAATTTATTAAATCTTATTTTATCTTATTATTATTTATATTTATATATTTTTTTTTACATAAACATGAATGCATAGAGAATAAATTTTGGATAATTTTATATAATATTTTAATTTAATTACAAGTAGTATATATTATTAATTTAATTTATTTTTGTATATATTAGATAGATAGATAATTTTACTTTTAATATACTTGCATTTCTTTGAAGTTCATAGATGTATAATGGTAATTTTAATATATTTTGAATATTACTTTTAATAAATTTATATTTTTCACCTCATTTATGATTTATGAAAATTAAAATTAAAAATTAAAAATTAAAAATTTACAATTTTATATTTTATATTTTATATAATTTGTCTATAAATCTTACTTTTAATATACTCTTATTTTTTATTTCTTATTTTTCAATCAATGAATGAAAATCAAATATATGTTATTTTATCAATTTATTTTTTTTTATATATTAAATAAATAGACAATCTTACTTTTAATAGAGTTAGAAATTCATTTTCAATAGTTTTTTTTTTTTTTGATAATGTGTTCTTTTTAAGTCTATAATCAAAAATGTAACAAAATAAAATGCTTAATTTTGTTTATAAAAATTTCAATAAATGTATTTATTTACATTATATTATATTAATTTTAATTTTTTAAAAATTTTTAGTTAAAAATTAATAAATATATAATAAGATATATATTAGGTATATAAATATAAAACACGTTAAAACACAAAGTACATTTCACTAGTTAATTAATTAATCAGTAAAAATATCTAAACAACTCGCGATTACAAAGGTCAAAAGAGAGAGACAGACAGAGAGATAGAGTTCTAGAGGGAGAGGGGTCAAATCGAGTGGCGAAGGGTTGGGTGTGTTTTATATTTTTGTGGTGGTGATGTTGTTACCTATAGGTACCAAGAGGGTTTCATACAAAACCAAACTCTTAGAGAGAGAGAGAAAAACTAAGCCTCTCCTGAAAGCTGAAGATAACACTTGGAGAGAGTCCTTCCTCGAAATCCAATAAAAGCCCCATCTTTGATTCTTCTTCCTTCCCCACCTGATCTTCTCATATCTTTCCATGGATCACTTCGATTTGATTCGTAAAGGTATATTTCAATTCTCTATCCACTGGATCTTTTAGTTTATGTGGTGAATTTTATGGATTTACTTGGTATATTTTTTTATTTTCTTGAATTCGTCGTTGATTTGAAATAATTTAGATCTGTTAATTTTGATTGCTCCAGTGATAGTAGTTTGCTGTGGTTGAAGCTCGGATTTGACTTGCTTTCATTTTCTCTTATTTGTTTGCTTGTTTGTTGTTCTTGGATTGACTACTATTCCGTGTTAAAATTCTGTATTTTGATGAGCTGTCTAGGGTTTCATTTTAAAGAACTTCGACTGTAATCAATTTTTTGAAGATTATCGTGCTTTAACCAATAGTCAATTATTTTTTTGGCCAAGATGTAGCCAATTATTGTAATGTGTTAATTTCCATGTTTTAAGACTTATTCGGTTGCAGCTTTTCTCATTTTTTACATGATTGAAATAGCTGTTTATGACGTTTTAATTTTGTAACAGTGCTGTCTACAGCTGCCTTAATTTTTTGCCGATGTGCTATAAATCTTGCTAGTTGGATAAAATTATTAAATTACAATTTGTACTTGCGTATATATTATGATGAAATTATTGGATTCTATTAATTCAGCAGCCAGTTAATTCCTCCAAGAGTCTATCATTTATATATGATGGATCCAAACATTATATATGTAACATTCTTTACTATTTCCCCCCCAGTAAATTGTATGCAATGTTGTTTTTTGAAAATACTATTCCAATGTATTCGGTCTAAATTTTTATGAACTTTTATGGATTTTAAATCCTAAAAAATTTTATAGATTTATATAAGCTTTTTAAGAATACATATGGAATTTTATCAACTTTTTTAGATTTCAATAGATTATATTAAACTTTTTATTTTAAGACTTTTATAAACTTTCATATACTTAAACTTACAAAATTTTTTATACTATTATTATCAAATTTTTTTTACATATTTTAATTTCTTTTTATTTTTTATTTTTCTTTACTTTTTAAAAATATTCACATTTTTGTTATTCCTGCAATTTGTTAACATTTGTAAGTAAAATTCAAATGACTCCTACATTTAACTCTGTTACAATAAAATATAATGTATAAAAAAATATTTAAAAATATTAACGATACAATTATTTCACATTGATTATACAATAAAGCCAAAATAATAGAGAGATAAATAAATACAGAATTAATAATTAAAAAAATATAAAACTTAATCTTAATTAAATATTAAAAAGCTCATTGTTAAATAAGCTCTTTACATTTCTAGAAATAAATTTTAAAAAAAAATTACACTTGCAATATCAAATTTCATGGTGTTATCATCTGGAAAGTATATTATTTTATTTTATTTTTGTAATAAATTGTGCATTTTCACTTTCCTAAGAGGAAAAAAAATAATAAATAAGAGAAAGATATTGTCTATATTGAAAGAATCAACTTGTATACTAATAATGACGATCTCTTTATTTTCTTCTCTAGAACCTAATTTTTTCAAACTCATATCGCTCCTATTGTCAATAATTCCATCTCCTCCACTACGATAGCATCTATCGATGAAAGCAATGATGATCAAATTCATGGTTGGAGAAGAGAACGAGGTTGAGGAAGGAAGTTAAAAAAAAAGTCTTATCTCATAGGAAAAGATGTTTTTGTTAAATTTTATTTATATATAAAAATGTTTTAAATCCTCAAATTCTTTAGAAATCTCATAGGAGAAGATATTACTTTTGGTGAACTTTAGTTATACATAAAAAAAAATTATTTAAAATCTTCAAAAGTCTTTGATTAAATAAAGTTTTTAATAGTCATTGACATTTTAAATACCCTAATACTTTTAAAAAGTGGTAATTGAATAGACCTAGACTTTTATAAATTTTTAAAAAGTCTCTAAAAGTTTTAATTGAATATAACAAAATTTTTAGAAACTTTTAAAATTCATAAAAGTCACTAAAAATCTCAATTGTATACACCCCTCAAATGTTTTTTCAAGATTATAGTGTTTCTAAAACACTTCCCTAAGGTTTCTAGCGACAAGGTTTTTGACGCTTTCAAGGCAAGGATTAGTCTGCCTCACACACATGTTATGAAATGCAATGTATGTGGCTGATGAGCTAATTGAAATGATCAAATGAAAATATTTGGCAGGATTTGGTTAAAAAGTGTGAAGAAAGCTAAGTTAGTCAAACATCCTATATCAGATCTTTTGCTCTCATTTTGTTAAATAATGAGCTTTTCGAAGAAAGAATCCGCCATAGTTGATGCAAAGATTAGCAATGCAAACAAAACAACCAAGCTAAATCCAAATGCTGCAGAGTTTGTTCCTTTTTTCCTCAGATCATTGTCATCAGGAAGTACCAGTGCATCAAATGTGGCAGCCACACTCTCATGTTCCACATCTTTAGGTAAAACAGTGCTTGATCGAACAGAGTCATCTGTCTCGAATGCTTCTGATGATGAGGCTCATCAGTACTGGCGTCACCAGCTTCCTGATGATATTACTCCTGACTTCAATGTCGGGAAAGAGGAAGAGACTCAAGGTCTTGGGAACCTCTCTTTCATGGGATTGTCCTTGCATGATGATGGTGAAGCATCCATCTTCTCTCCTTCTACTAGCAGCGATTATTTGCTGAATAAACCGCACATAAATGGCAATAACTTTTCTGAAAAGTTAAGAATAGCTGGTTCAACTTATGGGGAAGATCTTTCTTCGGCCAGTTTCCTGCATGTGCCAACTAAGCCTTGGGAGAAGCAGATTTTGAGCAGTAGTCAGCTTGCTAGTAATGGTCAGGAGGGACATTCATATGATGCCACTTCTAGGCATGGATTTATGAATGATATGTTTGGTGAGCATGCAATAGCAGATGATACAAATGTGAACTCATTGGAGTTTTTAGCTTCACAGTTTCCTAGCTTTGCGGCTAAAAGCCTTGCAGAGGTCTATTTTGCCAATGGGTGTGAATTACACCAGACTATTGAAATGCTAACACAGTTGGAGGTATGACTGATTTTCTTCTGAATTTCATTATCAAATTGGGGCTGGTCATCTCTTTTGATTGTTATCTTTCGAGCATAAATAATTATTCTGTTTTCAACCTTTCATTTATCTCTTACCGTGTTTATCTTCCGGTTTTTAAGCATGGTAGTGGTGTGTAGGCTTTGTGTTTCTAATAGTTGCATGCTTTTTGAATTTGACTGATCCAATGTTAATTCTTCACATGTTCCTGATTCTTCTTCAGGTCTTCTTTTCTTGGTTCCAGGGCCCACAACTATCTAGTTGAAATTTTATTCGTTTTTCTTATATATACTGAATCACTAGTATGAATATTACTTGGGTTATAATCATGAGACCCATGATATCTTGATTATTCTTAATATGTTGTAGTAACCTTTGCATGTTTGATGAATCATAAAATACCTTTTGTTCTGATGTAGCTCCAAGTAGATGGTGATTTTGACCAAAATCTGAGCTCAAAGACCTTGTCAGCTCCCAATCTCAGTGTAATGGACTTTCCTGCACTTACTGGACCTGAGGTTCAGAATGGGCTTTCAAAATATGCTGGTGATGAGATCCAGCAAGCTGGGAATCCTTACCGGTCTTCTAACAAGGAAAACATGCTTTTGTTTAAGTCCAGCTCTTCCATTCCATCTAGAGGTGGTACAGATTATGCTTCAGCAGTTAGGAAATTGGCTGCACAAGATTCTGGTGTCTGGAAATACGAGAAAAATGGTGCTGCAGATGCCACTATTGGCTCAAGTAAAAGTAGCAATTTTTTAACTGGCAGTTACAACAGTGGAAACGGGCGAGGAGTTTATGGTGACAAATTACAATACCATGGTCCAAGTCGCACTGCTCCTCATTGGCTTGAAACTGGAGATGCTGTTGGTAATATCCTTGGTCAACCAAATTACTTTATTATGTGCCTTTAGATGTGGGACAATTCCTTCTCGATTTACATTTGCTTTAACGATTGAGATGACAGCAAATTTGTATTCTGAGCTAAGGGAGGAAGCTCGTGACCATGCACGTCTGCGTAATGCGTACTTTGAGCAGGTTTGTTACCATAGCATGTCAAACTTTTTTAATCAACAATATTGAGTCCTTTGTTGGTTTCATTTTAACATTCTTCTCAAAAAACAATAATTTTGATTTTGCACGACAATAATCTGGTGCTCTCAGCTGTGTTTAGAAGTGTAAAGCATGAAGTAAGATGAAATCCATTTGTTGCTTGATTTTAAATTGACCCCATTTTCACCCCTTGATGTTGACATCCTTTATGATGGGTGGATTAATGAGGCTAGTAGGCAAAGTTGAGATGAGTATATATATATATAAAAGTTTAAATCATGTTTAATCTATATTATATATAAGTTTGAATCACGCTTAATATTATTTTGAATAAGATTATCTCTACGTTTTAAACTATTAACATTAATTATCATTTTAGGATATATTATCATATTCAATAAGAACTCTAAATATAATGATTATTACATTCAATAAAGATTCTAAATATTATTTTACTTTCACAATTAATTTGAAAACTTCAAAAATTAATTTCATATTTATTTCAAATATGTTATAAAAATTAACCAAAGAAAAAAATTAAAACATGTAAAACAATTCACGTCTTTTTAACTAGTAAAAACAAATATTTTTATCAAGGAAGAAACTGTAGGAGGGTACATGGCAGGCATAGGCTTATATCTTCCACATAGTTGACATGTATTGTTGGGTGTGCATTACCTAGTACGATACCAGTGTATCACCACCATTAATGTAACTTGGTAATTCCTCAAGCAGCATTTCTCTGTATTGTATACGCCGAGTACTGTGCAAAACTACACTAGTGAGTTAATTTCGTTCTCTGTTAAATATTTTTGCCATAGTCATCAGTCATACCCCTTTTATCATGTTGACTTACTTGTCTAATATCTTCTGGAAACAAAAAAGGCCCGGCAAGCCTACCTTGTAGGTAACAAGGCTCTAGCAAAGGAACTGAGCGTTAAAGGGCAGATGCACAACATGCATATGAAGGGAGCTCATGGAAAAGCTCAAGAATCTATTTATCGTCAGAGGTTTGCTGTTACCTGCTCTTCTTGCTTGTTCTCCGCCATTACTGATTCATTGAACTTTTCCTTGAGAAGTGTATTTAATCCTTAAAATTGGAAAATAAGTATCTCACTTCCTCTAGTTTTATGTTGGATTGCTTTTATTGAAGCCTAAGAAATACTTCCTGTTGTGCAACTGTCTAACTATAGAAGCATATAATGATTAATGACAACTTTAGTTTTGATAGCGAAATGCCAGTAACTTCTTTTTAGGGACGTTGATTCAAACAATCACAGTGATGATACTTTAGTTTCTGATTTATCCTGTTTTTCAAAAACATAATTAGGAATCCAGTTGCTCCAGAACTGCAGGGCAACGGGAGAGCACAGGAGAGGATGATAGACTTGCATGGACTACATGTAAGTGAAGCCATTCATGTGCTGAAGCACGAGCTGACTGTGCTTAGAAGCACTGCCAGGGCGGCAGAGCAGCGTCTGCAGGTTTACATTTGTGTTGGAACAGGACACCACACAAGAGGTTCTCGTACTCCTGCAAGACTTCCAGTTGCTGTGCAGCGATATCTGCTTGAAGAGGAAGGTCTTGACTACGCCGAGCCACAACCTGGGCTGCTTCGGGTTGTGATATATTAAATCAAGGAGATGAGGACGAGGTATAGTAGTTGTTTATTACAGCAAACCCGTGGTCAATAGTTATCATAGTCATTCTTGTTTATGTATATGGGAGGAAACGAAGATTAGTCCAAATCCAAAACAGAAAAAAGAAAAAATGGAAGAAAAGTTTGGGAAGTTAGGAGGAAAAGGAAAACAAAGACAAAGCAGCAGTTTAGTGTACTTATTACAAGTCTAGCTGGTTGACAGTAGTGTTACATCAGATATCCTTCGTTGTTGGATCACTTACAACTTGTATCTGTTAATTTTGTATCTTAAAATTTTTCTGTTAAATTCCTTTTGGTGATTTGAAATGTAACTGATAGAATTGAATTCACAAGATATAACAATTCACCTTGTCAGTCAGATTCAGAGTTCTGCATGGAGGAGGGTAAGTACCATTCATAGCCGCTTTTTTAACTGGGGAATTGTCTCGTTATGCCATTTTTTCTCTCTTTCATTTCCCCTTCTTAAGTTTCTTATTTTGGGCACATTGCTTTCATACCAATCCTATTTCAAATGATTCATAACTTATAATGTGAAATTTAAACGTGAATAAGTAGTTTAATTAACAATATTTACATTTGGTAGTTGTTCGAATCCTCACTTTGAATGTAAATAATAAACAATGTGCTATATTTATTATGTATGCATAAGTGTTGTAATTATGATATGATAAAGAAGTGAGACCAAGATTAATTAATTATGTTACTTAGAATTGTAATAAATAAATAAATAAAAGCATTTTTGAAAAAAAAAATAATAATAATTATGTATTCGGGTAACAAGAAATAATTGAAGTATCGAAAGAGAATACTCCTAACTTTTTGCAAATTTGTACCGCTCAAATTAAAATTCGGCCTCTTTCAAGAAGGAAATTTTGTCTAAAATGGGCAAATGGGATAGTTTAGTTAAAAAAAAGACTCATTTGTGTTAAATTTTATAAATGGGCAAATTTTAATTGGTTCTCCCAGTTGTCGGTTTCCTCCCCTTAGTTCCCACCAAAGTCTATTTCTTACTTCTTCTCTCTCGTTCTTCACGCACTCTCTCTTTTCTCTTGTGAGATTTTCTCTCCATTTTTTCATCTCTTCATGCCAAACTTTCAAATTTGAGGTTAGTAATATTAAATATTTTGGTTGGGTAGAAATTTCGCAGTTTTAATTAGCATGTAAATGGTGAAATTTATACCAAGATTTGTACCAACAATTTTTACAGTTTATCGTTTTGGGGAAATTTTTTTTTTGAAAAATTGCCAACCATTTTGGTGATTCTTTGGTTGGAAAGTGATTTGGGTATTATTTCGCAGTTTAATTTGTTGTATGAATCTGTTATTTTCAGTGTTTAATTTGAACTCTTGTATTTCGCGTGTTATCATTTTTAATCGGTATATGATTGTTATATTTTTGTCTTGGTATATCTGAGGTATATCTTGGTATATCTGGTATATATGGGATTTATCCGGTACATCTGGGGTATATCTTTGGTATATTTGTGGTATATCTGTGGTATATCTCGGTATATGTGGTATATCTCGATATATCTTGGTATATTTGGTATATCTCTAGTATATCTGTGGTATATCTCGATATACCAAGGTATATCTAGTATATCTGTAGTATATCTCTGGTATATCTCGATATACCAAGGTATATCTGGTATATCTGTGGTATATCTCGATATACCAAGGTATATCTGTTATATCTATGGTATATCTGGTATATCTCGATATTTCTAGGTATATCTGGTATATCTGTGGTATATCTCTGGTATATCTCGATATACTAAGGTATATCTGGTATATCTGTGGTATATCTCGATATACCAAAGTATATCTAGTATATCTGTAGTATATCTCTGGTATATTTGTGGTATATCTCGATATATCTTGTATATCTCTGGTTGAATATGGTATATCTTACATATATCTTGGTATATCTGTGGTATATCTCGATATATCTAGATATATTTGTGGTATATCTCCGGTATATCTGTCATATATCTCGATATATCTCGGTATATGTGGGTATCTCTGGTATATCTCTGGTATATTTGGGTATATCTCAGTATATGTGGGTATATCTTGGTATTTCTGGTATATCTGTAGTATATCTGTGGTATATCTCGATATATGTCGGTATATCTTGGTATATATGTGGTATATCTCGGTATATGTGGGTATATCTCGATATATCTAGGTATATATTTGTGGTATATCTCTGGTATATCTGTAGTATATCTCGGTATATGTGGGTATATCTCGATATATCTAGGTATATTTGTGGTATATCTTCGGTATATCTGTGGTATATCTCCGGTATATCTGTGGTATATCTAGGTATATATGGGGTATATTTCGGTATATATGGGTATATCTCGGTATATATATGTATATATGGGGTATATCTGTGGTATATCTTGATATATCTGTGGAAAATTTCGGTATATATGGGTATATCTCGCTATATTTGCGGTATATCTTGGTATATTTTCATATATTCAGCATTTAATTTGGTATATATGTTATATGTTGATATAGTTATTCAATATTTTGTATATAATTTCATATATCAATTAAATTATATGTATTTTTGAATTAATATTGCTTAATTATTTTAAAACATTTTACAGAATGGATTGCCTTAGTATTCTAATAATTCATAATGGTAAGTGGTTATTGAAAGATGATAAAGACGTATATCGAGGAGGTGAAGGTTCGGTATGAAAATTAAAAAGGGATTTAAGTATAATGAACTTAAAGAAAAGTTGTTTATGAAGTTAAATATGGATAAGTTAAAGTATGAAATTTCAGTGAGATACTTCTATAAGAATGATTTGACATTACCTACTGTTTTAATTGGTGATTATGAAGATTTGGATGAGTTTTTTGACCTTCATGTTCAAGATAATCAAAGGAAGGTTGTTCTATATGTAATAAAAAATGAGATAAGATCAGTAGGTACAAGTCATTCCATTTGCCATGAACAACTTGTTAATACCAGAGGGCTTCATGTAAATTACCTGAGCGATACGCATCGGCAGGAAGGATCTCAAAATCCCAATAGAAATTGTGATAATATACTTGATGGTATTGGTGATGATTTAGATAACTATTCAGATATACCGCAGATAGGTGATGATGTTCATGTTGATATGATTAGAGAGTGTGAATTAGAAGGTGGTACTGTCAACGAAAACGTTGATAATGACATGACCGCAATGGGTACTTTACATGCAAATGATAATGAAATGACACTAGTTGAACCAGAAAGGCTGATTGTAAGAGATCAATCGTTAAATGGTTTATCTCAATCTGAAGGATGAACTGTAGTTGGGGGCAATAATGAATTACGTTTTGGTCCATCAAGTACACCCACAGAGATTATTTCTAATGGTGACGTTTCCTCGTCTGTGGCATATGTTGAGCTTGATTTGAAAGTTGATCAAGTGTTTGACAGTAAGATAGATTTCACCACACATGTCGGGCATGCCATAAGAAATAGATTTGAGACGAGGACACTGACAAGTAAGAAAGACCGTGTCGTGATACATTGCATTCAATCTAGTTGTACTTGGATGATTAGATATAATCGGATCAAGGGCTCAGATAGGTTCAGGGTAAAACATTTTCAATCATTACATACTTGTGATCCGAACCATTACATGAGGAAGAATAAGACTGCGACCTCAAGAGTGATAGGAAATGCCATAAAAATGAAGTTGGTGCGACCCGGAAGAATTTATAAGCCGAAAGATATTATTGATGATTGTCAGAATGAGTTTGGGATTGAGATTGGTTACACCACAGCATACAGGTCTAAAGAGAAGGCTCTGAGGTTGCTACGTGGAAGTGAAGAGGAATCTTTCCTCAAGTTTCCTTCCTACTATCACGTCTTGAAGGAAAGGAATCTCGGTAGCGTCACACATATTGAAGTTGACCATTCCGGAAGATTTAAGTATTTCTTCATGGCATTAGGTCCATGTATCAGAGGATTCTTATCTTGTATAAGACATGTAATTACAGTTGATGGTGCATTCTTATCAGGTAGGTATGCTGGGACATTATTCGTTGCAAATGCTTCTGATGGAAATAACAACATATATCCACTGGCCATTGAGTTGGAGATTGTGAGAATAATGAAGCTTGGGAATGGTTTTTGCTAAAACTAGCACACTTAGTCGGGCACATTGACGACCTTGTTATTATTTCAGATAGAGACCAAAGTATTATTCAAGCTGTTCCGAAAGCATTCCCCAATGCTTTCCATGGTTATTGTGCATTTCACATGGAGATGAATTTAAACCACAAGTTTAAGAATCCAAATATTACACCTTTGTTTAGATGTTGCTCAAGGGCATATACAAAGCGTGAATTTGACAAGTACATAGGGGATTTGCGACAAATTGATCTTGAGATAGAAAAGTACTTATTGGAAGCAGGCATTGAGAAGTGGTCAAGATATCATTTTCCAGGAATGAGATACGGTATAATGACTACAAATGGTTCAGAATCATTTAATAATGTCATGAAATCTGCTCGTGAGTTACCCATAACCATGCTTGCTGAGTACTACCGTAGCAAAATACAAGCTTGGTTTGTCGAACGTAGGGAGGTTGGGATGAGATGGGGAAGTCACCATCTAACCGATGAGGTTGAATCAATTATGCATGCAAATCACAATAAGTCCTTAAGGTACAGGGTTTTCAGAATTAATGCACATGTCTTCTAGGTATGGGATTTGTACAACTATCTGATTGTTATTATATGTTTATCTATTTAAATTTGTTGTCTAATGTGAAATATATTTTATCGTACATTATAGATAATGTAACAAGTTGAATCTTACAAAATTAGGTTGTACATGGTGACACTAGTGACGATGTTGATCTACTAAACAGAAGTTGTAGTTGCAGGGAGTTTGATGTTCACAAAATCCCCTATTGTCATGCCGGCCCATTTTCAAGATGTTGATGTCCATTTATTTGTGGACAAATTATATACAGTAAATTGTTATATTATTGCATATGCATAGTCCATTTATCCGGCTACTGATAATGGTGAGTGGGACATTCCACCAGAGATCATAGAGCTAGTTGAACTTCCTCCCAACACGAAGAAAAAATGTGGGAGACCACGAAAGCGATACATACGTTCACGTGGGGAAGTAATAAAAAATGTCATACTATGCAGTAGGTGTGGAAATAGTGGTCATAACATGAGGACTTGTAATGTGTTCCGTCAGATGATTGTAAAACCTTTCCTATCTTCTCACCTATAAACATTTTATGCTATTAACGCTTAATTTCATGTCATTCGTAAAAGTGTCATGTTCTATTTATCATAATTTTTTATTAATTAATTGAATATGACAAGAATCATAGGTACTTATATTCTTCTGTATCAACATGTATTTTTATGTCGTGTACTATTCGTTCTATTCTACCACTTTTACCATATATACCAATATATATCCACTTATATACCCGATATATACCATACATATCGAAATGAACGATAGGTATACCAAGATATATGGACTTAAATAACCACAGATATACCATATATTCAACAGATATACCACCAAAAATCAAAATCCAAAAATAATCTTAACAATATACCAAATAGGTTTCGCAGATAAAATTTTGAAATACCACAGATATACCTAAGAGGTAAGATGATATACCCACATATCCCGAGATATACCATAGATATACCACATATATACTAGATATGTCAAGATATAACCACATATAAAGAGATATACCATAGATATATGATGAGTGCTCGAAAAACACTAATATTTCGTGATTAATTGTGCTTAATTGTTTAAAATATAGATTTGTTATGATTGTTTATTTGATTATTTTCATAAATCTATCCATTCGAAGTCACAGGTATGTTTTAGTGCATTTCAGGTGTTTTTAGCGTCAAATGAGTCAAATAACTAAAACACGCAAAGACGGAACACTTACGGCGCTCGGATCACGAGCTACGGGCTAAACGAGACAAATATGTAAGCCTTACATAATGTGCCATCACATATGTAAGGGGGTAAACGTGAAGAAAAGGAAAGCAACACGCGCCGCGGCGAGGAAAATACATGCCGCGGTGGGGAGCTCTCGGGTTTTTACATTATTTCCAGAATTTGTGTTGCGCCGCGGCGGGGAAAATGCATGCCGCAGCGCGCCTATTCCTATGGCAATCAGGATTCGTGTAAACCCTTACATCTATAAATACCCCCTTAGAGTCCCCCTTACACACAACTCGACCAACTCGAATACAACTTTTACACACAATAATTTTGCGACCAAACAAGCAATTCAATCAGTTTTTGGAGCTTTGCTACACTCAAACGAAGCGAGAGAAACCATTCTAAGGATCCAAGGAAGCCGTCGACAATCGAAGATAAAGCTTTTGGAGAAGAACGCTATCCAATCCATAAAGCGGTATTTAGATCTAGGTTTCCTTGTTGTTATAGAATTATATTTTCTTCTTCTTTCGTTGGAGTGTATGATCATATTTTATTTGTCTATGAATATTAATATGAACATGAGTGGCTAGTTTTATTATGGATGTTTAGTTTGCGTTGTCATGTTTGCTAGAATTGTGTATGGTGTATCTTTTATTGATTTAATATAAACAAATTACTTTTTGATTAAGAGCATGTTTAGATATTTAATTATGAATTATCATGGGCCAATTTGAGATTCGTAGTTAGGTTGAAAGATCTTAGAATTTAGTTATAGGAACGTCACCTTAACTTTATTCCGAAACACTTAATCAAAGATTCAATTTAGTGACTTAGTCATAGCATTAATTTGATTGGCATGTTTTTCCTTGCACGTAATTTGATTACTATTTGATTTACCCCAATCGTAGGCAGTTAATTAGTTAATCAATAAAGAGATTTACCCCGACCGAAGGCAGTCTCGTAATTAAAAGGAAAGCCGGTAATTTTGTCTATATAGGACGTTCATGTTATTTCACCATACCTTTTTGATGCAAGCATGATCAACCAAGCTAAACGTCCATACATCCTCCATTGATTATCAAATTTATCTGAATTGATTGTTACTTGCGATTTTGTTTTCGTTTAATTGCTCGTACTTTATTCCCGTTACAAATCAAACACCTTTTTACAGTTTTACTAGCTTTAAGATTCTAGTTACTTAGAGTTTTAGTTTTACTAGAACTCTATTTAATTAGTGTTTTATTTTCATTAGAACTCTATTTAGATTAAAAAGTTAGTTATTTAGAACCACTGCAATTTCTTGAGAGACCGACCTTGGAAGTTGCTTATCACTTTTCTACGAGTGATTCGTACACTTGCGAGTACACAATTTAACACATCAAGTTTTTGGCGCCGTTGCCGGGGATCGAACCCGGGTTTTGGCGCCGTTGCTGGGGAATTGGCGTTTTGAATAATTTTCTTTTTAACTTTTTAGAGTTTCTTAATTATTTTTATTTGTTTGTTTTATTTGTTATCTTTTATTTTTATTTTTTTTTATTTTATTCAAAAAAAAATTCAAAAAATTCAAAAATTCAAAAAAAATATAGTGCTTAATTTTCCAATTTCACTGCTGCCTTGATCTTTGTTTGCTTTTTATTTGTGCATGCAGGGTAGGAGATCACTTAACAAGGAACTCTCTCCTTTCATTGACAACATTCATAGAGTCAAACACCGATAAAAGGAACTATATAATCAATTTCAAGAGGAAGAAGTCCAACAACAATTACAAGCAGCAATGGGTGACAACGTAGCTAGGCAAATGATGAACAAAGAGTTTGCAAGACCTATCATTGGGACCGCCACATCGTGCATTCGACTTACAGAGGCGGCTAGGAATTATGAATTGAAAAATATTCATTATTCCATGCTTCCCTCCTTTTACGGTATCCCTAATGAAGATCCTTTAAATTTTATGCGTGAACTATATGCTACTGTGCAAACCTTTCCACTGCAGGGACTTAGTGAAGATCAACTACGCATGAGGTGTTTTCCATACACTCTCAAAGATAGAGCTAAGTCTTGGCTAATGACATTGGCACCCGGTTCTTTGGCCACTTGGGACGATGTTTACAACAAATTTATGGGTAAGTTCTATTCCTATCAAAAGACATCTGACCTAAGAACAAAAATTGCTACTTTTTCGCAGATGGACGGAGAACCCTTCCACGAGGCTCGGGACAGATTCAAATTGCTGTTGATACAATGTCTACATCACCACTTCCCGTTGCAGCTACAAAATTAGTTTTTCTACGACGGATTGACGCTACAATGTCAATTCACAGTTGACAACGCTGCAGGAGGAGCAATGGGTGAGAAAACAGCGGATGAAACCTACGAACTATTCGAGATGTTGGGAGCCAATTCCCAACAAAAGAGCCCTAGAGGAAGAAGAGCTGGAGTCCACGAATTGGGATCCAACAATGAAATGGCCATGCAACTTGCTGAATCGACGAAACAAGTGCAACTTCTCACAATCTCCAATGTTAATCAAATGCCAAAACACGAGGTATTTGGAGTTTGTGGTTCATATGGACACGGAGCTAATGTTTGTTCTTTTACAGGTGATCCTTATACAGGTACTACTGAAGAGGCTAATTTAATGCAAGGGTACCAACCTAGACCTAGGAACGACCCTTATTCAAATACCTACAACCCTGGATGGAGGAATCACCCTAATTTTGGATGGAAACAAAACAATAACCAACCATTTGTCCAAAACCAAACACAAGGCCAAAATATAAATCGACAATTTCCACAAAATAAACCGACCGTAGAGGAAACCCTAAATAATTTCATACAATCTTGTAGTGGAAGGATGGACTCTATGGAAGCTTCAATGAAAAGAGTGGAAATGCAAGTGGGGCAGCTAGCGGAACAAATGCACAAACAAGAGACGGGAAAGCTGCCCAGTCAACCCGAACAAGCCAAAGCTGTCACGGTTCTTCAGAGTGGTAAGGTCGTTACTAAAAATTTACCTGAACTTTCTAATGATTTACCTTATAGTGCAGGTAACATGGAAGATGACAACAATGCTTCTAAGGAATTGGAGGAAAGAGGTGACAAGCATGTAGAGCCTTCAAAGGCGACAATTGGAGAGTCATCTAATCCACCTACACTACACAAGTCATCAGAGCCATACCGACCACCGATACCATTCCCTCACCGTTTAAAGGACAGTAAGCAAGATAAGCAGTTTTCTGATTTGTTTAACATGCTATCTAAAGTTAATATTAATTTGTCATTGTTAGACGTAATTAGAAACGTACCTTCATATGCTAAATTTTTCAAGGAACTAAACACTAAGAAAAGAAGGTATGAGCTTAATGAGAGAGTAATCGTATCTGAAATTGCTAGTGCGGTGCTTCAACGCAACTTACCCCCTAAGTTAAAAGATCCAGGTAGTTTCATAATTGATATTACTATGGGGGATAGGAAAGTAGCTAAGGCAATGCTTGATTTAGGCGCTAGTATCAATTTGATGCCTTACTCGATTTTCTTGCAGCTAGGTTTGGGAGAGCTAAAACCAACAACCATGTCCCTTCAACTTGCGGACAGATCTGTTAAATATCCGAAGGGCATGGTTGAGGACTTACTTGTACAGGTAGATAAGCTAATCATACATGTTGACTTTGTGGTTTTAGACATGCAGGATAATCCATCTTTGGACAAGGAGCACACCATTCTTTTGGGTAGACCATTCATGGCCACTACCCAAACCAATATTGGCGTCCAAAGTGGAAAGTTGACAATGATAGTCTTGGGAGAGATTGTTCATTTTAAGGTTTTTGATTCATCTCCTTACCCTTCTATTTCTGCTATTGATGAATGTTCGTTTGTAGAATGTTTAGATCCAATAATTCATGATACTTTTGTGCATGCTAGATTAGATGATAAATTGGAAGTAGCACTTACAGTTGGAGAGGTAGATGACATCTTAGACTATGAGACTAGGGAGTACAGTGAATTGTTAGACAATGCCATATCACTAGATGACACTAGTACACCCTTAGATTTATTGGATGTCCCACATAATGATGAGATTGCTCCACCTGAATTGGAACTTAAGGAACTACCTAAGCATCTAAAATATGTCTTTTTGGGAGAGAATGAAACATACCCTGTTATTATATCATCTACACTCACCCAAAACCAAGAGAAAAAATTGATTAAAGAGCTTAGGAAGTATAAAAAGGCAATAGGTTGGAGTATTGGGGACATTAGAGGCATTAGTCCGGCAATGTGTATGCATAAGATTAATTTAGAGGACAATGTCAAACCAGTAAAAGACGCACAAAGGAGACTTAACCCAATCATGCAAGAGGTAGTTAAGAAGAAAGTTTTGAAACTCCTAGCAGTAGGGGTAATATATCCAATTGCTGATAGTAAATGGGTTAGTCCCGTTCATGTGGTACCTAAGAAATCTGGAATAACCGTGGTTAAGAATGAGAAAGATGAATTAGTGTCCACTAGGATAATTACGGGTTGGAGGATGTGTATCGATTTTAGAAAACTGAATTTGTACACCAAAAAGGATCACTTCCCCCTCCCCTTCATTGATCAAATGTTAGAAAGACTAGCTGGGCACGAATTCTATTGCTTTTTGGATGGTCTTTTAGGTTATTATCAGGTACCCATCACTCCGGAGGATCAAGAGAAGACTACATTCACATGCCCATTCAGAACTTTCGCTTTTAGGAGAATGCCATTTGGACTATGCAATGCACCCGCCACTTTTTAAAGATGTATGATATCAATTTTTTCGGACATGGTGGAGAAATTTATTGAGGTATTTATGGATGACTTTTCAGTTTTCGGTAATTCCTTTGATGATTGCTTGCATAAATTGACTTTAGTATTAGAACGATGCATTGAATGCAATTTGACGCTTAGTTGGGAAAAAAGTCATTTTATGGTCCAACAAGGCATAGTGCTAGGACATGTCATATCTAGCAAAGGAATTGAAGTTGATAAGGCTAAGGTAGATTTAATTGCAAAATTGCCTCCACCTACATCTGTTAAGGGTATACGAAGTTTCCTAGGACATGCGGGTTTCTATAGACGGTTTATTAAGGATTTTTTCAAAATTAGTCGTCCATTATGTAATCTGTTGTCCAAAGACACTTTGTTTGATTTTGATGATGCATGCCTTGTTGCTTTTAATGCTTTAAAGGATAGGCTTACTTCTGCACCTATAATTGTTGCTCCTAATTGGTCTTTACCGTTTGAAATCATGTGTGATGCGTCTGATTATGCTATAGGAGCTGTTTTAGGGCAAAGAGTGGATAAGAGATTACATGTTATATACTATGCGAGTAAAACACTCAATGACGCCCAAATTAACTACACCACCACTGAAAAGGAGTTATTGGCTGTGGTATTTTCACTTGATAAATTTAGGTCTTACTTGGTAGGAACTAAAGTTATTGTGCATTCGGATCATGCCGCTTTGAGATACTTATTGACTAAACCGAATGCTAAGCCTAGACTCATTAGGTGGATCCTACTTTTACAATAATTTGACCTAGAGATCAAAGACAAGAAAGGTACTGAAAACGTAGTAGCTGATCATCTGTCTAGGTTAATTACTGAATATGAACATGTTGAAGGTGAAAGTAAGGATACAATCATTGAAAACTTCCCTGATGAACAATTGTTTACAATAGGACCAAATCCATGGTATGCTGACATCGTTAATTATCTAGCAAGTGGTATTTTGAGACCTAACATTACTTTTCAGGAAAAGAAAAGGTTTTTCAGTGTTTGCAGGCAATACTTTTGGGATGACCCGTATTTGTTCAAGTTATGTCAAGATCAAGTCATTCGGAGGTGTGTGCCAGAAGAGGAACATGAGAGCATCTTAACCTTTTGCCATGAGCTACATTGCGAGGGCCATTTTGGTGGTAAGAAAACGGCCCTCAAGGTATTACAATCCAGTTTTTATTGGCCTACATTATTTAAAGATGCTGACATGTTTTGTTTGAGATGTGATAGATGTCAAAGGACCGGTAACATAGGTAAGCGTAACGAAATGCCTTTGACGTCTAATCTTGTAGTAGAGTTATTTGACGTGTGGGGGATTGACTTCATGGGTCCTTTCCCCCCCTCTTTTGGCTACATTTACATACTAGTCGTTGTTGACTATGTTTCAAAGTGGGTAGAAGCGATACCCACTAGAACTAATGACGCTAATGTGGTTGTTAAATTTTTGAAGGATGACATTTTTAGCAGATTTGGCACACCGAGAGCGATCATTAGTGATGGAGGCAGCCACTTTTGCAATAGACTCTTCGATGGGCTTTTGAAGAAGTACAACATTTCTCATAGAGTGGCTACCCCATACCATCCCCAAACTTCGGGGCAAGTGGAAGTGAGCAACCGAAAAATCAAAGGGATATTGGAACGCACAGTGCGCCCCTCAAGAAGAGATTGGTCAGTTAAACTAAATGATGCCTTGTGAGCATATCGTGCAGCGTACAAAACTCCAATTGGTATGAGTCCCTACCGGTTGATTTTTGGTAAAGTATGTCACTTACCGGTTGAGCTAGAACATAGGGCTTATTGGGCAATTAAGAAGCTCAACATGGACATGGAACAAGCTGGGGAAAAACGACTACTCCAACTAAGCGAACTTGAGGAAATTCGAGACGAAGCTTACGAAAATGCCAAAATCTACAAAGAGCGCACTAAGTGCTATCTTGACAAAGGGCTCCTCGGTAAGTATTTCGTTCCCGAAATGAAAGTTCTATTATATAATTCACGTTTGCGTTTGTTTCCAGGAAAACTTCATTCTAGGTGGAGCGGACCGTACACAATTGCAAACGTACTTCCACACGGAGTAATCGAGTTGCTCAATCCGAAAACGCAAGAACCGTTTAAGGTAAACGGGCATCGTGTCAAGCCATACTTGGAAGGAGAAAATTTGCAAAGTATCGAAATAATACATCTCCTCGACAAATAGACACAAGAGCAGCCACGTCTTGCTAAGACGTTAAACTAATCCCTTAATGAGAGGCACCCATTCGGTATTGTATTTCTTTCGTTGTTTTTATTTCTTTTCTTATTTTTATCGTATTTTTATTTTCTTAGGCAATGAGGACATTCCCAAGTTTAGGTTGGGACTGATGCGTTGCACACGTTTCCAAATTTTTCAAAAAAATCAAAATTTTTAAAAAAATTGTGTGCGCCGCGGCGGGGAAAATTTGTGCCGCGGCATGATACTTTCTGTTTCAAAACAATTTTCAAAAAAAATTATGTGCGCCGCGGCGGAGATAATTTGTGCCGCAGCGAGGCCGCGGCGGGGAAAATTTGTGCCGCGGCGAGGGACTTTCTGTTTCATGTACAATAAGAGATAAAAGCTTAAATTATGAAACTAAACTAATTGCAACAAATAACTCTATATGAGAGAGATAACCCAAGTAGTCATTAATCTCCCAATCTTCTAAGCATGTGAATTCTTAAATTCCTCCCCAAATAATTAACAATAAATTATATGATTAATTGACTCTAAACTATGCATGCATTTTTTTCTCAAGTAAACTACATACAATATAATAACCTAACCTAATCACACTCTCATCCTAATTAGATTAAATCATTACTCATGAAGAACATCAATCATAAATCACATACATACGAATTGTACCTCTCAACCTATAAACTATGTATGCTATTTGATCAAGACAAACATATTAATTCTTTTCTCAAAGCTACCTATATGCCTCTTTGGTTTAATTGATGATCAAGCAATTAACAATTCAAATCAAATCAAATAATATAATTGAAAATTGCAATTAGAAGAGGGGAGATAATATTAATAGAAAATTAACTAGATATGATGTTCATTAAATCCATATTTACAATTAAATAAAACATTGAAATTCCTACAAGAAAGAAGAATATAAATAACACACTCAATCTCTTGATGAATATTATCCAATCCTCTATGCTTCTACTCTTGATCTTGTTCTTCAAATTGTTCTTCAAAAATTTTCACTACAATGTCCTCTGGACTTATGGTCTATAAAGGTTGATCTAATTTTCAAAATTTGTGTATTTTTCTTTGTATAATTATGTACTTTTGTCTCTACAATTACCTATTCATTTAGGACTCTAATAATGTATTTATATGCACACACAAAACCTAGGCACAATAGGATTTGGTCACAATTGGGATGCTGGAAATCAGGTCTAAAATTTACACGAACTCTACTCAGGCTGAGGCTTAAAACAATCACCGCTGTGGCTCAAGTTGAAATTTGGAAACACAAATGCAACCCGAAAGTTGATCTTCAAGACTGCACAAATTGATCCGAGAGGATCAGACCGTAGTGCCAATAGGCTTGGGCCAAGGCGCGAGTGCCTATGTACCAATTTACTTGCCTTCACTAAATGTGCCATGTTGCATGACATGCATATTTTTCATTTAAGCTTGAAATACCTTAAATACATCAAAACATACCTGATAACTTCAAAAATGATATTTGTGTGATAATTCAATAAAATAAACATAATTAGGTCCAAAATCTTGATTTTAATCTCAAATAATCATGGAATAATCGCAAATTTTAGACTCACATCACAACCCCAACCAACTCTTGGCTAGTCTCTAGCCAAAAATGCGATGAAATTAAGCCAAAGATTGAGCATGAATAAAATAAAACCAAAACTAAAACTATATCATTTTTGTAAATAGTTACGGTTGCATTTAGCATATGCAACAAGCCTAGTGGACGAGTTGTAGTCTCGTGAGGGTTTCTAGTGATGATACCCACTAACATCTAACTCAACTAAAATAAAAAGACTCAACTAAACTTTAACTACCTAAATATCAACTCTCCCAATTTATCTTAGAAAGTATAATTAAATCCCAACACATAGATAGTTTAAACATCACTTTTGGTCAAGTATGATGTAGACATTCATATCATCCTGTGCTCAACTCTAAAACAACTATTCAATCCACTAACTCTAATTTTTGTATTGGACATTCTCATGTATGACATTCGTGAAACAATGCCATTAATAGATGAAATAGATATGAGTGAGAGTGCACCTACTTACATACTTAAAATGCCTATTTTTCAATTCACTCTCCACTAATATAGGGTAGCCACTATACCTATAATCAAAAGGTCTTTAACAAGGTTGTAATGTAAGGCTAAGGTGTGGGGTCATGAAGGGATGGAAAGGAAAATCAAAATAAGAGACTTATTTAATTGTGACGACAAAAGCACATATAACATCAAGCCTCTTCACAAACAATTTGATCCTTACTTCATTCACCCATCTATAAGTTCTTATTACAACTTTTATCATTGCAGCTCTTGGAAAAAAAAAAATTTCTTTCTATTTGTAGCAATAAGAATATAGCTCACTATAACCTTCTCCTTTCTCACCAATGTAATAATTTATTATACAACCCCCAGCCTATCATATTACATATTGTTATTTACGGTTGTATTGGCTTTTATAATTCACCAACTATGTGTGTGCACTTGGTAAAGTCTCTTGAAAATATTAAAGGTGGTTAATACAACACATGGCTTATGAGATTGATTATAGTGGATGTCACAAAAATTTGGCTACATTTATTAAGGCTCAAAAGGCTAACTAATGATATAATCTCTTTGGTTGAGTTAAAAGGCTCAAACTTTTCAAAAATGGCCTAGATCACTTCCTAAACAAAGTATACCCTATAATTTTTCTTTGAGTTCATTTAGAATAGGTTCTAGAGTTTGTTAATATTGACATGCTCATAAAATTCATGCATAAACGGGTCCCAATACTCAAATTAACATGCTTTCATATCACAAACCATAAGAGTTTCACATAACTTTCAATGCATATCTAGATTAATTTTTCAACTAAAACAAGTTTAAATTTTTCTAAATGTTGGGTTTAACTATCATTTCATTGATTTATATTTGAATTGACTATGGGTAATTATCATAATAAAAACAAAAGGAAAAAACACTAAAACAATTGAACATGCAAAAATCAGAAAAAGACACTTTTTCTCCCCCCCCCCCCCCCCCAACTTTATATGCACATTGTCCCCAATGTGCTATGCCATAAATATAGAAAAATAAAGGGAAGAGAAAAAGTTACCCTCCTTTTTATTAATGGTGAATTGGTTCTATGTACTTCATAGTCATAATTGCTCCTTGCCATCATGCATAATATGTCTTTTTTTTGTTGTTGGAGTTTATGTGCATCTCTTATTGTCTACCACTCACCAAAAACATCATTAGATACAGTGTGCAATATTAAAGCAAAAAGAGAAATAAAAAAAATTTGAACCAATGCTTGGGTTTGGTGTCTTAATGCATGCGAGCCACGACTAAGGTGATTTCACGCCACGGTGCATGCTTGTGTGTATTTCTCAATTTTTAACATGAGAGCCCTTCGTCGCGGCCTAATATTGTGGGCTTCATAGTTAGCATAGTTTTCATGTTTTCCAAATCCAACTTGAGAGTATGTCGTGGCTTGACATTGTGAGCCCCACGACTCAACCAGTAAAACTCAAAATTTTGTTTAGTAAACAAAAGTTAAACTATGTTAAACATGCATAAATTAAAATAACTAAACAAAATAAAATGAAAATAAAAGCAACTAAAAATTCGTTGGGTTGCCTCCCAACAAGCATCACGTTTTATGTCCTTGGCTAGACAAACCTATAAGCGGTTATTTGGGATTTAAAATGTTATAATTCTTGATCTTCTTCAAATAAAAAGTCTCCTTTTTGGCTTTGTATGGCTTGATTCCATGATGTGTATTTTATAGTACTCGCAAGTGTATGAATCACTTGTAGCAAGTGATAAGCAAACCTCCGAGGTCGATCTCTCAAGGAATTGCTTTAAACAACCTTTTTCTTAATCTAATTAGAATCCTAAAGCAACTAAAACACTAATTAAATAGAATTTTAGTAACACTAAAACTCTAAATAACTAAAATCCTAAACCTAATAAAACTGTAAACAAAGTAGATTTGTGAGCAAGATCAATGGTGTTAAACAACTAACGAAAATAATTACGCAAATTCTAAATTAACTCAAATGATTTCAAATATCAATGGAAGATGTATGGACGTTTAGTTTAGTTGATCATGCTTGCATCGAAAAATTATGGTGAATTAACATGAACGTCCTAATAAACAACTATTACTGGCTTTCCTTTTAATTACGAAAATTCCTACGATCAGGTAATTCTCTTTGTTAATTAACTAAAAAATATCCTACGATCGAGTATATCAAATAGCAACCAAATTATGCACAAGAAAAATATGCCAATCAAACCAATGCCATGACTAAGTCATTAATTTGAAGTTTTGATTAAGTTTTTCAAAGTAAAGTTAAGGTGACGTTCCTAAAACCAAACTCTAATATCTTTCAACCTAATTATGAATCTCAAATTGGCCCATGAAAATCCACAATTAAATATCTAAGCATGCTCTTAATCAAAAGGGTAAATTTATTTATTTCAAAATAATAAAAACATTCACCACAACAGTTCTAGCAAACATGGCAACACAAACTAAACATCCATAATAAAATTAGCCACTCATGTTCATATTAAAATCCATAGACAAATTCAATTTGAACATACACTCAAAGAAGCAATAAGAAGAAAAGTAAATTCTATAACAAAAAGAAACCTAGATCTAAATACCACAATTGGATTGGATGACGCTCTTCTCCAAAAGCTTGATCGTCGATCTTCAATGGTTTCTTGGATCCTTAGAATTAATTACCTTGCTTCTTTGGGTGTGGAAAAGCTTCTAAAATCTAGTTGAGTCACTTGTTGGTTCGCAAAATTGAAGTGTGTGTACATGGGACTCTTAAGGGGGTATTTATAGATGTAAAGGTTACATAATTCCTGATTGATTTAGGAATAGGCGCATCGCGACATACAAATTTCTCCACCGCGATACAACAATAAAAATGGAACAATGGTCAAAACCCGAGAGGTGCCCGCCGCAGCACACATTTTCCTCTCCGTGGCGCGTGTTGGCTTAGTTTCTTCACATGTACCCCTTACATATGTGCTGGCTCGTTATGTACGGCTTACATAATTTGACTCGTGTTGCCCGTAAATTGTGATCTGAGTGCCGTAAGTGTTCTATCTTTGCGTGTTTGCATTATTCAACTCATTTGATGCTAAAAATACCTAAAATACACTAAAACATACCCGTGATTCCGAATTGATAGATTTATGAAAATAATCATATAAACGAGATATAGCAAATCTATTTTTTTAACAATTAAGTACAATAAATCACGAAATGTTAGTGCTTTTCAAGCACTTATTATTCCACTTGCATTATTGTTGACCAAGCATGTGTGTTCTTGAATGACCATGGCCTCTTCTTTTTTGTGGCTTCTGGGTATCTACATTTTTTTATATTTCTTTTTATTTTTCTCATTTTTCTTTGCCTTATCAACATCATTTTTCCTTTCTTGTACTTGGGTGGTGACGATGTTCACTTCTTCATTTTTTTAAAAGCATAGAGAGAGTCCAAATGCTTAGAGACTTTGAACTTGATTTCTTCGTTATGAACTCTCAAGATTAGCTCACCTATCTCCACATCTATTAGTGTTATTCCAGTGTCTAGAAAGTGTCTTCTAAGTAAGAGTGGAATCTCCTTGTTCATGTCAAGGATGAAAAAATCTATTGGCATGTTGAAGTTTTTCACCTTAACTAGAATGTTCTTCACTACACCCACTGGTTTCTTCACTGTGCCATCTGCCATTTGCAAGACCATAGAGGTGGCTTTTGGTTCCCCTAACCTAAGTTTTCTTTACTGTGATAAAGGCATAAGATTCACACTTGCTCCTAAGTCATAAAGTGCATTCTTAAAGTGTAAATTCCCAATAGTACATGGGATGATAAAGCTACCAGGATTCTTTTATTTGAGAGGTACTTGTTTTACATTGATTGTACAAGATTCTTTTGTCATTGGCACTGTATTATGTTTCTCAGCTCCTTCTTTCTAGCAAGTAGTTCCTCTAGGAACTTCTTATAAGAAGGTGTTTTCTTTATGGTTTCTATTAGTGAGTCGTTAATATTAAGTTCCTTGAACTCATCTAGCTTTTTATAAAGTTGAGGATCCACATTGCATTTAACGAGCTGTTGGGGAAAATGAATAGATGGAGTATAGATCTCACTTTTCTTCCTTGACTCCCTAGCCATTTTTCCTTCTCCAATGCAACCTCCTAAGATTTCACTTCTAGCTCTATTTTTCCACTATTTTTCTTCATCTCAAGGTCTTCCAAATCATCCATCAAAAATCCAATCTTTGTTGTGATTGCATTGCATTGCTCCTTAGTGGCTCCTTTAGGATTTACTTGTGTGTCACAAAGAGGGTTCCTTGAGGTCTTTGATGTAGAGCTTGAGCAATTTGGCCTATTTTACTTTCCAAGTTGTGAATAGAATTCTCATAATTGGAATCTATCTATCCTATTTTTGTATGCACTGATTGCATGAGATTTTTCATCATACCCATTAAGCATTTGTGGTTTCGTCAGCTGTTGACTTCATGTCTTGAACTTTTAGAGGTGGTTGTGAATGTAGGAAACTAGTTGGGAATGTTTGGCGGTTAAATTAATTTCCACTGTTATTGTTCCCTTAGCAATTTTGATTGTTGACAAAGTTCACAGCTTTCAGAAGGTCCCCACATATTTTAGTAGAATGAGGTCCACTGCAAAAATCAAACTCTACGCAAGATGTTTGCACCACATTTACCCCAACTGCTCCACCTTTTAACTTCTTGGTTAAGACTAATAAAAAAGCATTAGTTTGAGCTTGCTTTACTGCTATGATTTTCTCATCTACCACTTCAGCTACTTTTTTTAGGTTTAATCTCTCCACAGGTCATTGGCAGTTGTTTGATGTCATCTCATCCAATCAAGTGAATGCTTCTTCTTCAATTTTGTTTATTAAAGACCTCCTACTGCAGCATCTATGATAATCCTTGGTTGTCCCATTAATGCATTGTAAAATGTTTGCAATTGCAACCAAGTAGGAAGACCATGGTGAGGGCATTTCCTTAAAAGCTCCTTGAATCTTTCCCAAGCTTCATAAAGTGGTTCACCTTCAAATTGTTAGAATGATGTAATATCTTTCTGAACTTGGCAGTCTTTGAAGGTGGGAAATACTTAGATAATAACCTTTGAGCCAATTGACCCCATATAATGATTTCCCAGTTGGTAGTGATTGAAGCCAAACGTTAGCCTTATCCCTTAGTGAGAAGGGGAATAGGCGAAGACGAATTACATCGCCTGAAACACCATTCATCTTAAAGGTGTCACAGATTTCCAATACTGAGGCCAAATGTGAACTCAGATCATCATGAGCTAACCCTCCAAATTGAATAGCTTGTACCATTTGAATGACACTTGATTTAAGCTCAAGTTTATTAGCGTTGATACCTGATCTAGCAATTGATGATTATACTTCATTTAGTTGGGGGACTGCAAAATTCTGTAAAGATTTGGGGGCAACCAGAATTTGTTAATCTCGGTGTTCTGTCATATCCCTAGCTTGTTATGCTCATTGTTACCTTCTCACTCGATGTACAGTTCTTTCAATTTTAGGATCTAAAGGGAGCAAGTTTTCACTTGTCAACCTTGGCATATAACAAAAATACTAAAATAGAAAATCAAAAGTCCAAATTAGTAATACTAATATCTTAATTTGATATCCGTTACCAATTATAAATTTCTCGGTAACGATGCAAAAAATTTGACCACCAAAACAACAAGTATACGGGACGTGTACAAATGATAAGTATTTAAAGATAGAGTGTCAAACTTGATGAATACTATTTTGGACCTATTATTTGTTAGTTTTTGAGTATTTATTTCATGATTTATTTCGGTATTACTTTGATTTGTAGGGTATTTTCATGTTTTAAGCAATATGTGAGATGAAAAGTGGATAAACTAGAGCAAAAGAATGTAAGGCTTACGTTAGGAATCAACAATTTTGTAAGGGGCCCTTACAAGGCATGGATAATGAGTTGTGCAACGGTAGAATAAGGCGAGAAGGTTCCTGTTTTGTGTGCAGTTCAAAATTTTCAACGCGCGTCACTGCAAAAGAATTTGCACTCTGTGGCAAAAGGCCCTCGGGTTTTCCAAGATTCAATGTGTGTTGCGGCCCACGTACCCAAATTTCACTTACACGCCAACCAACACACACTCCTAACCTAACCTATAAATACAACACAAAATTTCGCTCCAACATTCATGCATGAACAGTAACAATTTTTATCATCCACACTCCTCCATTTTTCTAGAGAGAGAAACCTCTATTGAAGCTCCTTCAAGAACCAAATTGGAAGAGGTGACCATCCAACTCCAAGAAGGGCATTACAAGAGTGAAAATAGGGGTATCTCATTCTTTGTAATTTATTTTCTCTTTTCGATTTTAAAAATGTTATTTGTAATAGAAAAATATTGATTTAGATTTTATTATGAGTGACTAAACTGATTGTGCGGGATTTAGTGATGCTTCCATGAATGGATGAATATTTTTATGATTTAATTTTGATTAAAGTGATATATGTCTTATTCAATGTTGTTAATATCTTTGTTCATAATTAATCTTGATCATGTTAATTTATGAGCATTTGAGAATAAATTAAAAGAAATATCATCTTTGCTTAATTTAAAAATCTTGAACAAGAACCTAATCAAAATACATTGATTTGTCTTAGATTAGGTAGCTAATTAGATTTCCTAATGGTTTATACTAATTGATTAATTAACAATCAGGATCAAAGATGTTAATTAATGAATTAAGAGAAATTCTCCATTGATTTGGGAATTTCTAGGATTTATTGAGAAAAGTCAATAAATTCAACTTTTTGTGCTTAATTGTGAAACTCTTGTAAAATATTCTATCTGCGATTGGTTAGCTAGCTAGATTCCCACACTTTTTCCATCATATCACTTTGGCTAATTTTTTGCTCGTCTATTTTATTTCTTTTGAAAATTTACAATTTTAACAACCATTCCATCAACCAATTTTGTTAGAGTGTTTAGATTTACTTTTGTAAATAATTTTTAAGAAATAATTGACACATTTTAAAAACCACCGCAATTCTTTAAGAGATCGACCTTAGAGTTGCTTATTACTTGCTACGAATAATTCGTATACTTGTGAGTATTATAATTTACACACCAAGTTTTTAGCGCTGTTGCGAGAGAATTAGCATTTTTAAAATTATTTATTTGTTTTCTTTTTAGTAATTTTCTTAATTTGTTAGTTTTCGTGATTTTCTTCGTTTTCATGTTTTTTTTATTTGTTTGGAGTCATATAGTATCTGGTGCTTTGATTTTGTTATTTTTTATTGTGCATGCAAGGTAGGAGATCTCTTGAAAATTCACTAGCATCGTTCATAGACAACATTAACAGGAGGCGAGCACATTTGAGACAATTTGACACCAACATTCTAGAGGAAGAGTAACCAGCAATTATTGGAGTTCCTCTACCTCCACCTAGAGAGATGGCGATGAAGAAGTATGCAAGGCTAATCATTGGCACTGCAACTTCTTGCATCCAATTGGGAGAAGGGACTATAAATTATGAGCTTAAAAATATTCACTATTCTATGTTGCCTTCTTTTTATGGGATTCTTAATGAAGATCCACTAACATTCATTCGTGATTTTTATGCCATTGTGCAGACTTTTCTGCTACAGGGGCTTAATGAAGATCAATTGAGGATGAGATGTTTCCCATACATACTCAAAGACAAAGCCAAGTCATGGCTTATGACTCTTCCACCGAATTCTCTCTCAACTTGGGAAGCAGTGTACAACAAATTCATAGGAAAGTTCTATTCCCACCAAAAGACTGCCGACCTGAGGACAAAAATTGCAACAAATTGCAACATACAATTCGGGTTGGAGAAATCATCCAAATATCTCTGGGAAGGAAAACAACAGTCTCACCTATGCTCAAAATCATTTTCAGAACAATCCTCCAAACAATAACTTGCAACTCACTCTACCAAACAAGCCAAATTTGGAGGATAACTTGAATGCTTTCATTCAAGTGAATCGGGACAACCAAATGAAAAGTACTCAAAGGTTGGAATCATTGGAGGCTTCCATGAAAAGAGTTGAAGGCCAAGTTGGCCAATTAGCGGAGCATCTCCAAAGGCAAGAGAAAGAAAAATTGCCTAGTCAACCTGAGCAAGCAAAGGCGGTCGCAGTCCTTCAAAGTGGTAAGGTAGTTAATAAAAATTTACCTAAAATTTATAATGATTTACCACTTAGTGCAGGAAACATGGAAGGAGATAGTGCAATACCAAAAGGAGGTGATGAGACTAATGCTAAGTTTGATGAGCCTTCCAAAGATGCAATTGGAGAGTCATCCATCACCCCTCAATTGCACAAAACATTGGAGCCTTACCGACCGCCCATACCATTCCTACACCATCTCAAGGACGATAAACAGAATAAGCAATTTTTTGATCTCTTTAATATGCTTTCAAAAGTTCAAATTACTCTGCCTTTGTTGGCTGTGATTAGAAATGTCTCTTCCTATGCAAAAAATTTGAAAGATTTAAATACTAGGAAGAGAAAGTATGGATTGAATGAGAGAATTGTTGTGTCTGAAATCTCAAGTTCAATCCTTCAACAAAATTTACCACCAAAACTAAAAGATCCTGGAAGTTTTAACATTAACATCACTTTGGGAAATAAGAAAGTGGTAAAAGCTATTCTAGATTTAGGTGCAAGTATAAATTTAATGTCATATTCAATTTATTTGCAACTAGGTTTAGGAGAATTGAAACGTACAACCATGTCCCTTCAATCAGTTGATAGATCTGTTAAATACCCTAAGGGGATGGTTGAGGATTTGCTTGTGCAGGTAGATAAGCTGATTAAACTTGTTGATTTTGTTGTGTTGGACATGCATGAAAATCCATCTATGGACAAGGAACATACTATTCTTCTTGGTAGACCATTCATGGCCACTACCAAGACTATTATAGATGTCCATAGTAGGAGCTTGACTATGACAGTTTTGGGAGAAACTATTCATTTTAGATGTTTGATTCTTCTCCTTTACGTTCTGTTTCTGCTATTGATGAATGCTCTTACACTGATCATATTGATACTCTTATTCATAATACCTTTTTGCAGGATGAGATTGAAGACAAACTTGAGTATGTTTTAACAGTTGATATAGTAGATGAGGATTTGGATGAAGAAACTAAGGGATACATTGAATTTTTGGATTGTGCTGAACCTTTAGAAAAACCTAGTGTACCCTTAGAGTTACCTAAGATCCCATCTAGGGAAGACAATACTTCACCTAAGCTTGAATTGAAAGAGTTGCCCAAGCATTTAAAATTTGTGTTTTTGGGCGAGGGGGACACCTATTCGGTCATTATTTCATCTACCTTGACCCAAACCCAAGAAAGAGAGCTAGTGAATAGGAAAGCTATAGGATGGAGCATTGGTGACATTAGAGGTATCAGTTCTACTATGTGTATGCATAAGATTATTCTAAAGGACATACCAAACCTGTGAGAGAAGCCGAAAGGAGAATTAACCCTATTATGTAAGAGGTGATGAAAACTGAAATTTTAAAACTCTTGAAAGTGGGGGTAATTTATCCTATATCAAATAGCAAATGGGTTAGTCCAGTACATGTGGTACCGAAGAAATATGAGATCACCGTGGTTAAAAATTATAAGAATGAGTTAGTGCTCACAAGGATGATTACAGGATGGAGGATGGGCATTAATTTTCGTAAACTCAATTTGTACACAAAGAAATATCATTTTCCTCTTCCTTTTATTGATCAAATGTTAGAACATTTTGCGGTACATGACTTTTACTGTTTTTTGGATGGTCTTTCAGGTTATTACCAAGTACCCATTGCTCCAGAAGATCAGGAGAAGACCATATTCACATGCCTATCCGGTACATTTGTCTTTAGAAGGATGCTATTCGATCTTTGTAATGCTCCCACCACATTCCAACGATGCATGATGTCGATATTCTCGGATATAGTGGAGAAATATATTGAGGTATTTATGGATGATTTTTCAGTTTTTGGAAATTTATTTGATGACTGTTTGAATAATTTGACTCTTGTACTTGAACGTTGCATTGAAAGTAATTTGACCCTTAGTAGGAAAAAGAGTCATTTTATGGTCAAACAAGGCATTGTATTAGGACATTTCATTTCTAGTAGAAGCATTGAGGTAGATAAAGCAAAAATTAATTTAATAGCTAAATTGCCACCTCTCATTAATGTTAAGAGAATTAGGAGTTTCCTAGGTCATGCGGGTTTCTATAGGAGATTTATTAAGGATTTTTCTAAAATAAGTCGTACTCTATGTAATCTGTTAGCTAAAGATGTTTCTTTTGTCTTTGATGATGATTGCCTTACTACTTTTAATTCTTTAAAAGTGAGATTGACTTCTATGCCTATTATCATGACACCTAATTGATTATTACCATTTGAGATTATGTGTGATGCCTCGAATTTTGCTATTGGGACTGTTTTAGGACAAAGAGTAGATAAGTGTTTGCATGTCAATTACTATGCTAGTAAAACTCTTCATGACGCCCAACTTAACTACTCCACCATCGAAAAAGAATTCTTGACTGTTGTGTTTTCTTTGAATAAATTTAGATCTTATTTGGTAGGATCTAAAGTTATTGTGCATTCAGACCATGCAACATTGCGGTATTTGTTGAGTAAACCAAATGCTAAGCCAAGATTAATTCAGTGGGTTTTGCTTTTACAAGAATTTAACTTATAGATCAAGGATAAAAAAGGAACTAAAAATGTTGTAGCTGATCATCTGTCTAGGTTAATTTCTGACTTTGACACTACTGAGAGTGACAAAGAAATTGATATTGTTGAGACTTTTTCTAATGAACAGCTGTTTTCTGTAGGTCCAAACCCTTAGTACGTGGACATAGTGAATTATCTTGCTAGTGGTTTGTTGAGGCCTAACATTTCTTTCAGGAAAAGAAAAGATTTCTTCATGTTTGCTGGAAATACTTGCGAGATGACCCATATTTGTTCAAAATTTGCCAAACCAAGTCATCTAGTGGTGTGTGTCGGAAGAGGAGCATACAAGCATTTTGGCCTCTTGTCATGAGCTTCACTGTGAAGGACATTTTGGTGATAAGAAAACCGCCATTAAGGTACTCCAATTTGGTTTTTATTGGCCTACTCTGTTTAAAGATGCTTATAATCTTTGCATGCATTGTGATCGATGTCAAAGGACTGGTAACATAGGTAGATGTAATGAAATGCCTCTAACATATAATTTAGTTGTTGAGTTATTTGATGTATGGGGAATTGACTTAATGGGTCCCTTTCCCCCTTCTTCTAGATTTGAGTATATTTTAGTTGTTAATTACGTGTCCAAGTGGGTAGAGGCTATACCCACTAAATCTAATGATGTTAACTTTACTGTGAAGTTTTTGAAGGAAATAATATTTAGCAGGTTTGAGACACTGAGGGCGATAATTAGTAATGGTGGGAGCCACTTCTATAATAAGCTCTTTGATGGATTGTTGAGCAAATATAAAATCACTCATAAAGTGGCTACTCTAATCATCCACAAACATCCGGACAAGTTGAAGTGAGTAACCGACAAATCAAAGGTATTTTGGAACGTACGGTGCAACCTTCGAGAAAGGATTGGGCTTTAAAGCTCAATGATGCATTATGGCCTTACCGTATGGCATACAAGACACCTATTAGGATGAGCCCATACAGGTTGATTTATGGAAAAGCATGTCATTTGCCCGTTGAGCTTAAGCACAAGGCCTATTGGGCAATCAAGAAATTGAACATGAACTATCAACAAGCGGGAGACAAATGCTTGCTTCACCTTGATGAGCTTGAAAAGATTCGAAATGAAGCTTATGAGAATGCCAAGATTTACAAAGAACGCATCAAGCGTTACCATGACAAAGGGCTCATTAGAAAGTCTCTCTACCCTGGCATGAAAGTTCTTTTATTTAACTCTCATTTTAAACTTTTTTCAGGAAAGCTTTGATCAAGATGGAGTGGGTCGTACCAAATAGTTGAATTTTTTTCCCATGGAGCCATAAAATTGTTGAATCCAAAAACTCAAATAACTTTCAAAGTGAACGTACATTGTGTGAAGCCTTACTTGGAATGAGTCGTTCACAATAGGGATGTGAAGTGCATGCACCTTAGATCCAAGCATCGTCTTGCTAAGACGTTAAACTAGGCGCTTGGTAGGAGATAACCCATCGTTTTAGGTAATATGTATCATTTTTTTTTCTTTTAGTTAGTTTTCCATTTGCCCTGTCTAAATACTTTTCTAAATTATTGCATAGTTAAAAACCTTGAGGACAATATTTAGTTTAGGTTTGAGGGTGCAAATTGGTCTAATAAAAAACTTCAAAATTATCAAGCTTTTGGTCATTTTTTGATGAATAATTGAGTTTTTATGCATTGCTTGTCTGATTTTTAAACATGTTTAAGGTTTGCTCTAAAGGTCGGTATTAATTTGCAAACTTTGTTTCATATTTTTGATGTTGAAATTGAAGTAAACCCGAATCTTTTGTTTAGGAGTCCAATAGTAGAGTGTACCTTGTGAAATGATTATTAAGCCTTTAACGTTTCAATGTGAGAGATAATTATTTTTCTACTCCTTTAAACACTTTTCGTATCATTCCAAATTGTTAGATGATCTCTATAAGTTTTTGCATTGAATGTTAGGATTTTGAACATCTAATGAAGACTCAATATTGCTTAGATTAAATGGTTTGAGTAAAATTTAAAGTGTATGCCTATTTCATTCATGCTTGACTTTAAAAGAAATGTGGGGACTTTCACACACAAAGAGAACTATAATTTGTCATTTACAAAATACACATGTACATAGGTCATAAAAAAATAAAACTAAAAAATTATTAAAAAAGAAGTATTGACCCTAAAGTTCCTAAAGTGGTGAAATGATTATCACAAAAGAAAAAGATAAAATAAATTCCCTTGAAGTCAATGCATTTTCATTCATATTAGGGCATATACTTAAAAATTTTGCTTAATGATTTTAATTGAGGCATAAGAATAGTAATGTGAGTTTTTCGTCAAGCATATCATTTGATTCCTTTCTTGAGATCCATGTTAAGCACTTTTTGAGCCTTTCTTGTTTTAATTATATGCGAATCTATTAGCTCATTTCTTTATATAACTTCTATTTGCATATACTTTGCTAAGTGTTTGAACCCATATGATCAATGTGATTTAATGAGTGAATCTTTTGAGGATTAGAGTTGAAGCAAATTCAAATTTTTAACACTAGGTTTGAGGGAACCAATGTTGATATGTTGTTAGTAATGAAATTTAGATTTGTAAAGTTAAACTGATCTACTTGGTGAATCTTAATGTGTTAATATGTTGGTTAAACTTGTGTATAACTCTTGATTATAAATTGAAAAGAAACTGAAGCATGACAAGTTTTGTTGATTTAATTTTTTTTAGTTTGGTTAATTGTCTTTTAATTCTAATTTTGCTTGAGGACTAGCAAAATGTAAGTTTTGGGGTATTTGATAAACACTATTTTGAACTATTATTTGTTAGTTTTTATATATTTATTTAATGATTTATTTCGGTATTACTTTAATTTGGTGGGTATTTTCATGTTTTGTAGGTTTAAGCAATGTGAGATGAAAAGTGGAGTTAAGTGTTCAAAAAAAGATGAAAAATGTAACTCTTACATCGTATTCCATTTGCTATGTAAGGGGGGATAAACCAAAACAAAAGAACATAAGGCTTATGTTAGGAATCAATAATTCTATAAGGGGCCCTTACAAGGCATAGATAACGAGTTGTGCCACGGCAGAATAAATTACGCACCGCGGCGAGGAATTTCTTGTTTTGTGTGCAGTCCAGAATTTTCAACCCGCATCGCGGCAAAAGAATTTGTACACCTTGGCAAAAGGTCCTCGGGTTGTCCAGGATTTAATGCGCATCGCAGTAGAAAAAATATGCGCCGCAGCCAGTGTACCCAAATTCCACTTACATGCCAACCAGCCCATACACACACACTCCTAACCTAACCTATAAATAAAACACAAAAACTCTCTCCAACATTCATGCGTAAACAGTAGCCGATTTTCATCATCTACACTCCTTCTTCTCCATTTTTTTAGAGAGAGAAACCTCCATTGATGCTCCATTGAAGCTCCTTTAAGAACCAAATTGAAATATGTGACCATCCAACTCCAAGAAGGGTATTGCAAGAGTGAAAATAGGGGTATCTCATTCTTTGTAATTTATTTTCTCTCTTCTATTTTAAGAATGCTATTTGTAATAGAAAATATTGATTTAGATTTTATTATGAGTAGTTAAACTGATTGTGTAGGATTTAGTGATACTTTCATGAATTGATGAATATTTTTATGATTTAATTTTGATTAAAGTGATTTATGTCTTGTTTAATGTTGTTAATATCTTTGTTCATAATTAATCTTGATCATGTTAATTTATGAGCATTAGAGAATAAATTAAAATTAAGTATTAGAAATATCATCTTTGCTTAATTTAAAAATCTTGAACAAGAACCTAATCGAAATACATTGATTTGTCTTAGATTAGGTGGCTAATTTGATTTTCTAATGGTTTATGCTAATTGACTAATTAACAATCTGGATCAAAGAGGTTAAGTAATGAATTAAGAGAAATTCTCCATTAATTTGGAAATTTCTAGCGTTTTTAGGAAAAGTCAATAAATCTAACTTTTCGTGCTTAATTGTGAAATTCTCGTAAAATATTCTATCTGCGATTGGTTAACTAGCTAGATTTTCACACTTTTTTATCATATCACTTCTGCTAGTTGTTTGCTCGTCTATTTTATTTCTTTTGAAATTTTACAATTTTAACAATCATTCCATCAACCAATTTTGTTAGAGTATTTAGATTTACTTTTGCAAATAATTTTTAGGAAACAATTGATACGTTTTAAAAACCACCGCAATTCCTTAAGAGATCGACCTCAAAGTTGCTTATCATTTGCTACGAGTGATTCGTACACTTGCGAGTATTATAATTTGCACATCATAACCCATAAGAAAAAATATAATTAATAACAAAGTACTAAAGCAAATATTATTATTACTATTTTGACAATAAGAGACAAAAGTTAAAATTATGAAATTAAACTAATTGCAGCAAAAAACTATATATGAGAGAGATAACTTAGGTAGTCATTAATCTCCCAATCTCCTAAGCATGTGAATCTCTAAATTCCTTTCCAAATAATTAAGAACATATTATATGATTAATTGACTCTAAATTATGCATGCATTTCTTTCTCAAATAAACTACATACAATATAATAACTTAACATAATCACACTCTCATCCCAATTAGATTATATCATTATTCATGAAGAACATCAATATGAATCACATACATACGAATCGTACCTCTCAACCTAAAAAGTATGTATGCTATTTGATCAAGACATACATATCAATATTTTTCTCAAAGTTGTCTATATGCCTCTTTAGTTTAATTAATGATCAAGCAATTAACAATTCAAATCATATCAAATAATATAATTGAAAATTGCAATTAGAAGAGGGGAGATATTTTAGTTCATCATATGTTAGAAAATTGGATTCATAAGACCCTCATATTAATAAAAAAAAAATTTAACTAGATATGAAATTCATTAAATTCATATTTACAATTAAAAAAAACATTGAAATTTTTACAATAAAGAAGAATATAAATAACACACTCAATCTCTTAATGAATATTACCCAATCATGTATGCTTCTACTCTTGATCTTGTTCTTCAAATTGTTCTTCAAAATTTTACACTATAATCTTTGCTAGACTTGTGTCCTATGAAAGTTGATCTAATTCTCAAAATTTGTATATTTTTCTTTATATAATTCTGTACTTGTCTCTCTAAAATTCTTTATTCATTTAAGACTCTAATAATATATTTATAAGCACACACAAAACTTAGGCACAATAAGATTTGGTCACAATTGGGATGCTAGAAATCAGGTCCATAATTTATACAAACTCTACGCAGGCTGCGGCTTAAAACAATCACCGCTATAGAGCATGCTAAAATTTAGAAACACAAATGCAATTTGAGACTCAAAGTACTTCACGTTGCGGAGTAAGTTGTTCTTCAAAATTGCACAAATTGATCCTAGAGGGTCAAGTCATAGTGCCAATAGGCTTGGTCTAGGACGCGGGTGCCTGTGCACTAATTTACTTGCCTTGCACCATATGTGCTGTGTAATGTCGCGTGACATGCATATTTTTCGTTTAAGCCCAAAATACCTTAAATACATCAAAATATACCCAATAACTCCGAAAACAATATTTGTGCAATAATTTAATAACATTAATATAATTAGATCCTGACTCCTGATTTTAATCGTGAAATAATCATGTATTTCATATGCGCATCAACACCCAATTACATTTCACATATAAAAAAAAATGAGTTTGTATAGTGTCACCATAGATTAGTAACCTATGAACTTAGTCCATCAATCCAACTTTAATAAAAGCACATTCCAACAAAAAAAATCGAAACTTTCTAATTGAATTATAAAATCACGAAACAGTAAAATAAATACTAAACTAATCAAACCTTTCTCCTAATTTTAGTTGGCTATATGCATGTCAACCCCTTTCTTCCTTCCTCTACTTAATGTTTGGCTTGAATTTTGACCTCCCTTCTTGTTTGATATCATTGGTTGTTTTCCTATAATATAAAAAATATATATAAGTAAACTCCCCGAAGTTTTTTTAATTGTGAACTAACTTTCAAAAATGATTTCTTCTATTAAGCACTTAATTATAAATAAATAAAATATTCCTTTGTCACGATATGATGAAACAGCAAGTATTAGTTCCATTTATTATGGTGGGACTTCAGTTTGAGTGGTATTCTAATCAAGATTCAAATTAGTTAGTATAGAAAAATGTAATATATTAAATAACAACATTAAAATGATTTTCATTAAGCAGAATTGACATTCATTTTCTTACATGTCCTATTGTTATGTCCAAACTCTTTGCAAGTTATACATCTCAACCTATATGATCTTTTCACCTTTTCACTTTCACCCACCTCCCTTCTCTTATTAGTAGGAGGCCTAACAACATCCTTCTTTGAAGCAACATGAGGTAGTAATGTTGGCAACTTAAGCTCAGGCCAATTGTCTTCAAGTGGCATTGAATTAATTGAACTCCTATGAGTCTTAAAGTAGGCATCCTTAATGAGATAAGGATGGATTTAGTCCTCGATGTTAATTCTTATGTTAATTATGCAAGCTAAGGCATGCTTGCAAGGTATACTAGTGATTTTCCATTCATCACAATGACAAAAAACTCACTCAAATTCACATGATATGCTTTTCCATTTTTAAACACCTCATATTCAATTCCACCTCCATCATCACCCTACATGACCTCTTTCGATTATACATTGATAACTCTACAAAAGTAGAGTTATTTGTTCATTTTTAGGGTAATTATGTTTCTTATTTCATGTTAAATATAGTAAAAATGCTTAATGTATATTTAAGTTTAATAATATAGGTGGAATGATAGAAAATTGAGTGAAAATGGACCAAAATGGAAGAAATGTAGGTTAGATCACGGTGGTAAAAATATTGTCCCGCAGCACCTAGAAGTCTAGAAATGTGGCTTGAAATAGGGACACTTGAGTCGCAACATGTGTCGCTCCTAGAAAACAAAATTAGAAGGAAGGCTAGAGCTGTAGCTGTAACTTATCTAGGCCACACCGCAACATTGTGCAAAAATGAGTAAGAAGGCTTAGGCCATGGTGGTAAGTCATACAAGCCACAGCGTACAAATATCACCAATATCCCGAGTTGCTAGTGCTACGATGTGAACATTCTTGGGCCGCAGCATATGAAGTTTTTATGGTGCACGAACAGCTCCACATTGGATCAATTTTTCACTCCTACTTTTACCCTCAGCCCCTAAATATTTTTAAGATATGATCCAAGGTCCATATTAAGTAATTTTTTTCAATAACTAAAACCATTTTTCATCCCCATTCATCATTTCTTCTTCTCCACCCCAATTTATCATTTTTATTATATAGTATTAATTTGAGCTTAGTTTAGATCCCAACTAGGGAGTTTTTGAATATAGAAATTGGGTTTTACAAAAATAAAAAGAGAGAGCTTGAGATTTTTACAAGGAGATTGAGGAAAGTATGAAGTCTTCTAGGATTTTGATTTCTTTTACTTTATATTTATTTACATTAATTTACATGTTAAACTCTCTTTTATGAATTTAATATATACATTTATGATAAGCTAGACTCGTTGTTATAGGGTTTTTGTTGAACCCATTTATGCATGATTGCATCTTCACAATTCTTTAATTTATTTCACATGATTAGATAATTTAATTAATCATAATTTAATGCTTTTAATTAATTTATTATTAATTGATTGTTTTGAGATTAATTAACCTTACTTGAAAGAGTATGTTGATAATTAATTAGTCTATGGTTAATAAATATATAATTAGAAGAGGCCGAAAGCATGACTAATGATGTACAATATATTTACATGTGTGCTAATGTGCCTTTTGTGACAAAAATAACATGAAAGTGTGATTAATTATATTTGGTAATTTCATAGGTACTTGAAAAGGACACATGTATAAAATAGGTACATATAAGTTGATCATCCATGTTTGTGTTAATTATGAAGAACTATAGAGACATGTGCATGAATGGAGGATACATAGAACTTTAGGGTGCTCTAATATCATAAATTATCTAATTGTGGATAGTTTAAATTAATTCAGTTTAATTGCATATTTTTACTTAGTTTTTGTTTCATTTATTTGTAATCATGTTTTCATGGTCTAAGTAGTGATAACATGACACAATTTTGGTAATCATTTACGTAATAATCTAATCTTCATGGGAACGATAATCCATTTTTTAAGTTTCCTTATCACTTGTACGCGACAAGTACACTTGCGAAAATCGTGTCACATATCTATGTAATTCTCTCATGTACATTAGGAGGCATATTTGTTGGCCATAGTTCATCTCTCTCTCTTCTCCTCATGAACATAACCATGACCTTCTTCTTAACCTCCTCAAATAAGGTCCTAATTGGCATGGACCTATATCTCTTAATCCAACTATTAAGACTTTTAGATAGATTATTTGACATAGTCAACTTTGACCTCCAAATCAAAAGCATGCCAACACCATGTTGAAAGTTCAATTTTTTAAAGCCAAGCATATGCAACCTCATTATCATTGTTTATCCCCAATATATATTCATTAAAGTCAGTTATATTTTTTGCCATAGCTACTTTCCAATACAACCTTCTCAATTTGACACTACGGAACTTCTTTCTCAAATTATCATAAATGTGCCTGCAGCAAAATCTTGTCACATTCACTGCTACTGAGGACTTTGTGTTGCGATTGAGAACCTTAGTTGATCACCTTGCTGCTGTTGGTAAGGCTATCACTAAATGTGACTTAATTCTCTATGCAATTAGTGGTCTCGATGCTAACTACAATCCTTTAGCATCTTTTTTCACAATGCGATCTGATTGTGTGTCATTTGATGAATTTCATAGTCAACTTTTGACTTATGAAAGGCATCTTGAGCATCAAAACTCACAAGATATGAGTAGACTTCTTTAAGCAAATTTATTAAAATTTGCTGGTCTTTTTTTTAAGAACAATACTGAGGCTTGGTCTTCTAGTAGCAATACCTCTTGGAAGTTGCAAGATTTTTTGCAGAAATGCATGAACACTCAACCTAAGAAGGACAATTCTGAAAATACAAATTTTAAGAAAAAGAAAGGAGGAGAACCTCATGTTTAGTGTCAGATTTGTGGCAAAGTTGGTCATCCAACCAACAGTGCTTCAAACTTCGAGACATGCTTCAAGGTAAAGGTCTCATCACTCTATCTACTCCATTTGCTATGGTGGTTGATGCCTCTGGTTTCTCAAACACTTAACAAGTTGATTTGCCTTGGCTATTGGATTTAGAAGCCACTCACCACTTGACCAGTGATGCAAGTAATTTTTTTTTATCAAAACAACTCCTTCTTTGGTCTTGGCTCTATACTTGTAGGTAATATTTAAGGCTATAGGTAATGGCTTAGCCTTACCTATTCAGTGTCTTGGTTCTTCTTCTATTCAGCCTTATAGCTCTTTGTCTATGTTAAAACTAAGTCAATTACTGCACACACCACATGTTTCACACAATTTGATGTCAGTACATAAACATGTTTCACCACATGTCATTGTGGATTTTCATGCTGATTGTGTGTTCATAAAGGATGCAATGAGCAAATTCATTTTGGCCAAAGGCAAGGCTAAATATGGTATTAACTCTCTAGAAGGCTCAATCAAGTCATCACCTGTTCTTTCCACTATTAGTACTCATTCATCCTCAGCATGTACTTCTTCTATTTTTAGTGCAATAAAGCCTACTATATGGCATCAAAGGTTAGCACATCCATCTATGGAGGTGTTTAACTAACTTGAAAAAACTTCTATTTTGCAATTTGATAAGATTCCTTTTTCTTCTTGCATTATTACTAAATCATGTAAGTTGCCTTTTACTTGTAAGTATACAACTTGTGATACATCTTTTGCACTTTTGTATGTGGACTTGTGAACCTCACTTGTAATTGCAAACATTGGTGCTCATTATTTTCTGTTGATTGTTGATGACTCATCTTGTTTTATGTGGATATTTTTCCTAAAAACTAGGGATGAAGCTCAAACAGCTTTCATGAGCTTTATGCACATGGTTGAAAGGAACTTCAAGACAAAATTTAAAGTTGTTTGATGGTGGGAAGGAATTTGTCTTTCTTAGTAAACTTTGTGCTCTAGGTTTGCAACATAGAGTCACATGTCCACACACATCACAATAAAATGGTGTTGTGGAATCTAGAATTTGTCATGTTGTTGAACGTGGTTTGGCTCTTCTAGTGCAATTAGGTGTGCTTCTCAAATATTAGGTGTATGCATTTAGGACTTCAATGTATGTTCTAAATCATTTGCCTTCTAAAATTGTGCAAGGTCATATACCCTATACACTATTATATTACAAACAATCTGATCTTTCTTTCCTAAGATCTTTTGGTTCATTGTGCTTTCCTAGTCTTAGAGACTATAACAAGCACAAACTTCAACCCAGGTCCACTGAGTGCACTTTTTTAGGTTATGCTCCTCAACATCAAGGGTATCTTTGTCTTGATAAAACAACTGGTATACTTCACACAAGTTGCCTTGTTATCTTTGATGAGACAAAATATCATTTTCTTGATTCTTCAACCTCTAATTTTTCTATCTATGCTCACCTCTAGTGAAGTAACACAATGTTTTCTTCATGTGTCTAATCCTTGTGTTCATCCTAACCCTTTTGGTTCTATTCCACGGTTTCCCATATATGTGCAATCTTCACCTGTCACCTTCATTTGCATCTACTAGTCCTGCACTTCCTGTGTCACCTTCTGGTTCTGTTCTTTCCTCACCTTCCTCTTTAGTTTAGTCACTGTCAAATCTTCTAGCTTCTGATAAGCCCTTTCTGTGTTAGAGTCACGATCTTCACCTGTTCTTTTTGTCTCATCTAGTCTAACTTTACCACATACCTTTACTAAGCATCACATGGTTACAAGGCCTTGGACGGGTTCCCTCAAACTTAAAGATTTTTTTGGCTTTAGCCATTGCAACTTAGCAAATTGATTTTGTTTAAGCCACATAACTATTATAATGCTAAAGGCATTGACGAGTGGGAGTTGCTATGAAGGAGTTTCAGGCCTTATTGGACAATGGAACTTAGGAATTGGTTATGATTCCCTGTCCTTCAGATTGTGATCTCATTGGGTGTAAATGGGTCTTCAAAACTAAACTTGAGAGCAATGGTGAGTTGGACAAATACAAGGCTAGGCTAGTAGCTAAGAGGTATCATTAGGTGGAGGGCATTGATTTTTCAGATACTTTTTCTCTTGCAATCAAGCCTCAAACTATTAAACTTGTTCTCTCTTTAGCATTGTCAAAAGGGTGGGCCTTAAGGCAGTTGGATGTTTGCAATGCTTTTTTAAATGGAGATCTGCAAGAGAGGATGTTTATGAAGCAAGTTGAGAAAGGCTCCCTATGGGTTGAAATAGGCTTTTAAAGCCTAGTATTAGAAATGGAGTACTAGCCTACTTGAGTTGGGATTTCATAATTCAAAGGTTGATACTTCACTGATTTTTTGCTTTGTTGGTGGACATCTCACCATCATTTTGGTGTATATAGATAATATTATCATCACAGGAAGTGATAAGAAGTATGTGGCTTCACTCATTCAACTTCTCAATTCCAAGTTCTCACTCAAAGACCTTGAAGACTTAAATTTCTTTTTAGGGGTGGAAATGAAGAGGAATGTTGACACTTTTCATTTGTCCCAAACTAAGTATATCAATCATTTAATTTCTATAGCTTGTTTGGATTCTTTTAAACCTTGTAAAACTCCTATGGCAACACGTTCTCTCTTATCAAAGTATGATGGTGAATTACTTGAGGATCCATCAGTTTATAGGAGCATAGTGGGTGTTCTTCAGTACTGTGAACTTACTAGGCCAGAAATAGCATTTGAAGTGAACAAGCCTTGCCAATTCTTGCATTCACCTACTGATGCTCATTGGAAGGCTGCCAAACAAGTTCTAAGGTATCTTAAAAGGTCCTCTTCTCATGGTCTTCAATTTACACATTCTAATGTACTTAGTCTCATAGGCTTTTTAGACTTAGATTGGGCCAATGGCTTTGATGACAAGCACAACACTGGTGCATACCTGTGTCTAGTACTAAGGCTAAGTATCGTGCACTTATATTTGCACCCTGTGAAGTAGTCTAGTTAACATCAATTTTGACAAAATTACATCTTCAACCTACTCACAAGCCTATATTATTCACATACAATTCAAGTGCCAAGCACTTGAAAACCAATCCAGTTATGCATGCACATATACAGCATGTAAAAATTGATTTCCACTTCATTCAAGATTTGGTTGTGAATGAACATTTGCATATTAGGTTTGCACCATATGAGGAGCAAGTTGCAAATGCTCTTACAAAGCCCTTTAGAAAAGCTCAATTCAAGTCCCTTAGAAGCAAACTTATGGTGTTCCCACCACCATGTGTTTGATCATTGTAAGATACAATGTACCAGCTTGTATTAGATTAAAGTTAAGCTAAAAGGGTTCTTTAGGTTGTTAGGATATTTTTATTTAGATATTTTCTTTGTACCTAGCAGTTAATGTTTTATATTTGTATATATAAGCAGTTCACTACTTATATTAATGATTAACATGATTATTCATTTACCAAACTCATTTGTCTTTTCTCTAGTTTTGTTCTTTGTTCTTTTGTTTTCATTTATTATCTTAATATAATATAAGTTTATTAGTGAAAAGAAAAAAGAAAAAAAAAAAAGCGGTCCTTTAAATGTAAATTTTCTACCAAATTTTGGGGAACTAGATAGAAGCATGTGCATTCGCACATGATGTTATTTTTTTAATAAATTATTTTATTTATTTTATTTTATATTAATAATTTTAATTTTTTGGTAGAAATTAAATTTTATTCTTAATAATTGTTATAATCACTTGTTAAAAAATGAAGTTTTATTAATAATAGTTATAATAATAGGTGTAAAAATAAAGAGTTAATTTATTATATTATATTATAGTAATAATGGTATTAATAATAATAATAATAAATATCTATTTACATATTTTAAAATTAAGATAGTATTTTTAAATTTTATCTGATTTCGGTATCAGACATACATCAAAATTTGTCTATCTTTTTATATATTATATTTCTATCCAACTGAGTCTACAATTTGAATATTTCTATTGTAATTTTGTTTAAATTAAGTATAAAAGTTCTAAGTTATGGACCTAATAAGCCTAAAGGGGGTGAATAGCTTATTTGTAACAATTATGAATTATTTTCATTTTTAAACTAATCACAGCGGTCAGACATGCAGTTACGAAATAATTGCAAAAATAAAGAAAAGATGACACGCAAATTTTTAGGTAAAAACAACCTAGGTCAACACGACTTAAGAGAAAAATCACCGGTCCATCGGAACCACCTAACCAATCCACTATAAAAAAATAAATGTTCAAGTATAAGAGGTCTTAGACTACCCTTACAGTGATAACGCCCCAGTGTACTCTACTTACGAGCCGTCGCTCTTTTCTTCAAAGTCTCTTCAAGGTAGGTGAATGGATCTGGACCAACACTTCGAACAACTCTTCTCAAGCTCTCAAACACGTTCACGGAACAACCTAAAAGGTTAGCACAAATAACACAAGTGCAATGCGTGTTCTAGATGGACTAATGCAATGAACAATCCTATCAATCACTTCAGTCAGATATTCAGATGAAAATATAAGCAAATTGAAAATTTAAAACAAATAATGTTTAAGCACAGATCTGTATTCAATAATTCAAGTTTATTAAATAGGCTCAAATCTAACGTATTCATGCAAATATAATATATCAAAAATCAATAGATGAAGCAGGCATGAAATAGCATAGATGAAAAATATGGAGAAGAATCTAAGCCTAGCACATGTATCATAAAATCAGAAAGTGTAATTTAATCAGGCACATGGACTTCTATTTATAAAAAAACTATAATGTATTGTGGAATCTTGATCGGAATATGTTACTTGTTGATGTGTCAAAATATCATTGGTAATTGAGAGCTGATTAGGGTTAAAAATCGCGTGTAAAAACCTAATTACAGGCGGCGGGAACGATCCAACATAGGGGGGATCGATTTGTCAATTAAAAAAGTTACGCAGTGAAACTTTGGATCGATCCAACACACATGGGGATCGATCCGTCTAAGGGAGGATCGATCCATCTCTCTAGACCTCAAAAATAAATTGCGCAGATTGAACACGATCGGTTGAGGATCGAAATGGGATCAATCCAGATATAGGGGAATCGATCCAGCTCAGTAAAAACTCACCGTTCAATTTTATGCAGCGAGGGGAGGATCTGTATGGGATCGTATGGGGATCGATTTGTATTGGGAACGATCTGTCTCAATGGGAATCAATCTGGCTATCTAAAAAGGCTCATAAAAATTATTCAGAATATCATAAATTAGTCAAACAAAAGCCTATATGAAATACACTTAGATATGTATGTAGGTTACCTGAATATTAGTCGATTAAGTGTTGTTACCACTTTGAGAGCTATGATATCGCGAAACTTGTTGGGAGGAGTCCTAATAACTAAAACAATACATCATAAAAATTATGTCCGCGAAACTACCAACACTCGTGGACCTCACAAAATATAATTTGAATATTTATATTGTAATTTTCTAGTTTATAAGAAAAAAACAAATGGTGCATGCTTCTTTCTTTAAAAATTTTGTTGTGAAAGAAATTCTTTCTCTTTGAAAAAAAATTATAATATCTTATTAAAAAAATAATCATATTCTTTAAAAAAATCGTATTTTTTTTTTTGCTACTGGGGATAGGCGGTCGCCTAAAGGTGAGTGTTGGGGGGGAAGAAGGTGGTGTGATTTGAGCGAAAGGGATCTTGTACTGAAGCTGCGATCAAGGTGTAGCTGGTAGTTGGTTTAACCAAATTATGAGCCCGATCATTCAATTTGCGTGGAATCCATCGAATAGAAATCATTGGGAATAGTGGTAGCCTAAGCTTCAATTCCTGAATGATATTGGCAGCTGTGTGTGATATGGCTTCCTGCGCATCTTCCATTAGGGCTTGTATGACAAATTTGGCATCTCCCTCAATATAGATGGCTTTGTATTTGATTGTTAGATCATGGGTAACCGCCGCTTCTAACGCTAATGTTTCTGCAACATCCACACTAGCAGTATATCGTTGATCCCTCCAAGTTTCAACTATGTTGCCATTTGTATCAGAAATAACAAATCCAAATGTTGCTCTCCTATGATTCCAAGATGCATCAAAATTATATTTTACCGCACCTAAGGGAGGCGGTTGCCATTGATTTGGTATGGGAATGAAAATTCCATCCTGTGAATTTTGGACTTCTGATTGTTTGTTTGACCTAAGACAGCTTTTGAATTCTTCAACTCTTCTGATTATTGAACTGATAGCCTTGGGTCCTTCGAGTGTTCCTGAGTTAAATATAATTTGGTTTCTAGTAAACCAAATTTGTTCAAGCATGATAACTGCTGTTAAGGTGAACGTTTCAGTAGAACAGTCTTTCTGAAGAAGAATCTTAGGGGGTTGTAATAGGATCTTGATGTATGAGAATATATCAAGTGAGTGTGTGAATTCCCACAGTAAGTTCCAATGTTTCCACCAAGATTGTAAAATTTCACATCGGATAAAAAGGTGCTCTACATCTTCTATTTCTTTGTCGCAGAGAGTGCAGCTTAGATCTGTCATGTTAGTGAAATGAGCAATCCTCTTTTTTGTACTAAGAGCATTCGTCAGTAATTTCCAAAGGAAAATTTTGTGTCTCTCATGTATGTTTGCTTTCCAGAGTAAATTTCAGTAACTCTGACAATCTTGGACGCCTTTGTTTTTTATCAGAGTGTGATATGCATCTTTGACTGAGAAATTGCTTTTACCTGTACCAAACCAAGTCAAGTTATTCGGAGTACTTGGTGTAGGAGGGGGATTACCTGTATAAAATTGGCAACATAAGTTGGAAAGATGTGTTGAATTTTTGACAAATCCCATTGCAGGTTGGGGTTCCAATGGCAAAGGTCTGCAGGAGTTGAAATGTCGCCTTGGGGGTTTTGACAAATGGAGGGAGGGAGTTTTTGCTGTGGTAATCCAGGGATCCAAGGCTGTGTCCACATGTTAATGTCTTGTCCATGTCTTAGTTTCCAATAGCTCCCTTGGATGATTAATTCTTTACCCCATAATATGCCTTTCCATATATAGGAGTCTGAATTGCGTGGGATTATGGTGGAGAACTCCTGGTCTTTGATATACTTTGCACTGAGGATTTTGACCCAGAGCTTGTTGGGGGACTTGAAGATTTCCCATGCTAGTTTGGACAACATTGCTTGATTGAAGTCTTTTAGATGTCGGAAGCCCAAACCACCTGCTTCTTTGGGTTTACAAAGTTGAGTCCAGCTGATTGGAGAGAAGTAGTGTGTTACATTAGTGTCTTTGTTCCACCAAAATTTCCGGATGAGGGAGTCTGCTTCTGTCCAAATGCTTGATGGGAGTTTAAATGTACTTAGAGCATAAGTGGGTATGTTCTGAAGGACGGAGCGAATTAGAGTGGCTTTACCTGCTTGTGAGAGAAGTTTTGATTTCCAACTTTGAAGTTTTCCTTGGAGTTTCTGTATTAAACCATGGAAATTTGCTTTTTTTGATCGGTTGAGAGGGAGGGAGTTGCCTAAGTACCTGATACTATCTTCTGCTTTCTGGATTTGGAGTACGTTGCAGATGGTGGTTTGAAGCATAGGATGCATGTTTTTGGAGAAGAAAAGGACAGATTTCAGGAGATTTACTTTTTGTCCAGACCAGCTGCCATAAGTTTGTAGTATGGTTTTGATACTATTGGTGTTTGGGAGATTACCTCTCAAGAAGATTACTACATCATCTGCATACATTAAGTGAGAGATGGGTGGGGCTCTTCTTGCAATTTTAATGCCATGAATGTTTCCCGTTTGTTCGGCTTTTATAATCATTCTGGATAGACATTCAGATATTATCAGGAAAAGATATGGGGATAGCGGGTCTCCTTGTCTGAGTCCTCTTGATGGTTGAAATCGACCTAAAGGTGAACCATTTAGCAAGATTGACATAGAAGAGGTTGATATGCATTGCAGAATTAATTGTCGAAATTTGTTTGAGAAGCCCCATAACTCCATTATCTTCATTAGGAAATTCCATTCCACCCTATCATAGGCTTTTTCCATATCTACCTTAATACACATTAGGCCACCTTTACCTGTTGATTTCTTGGAGATGGTGTGGGCAACCTCTTGGGCTAGAATGGTGTTTTCTGCTATCCATCGACCTGGGAGAAAAGCTGATTGAAAAGGGGATATGTGCTTTTGCAGGATTGCCCGAAGTCTATTTACTAAGAGTCTGGAGATGATTTTGTAGCTGACATTGCAAAGACTAATGGGTCTGAAGTCCTTACAATGCATAGGACCTGATATTTTTGGGATTAAAATGATGTAAGTGTGGTTCCAGCCATCCTTTAATGTGCCAGATAGGAAGAAGTGTTGAATCTCCTGAACAATGGTTTCACCTGTTATGTGCCAGTATTTCTTGTAGAATCCTGCAGGAAAACCATCCGGACCCGGGGACTTATAATCCCCCATTTCCCATAGTGCTTTCCTAATCTCAGCATGAGTCGGGATCTCTGTTAGGCTTGAATTTTCTTCAGTTGTGACCACCGATGAAAATAAGTTGCTTAAGTCAGAGTGTAAGATGGGATTGTCCGATGTGAAGGAATTTTTGAGGTGGTTAATGAATTCAGCACCAATGTCTTTCCTGTACCAGGTTGTTCGACCTGTGTTCAGCTTCAAGCAAGGGATAAAGTTCGATTTCCTCCTTAATATAGTCGATGTGTGAAAGAATTTGGTATTTCGATCACCTTCTTTAATCCATAGTTCTCTAGACTTTTGTTTCCACAAAGAATCCCACCTGGCATATTGTTCTTCCAGTAAGGTGCATACCATTTTTTCCTTATCCTTGATATCCTCTGTAGGCACTCCTTATTGTATATCCTTGAGTTGAGATTCCAGTCTCTTTATTTTTCCAGGAATGAAGCCAAAGTGGTGTTTGTTCCATTGGATTAAGATATTTGACAACAATTTAAGAGTTTCAGTGACATTTGAGTGCTGACCTTTGTGTGTCTCCCAAGTTTGCTTGATTAGTGTTTCACAGCTAGTATCACGAGTCCACATCTCATAGAATCTGAAAGGTCTCCGTAGATATTTTTCATATGAGCCATTAAAGTTTAGGAGTATTGGATTGTGGTCTGAGGAGTAGGTAGGTAAGTTGGTTACCAATGCTTTTGGGAAGACATTTAACCATTGAACCGATGCAATAGCCCTGTCCAGTTTTTGGAGAATCCTACAGTCTTGTTGTCTTTTGTTGCACCAAGTAAATTTGTAACCCACACTGCCTAAGTCTACTATCCCTTGTTTATCCATAAACTGAGTCAATTCATTGGTTGGATGTGCGTTGAAAGGTAGCCCGCCACATTTTTCAGAATCTTGAGTGATGTCATTTAGATCTCCAATTAGGCACCATGACATATTCAAGGTGGGAATCCTTTCAGAGATATCCCCCCAAACTTGTTTTTTAACACTTTGATAGGGAGGAATATAAGCAAATATGATGTGTATTATTTCATTTTGTCCAAACGCAGAATTTAAATCTGCAATTACAAAAGAGCTTCCCACAAAATTGACAGATAAGTTTACATTTTCTGTCCAAAACAAACAATAGCCACCTTTTAAACCTACTGCAGGTATGATAAGACTATTATTAAAGCCTACTAACGTAGTATGTAGCTGAGAAGCCTGTAATTCTTGAGCCTTTGTTTCCATTAACCAAAGAACGTCCGGTTTGTGTTTTTTAACCAAAAAGCGCAGCTCGCGCTTGGCACGAGGTCGGACTAACCCTCGGCCATTCCAACTAAGGATTTTCATGGTTGCCCGGGGGGCAAGTTTGAGGTCACCTCCTCACCTTCAGCTTTACCAGAGTGAAAATTATCAGCATTTTCCAACGTTGGAGTTGGAGTGGTGTTACCATTGTATTCAACCAAAGGATCTCCCCCTATTCCTGAGCCTGTGTCCTGCACATTATTCATCTCAGATTGCAAAAAGTCATTTAAACACAGTAAAGATTCAGAGCCAAAGTTAATGTCAGTATGGTTTAAAAATATTTTCTTGCAAGCCATTTGCATTTCCTCTGTGGCTTTGCGTTTTGAAGGTATCATGTTGGCTGTTGGGATCTTATCTGCTCTCTTAGTGAATTTCCCCTCATTCCTGGTGTTTACAAGTTGGTATTGGAAAAGGGCAAAGGTGATTTTGGATAGATGATCTGAAGCATTGAACCGTACGCCATTGTGCGCATATTCAGCCAGTTGGAAGATTCTTGAGGTTGTGAGTCGGGTTGGTTGTTCCTGAATGTCAAATTCGAGGCGATAGCCTATGGCCTGAGCTAGCAATTTACATCTCAGATTGATATCAGTGTCTGAGGTAGAACCTGCGGAGTACCATTCCTCATACGCAGTTACAAAATGTATTAGGTCCAAATCATAAGTCATTTGCAATAGTTCCTGTACTTCTCCATGCAACCTGTCCATTTTTTTTTAGAAAGATTCTTTTTGAGTCACTGAAAATGAAGAGTCTGATTTGAGTTGATATTTGATTGGTTGTGGAGCCTTTGCTTTGGAGAGGTGCTGTGTGTTAAAATTTTTAGAGCTTATGGTGGGGTCAGTTCAGAGTCTGAGGTTAGGAGCCAGAATTTGTTAAGTGGAGCTGGTTGGTTGGCACTCACCTTCAGCCACTCGCCAAAGACAGGGGAGTAGAGGTTGTCGTTAACCATATAAGTTGTGGCTGCGTGCTGTTCACATTCCTTAGTGTGGTGGTCCAGAATGCCACACTTATGACAGAAATCAGGTAGTCTTTCATAACGAAATTCCACCCAAAGTTTATCATTGGGATGTTGTGCGTGCTTCCTTGGGATTATGCATCCAGCTGCTAGAGGTTCATGGACATTGATTTTCACTCTAAACTAGAGGTATTTATGCATCTGAGTCGTGTTCAGGTCATCAGCTTCTTTGTCCACTAACTTTCCTGCAACCATGGCCAGCTTTTCGATGTTGGAAGATTTCATACCTGCAAAATGTAATCCATGTGCCTGTATCCAGAAACATGCAGTGCTGAAGTCAAGTTCTTGTATAGTGAGTTGATTGTTCCATGTGTTTAGCACCATCAGTGCATTGTTGACATGCCAAATTCGTTGTTCCCAGACGTAGTCCCTATCCCCTTCCATTGAGAAAGTAAATGAGAATATGTTTTTGTTGTAATCCATTACAGATATTAAGACCTCGCCTTTGAGATTCCATGCCTTCTTGGCCGCACTTATAACCTGAGCCTTTCTAATGTAGGACCGAGATAGGATTTTGCCAATCAGTTTGAGTGAAGATGATATTTGATCTACTTCTGGGTCCTCGTCTATTTGAATTTCTGGTAATAAGCATGTGAGGTTTTTGGTTTCTTCCACGAGCATATTTATTTCATCAGTATTGAGTTGTTTTGGAGAGTGAGACATGTTGGTTGAATTGGAATAATCTGTGTGACTGCGATGATTGTCTCTTGTTTTGTATAATTCTGTGGTGAAAGTCTCTGGGATACTTAGTTGCCTTATATATTGGTAGGGGATAACTTGGAATGTCAATTCCCTAAGTATGGAACAGAGAGTTAAAATGACACGAGGGAGAATTAGTCTTGTCTCTTCTCTGTGGGAGTGCCGTTTACGAGTAAACAAAAGGTGAATCATGTCGAGTTTAGTGTGCAGACTTTGAGTAATTGAGAACTGAAACGTCGGATTGACAGACTTCGATTGGGATGGCGTGAAGTAATTGATTAAATGGAGGGGCTCAAGATCATAATGCCCTGTTAAACAGCTGATCCTCCCTACTAATTACTCTGAGTAATCGTCTGATTATTAATTTCAGGGGATGGTGCAATGCGTATGAAGAACCCTAATTGCGTACTAGACTGAAGAAATCAGAGAGCCCATTCTGTTTCGTCTGCTTGATGAAATGGGTCGAGGGCTTTGAATGTACTTGTGACTGCAATATCTTAGGCAGAATCAAATTAGGTAAAATGCCACTGGCGATACGGGCGGAGTTCGCAAGCAGATCTCACAGAGGTGGAGAGGCTGCGATCGAAGCTCACAAGCACAGGCTTGCAAAATTTAAAAAAAAAAAAAATCATATTTGTATCTTATTTAAAATTTTATAAAATTAAAATAAAGGTAAAACATTTTAATAAATCACTATTGATGTTAAACAAAAAACACATAATAAAATTATTTATGTAGTGGGTTTTTTAAATTCAATGACATCATTATATATAGAATTATTTCGTGGGTTTTTTTAGTTCAAAAAATAAAACCATTATATATGAAATTTATTATTATTAGAATAATTAAAATTAATATTGTCTTTCATATTTTATTAATCTATTTTAAGATTAATAAAATAAAATAAAATAAATTATTTTATTTAATACATCTAAACTACCTCATAAAGTAAATTTAATAAATTTATTATTAGCAAAAAAAAATAGAAGTTAAAAAATTTAGTAAAGTAAGGGAAATAATCATTTTGTATATAAAAATAAATATACCCTTAAATAAATATTTTATGTTTTTGAAAATGTACTTAATATTAAAAAGATATATAATTATTAAGAAAAATCATTTATTTTAATGTAAATGAGTTTAAATTATGAACCCCATCTTAAAACATTTTACAAATTAAATTAAATTTTTAATTTTATTTAGCTATATAAAATAGGCAAAATTATATCATTAGTATCTAAATTTTAATCAAATTTATATTTAGGTCAACAATTATCTCACACTTATTATTAATTCATGCAACTTATTACGTGTAACTAATTAATATTCAAATTATTTTTTATTTCATGTGAATCTTTGACTTTGGTAAATAAAAAATTAATTTTATAACGATAGAAAACAAAAAATAAACCTAATAAATATATATAAAATATAGACTTAATAAGTGATTTTTTTGTGGGAATTTTTTATCAATCTGGTAGGTACAACAACTCTTGTTCTTATTGTTTATCACTTATACACTAATTACGTATACTTGTGTGTCAATAATAGAGAATAAGACTCACATGAAAATCATTATAATTGTAAAATAAGTAGATAGAGAGTTTAGAGCATAAAAAAAAAGATAGAGTAAATAACATTGATTAAAATTAAGCAAAAATTTAATGTCATAATAAATTAGTAATGACTAGTAAATCTATTTAATTTAATGTTGTTATTTACGTCATAATCATTGTAACTTATCATATTTTTTTTTGTTATTACGTTATAAAACATCATATAAATCTATTTAAAAAATCTCAACATAACAATTATCAATAATATTATAATAAGTAGATAACAATTAATAAATAATATTTTTTTATAAAATTTAATGTCATAACAAATTAGTAATGTCTAGTAAATTCAATTATTTAATATTATTATTAACGTCATAATAATTCACAATAATTATTAATTCATGTTATCAATATTTTTTTAACTTTTTGTTAATTCAATATCATAATAAATTAGTAACATTATTTTAATATTGAATAATACCATTTAACCAATGTAAAATACAATTATTTAATATTTTCATTAAAGAAGTAATTTTTTTTGCTTTACATACAATTTCTTATATCTTGTAAGCAATAATAAGTAAATGATATCTTTTATATCATATTTAAATATTAATTAAATAATTAATAAATGTCATATATTAATATTTGCAAAGAAAAAATGGAATAATTGTTTATAACAATTGATAATTTTATTTCTATAAACAAACAATTAATAATTTTATAACGAATAAAAATAACTATTATTTAGTCCTTAAGTATTAAATTTTCTTCATAATTTAGTCACAATTTTTAAATATTTTTATAAATTAGTTGAATTTGTTAATTTTGTTACTCACTTTTGATAACTCTAATTTATTAGAGTAAATATTATTTCTTATTTCTTTAAACTTACTTGGCAACGTGAAAAGAGTTGCATATTATGCTCATTTGGACACCATTTATGAAATTTATGAAAATGTGTGAATTCTTTGGTATTAATTCTAAAATTGTCTTGCATTGCATTAAAAAGACTTATATTTTAAAGTTCAACTCATGAGATTTTTATGTGTTCCTTCGTAAAATAAATATTATCTCTTATTTCTTTAAACTTGATTGGTCATGTGAAAAGAGTTGCACATTATGCTCATTTGGACACTATTTATGAAAATTGGTGAATTCTTTGGTATTAATTCTAAAATTGTCTTGCATTGTATTAAAAATACTTATATTTTAAAGTTCAACTCATGAGGTTTTTGTGTGTTCCTTCCTAAAGAACAAAAAAAGTAACAAATGAGTATTTACCAACTTTGCTGCAGCATTGCTCACCTTTGTTGCTGCAAAGTGCGTAGGGAAGAACAGCGTGAAGAAATTAGAAACTGAGCTTGGGCTTCTAAATAAAATGACAATATTGGACAACTAATAACTCACCAATTTAAGGGCAAATCTGGAAGTCAACATAAGTATCTCATTTCAAATTAAACCTAGGGATTAAGAGATAAACAGGGACTGATTTTCCATGCAGAAAAGGGAGGATAAAAAACGCAGTAGAGGAACACTCAAAGAGGCAGAAAAAGAACACAAGAAATAGAGCAAAAATAGCGGCATATTAGGATCTGGAAAGAAACTAATTGCAAGGATCAATTGAAGACTTGATTTGAAGGATTATTAGTGAAGAAAGCAAGAAAAAATTAGAGATTTGTAATCCAATTGATTGTGATTCAATTAAAGGGAAATTTTATTGATTTATTACTTTTTCTATTATTCTTTGTTTGTTTTTTTAATTTCTATAACTCAATAGATTTGATTTTGATTATTCATAAATTAATATTTGATTTCATAGATATGATTGGCCAATTTTCCTTCAGTTAGGGTTGTAGATGTGCAAGTGATTGTAGTCTTTGTTCTTCAATTTTAAAGATTTGTGCTTTGTTTGACAAAAATGTGCTAGTTATTTAATGTTTATTTTATTGATTAATTCTTATTGATTGCTTGATCACTAATTGATAGGTAGTAAATTGAGATTAATTCTAGAAAATGTTAGTTAAAGTTGGATGAAGCTGGAATAATGTGTGTTTAATTTGAATCTAAGGATAAGAATTAAATTGCAATTAATATAAAAATATATAATTGTCTCACATAATCCAAATGAATTGGTGCATTAAATATTGTTCTTAGACTCAGTTGTACATAGGAATGTGTTTCATTGAGCCTAAGAAATTATAAATATTGCAGATTTGGAAGAATCCTTTGTGATTTTCGTAATTCTAGTTACTGGTGCACTTTGTCACATCATTGCTACAATAACGCAGTCTAACTACACCATTTGTCACATTTGCAATATTAACTGATTTATCCACTTGCGATTCTTGTTATCCTTCTTGTTCAACTTTGTTTTAGTATTTTTAATCTTGTTATCTTGTGTTTATTATTTTAATTTATTTTACTACACAAAAATATCCAATATTGATTTTATTAGTTAATTTTTTCAATACTTTCTAATATTTCAATCTTTATAGGAACGATTTTTCTTATCATTATATTACTTGTTAGCAACACATGCATTTTCGTATTATCTTATACACTTTTAGAGCAATAAATTTTGGGCACAGTTGTCGGGGATGGGCAATGTTAGAAATTATTGTAAAAATTAACTTTTGTTTCTATTTAATTTTTGTTTATCTAATATCTTCTTTGTGTCTTTTGTATGAGCAGATTTCGCAAAAATGATATATTATCCTTAGATCCTGAGATTGAGCGTATTTTCAGAATAAGAAGGAGAGAACAATAAGGTTTAACTTTGGTTGAAAGAATGGCACAAGCAGGGGGCGGAAACAATGGCAATAAGATAAATGTAAACAATGCAATCAATCTGGTACCTCAAATGGATGATAAAGACAAAACTTTAAATGAATATGCATTGCCTATACTAGAGGGGTTGAATGTAAGCATCACAAGACTAAATATTCAAGCACCTCAATTTGAGTTAAAGCTAGTTATGTTTCAGATGCTACAAATAGTTTGGTAGTTCAGTAAGTTACCTATAAAAAATCATCATCTGCATCTCAGGTTGTTTATTGAAGTCAGTGATTCTTTTAAATGGACAGGTGTGGCCGAGGAGGCTTTCAGGCTCAAACTATTTACTTATTCCTTGAGAGATCGTGCAAGAGTGTGACTTAATTCTTTGCCACTTGATTCTATATTTTACTTGGAATGATCTGGCAAAGAAACTCTTGATGAAATATTTCTCACCAACAAAGAATGCCAAATTGAGGAATGATATTACTTCTTATCAACAAATGAATGGGGAATCATTATATAAGGCTTGGGAAAGGTTTAAAGAATTGTTACGATAGTGTCCTCACCATGGTATTCCTTAGTGGATCCAAATGGAGACTTTATACAGTGGTCTCAATACCCAAACAAGAATTATTGTTGATGCAGCTGCTAATGGAGCTCTTTTAGCCAAGTTTTACAATGAAGCTTATAATTTACTTGAGAGAATGACTAGCAATAATTATCAATGGCCAAGGTATAGAGTCGCAGCCGCTAAAAGAATAGCTTGTGTGCATGAGGTCAATGTTGTTATAAGCACTTACAACTTAGGTTTCATCTTTGGTTAATATGTTGAAGAATCAATATGTAACAGCAAATGAGAATTCAATTCAAGATTCAAGAATTTCATGTGTTTACTGTTTAGGATCTCATGTGTTTGATAATTGTCCTTCAAATCCAGAATCAACTTGTTTTGTGGGTAATGTGAACCGAAACCACAATTCGTACTCTAACACTTATAACCTAGGATGGAGGCAACATCCAAACTTCTCTTTGAACAACTAAGGTGGTGGTCAAGCAAGTTCTTCCATGCCCCACCGTCCTGTGTACCCTCAAGGTTTTCAACAACAGCTACAAAGAAACCAACCGAATGAACCATCTAGTTCGTTGGAATCTTTACTTAAAGAATACATGGATACAATATTCCAAAGTCAAGTTGCATCAATGAGAAATCTAGAAAATCAGGTAGGACAGCTGGCTAATGAACTTAGGAACCGTCCACAAGGTGCATTTTCAAGTGATACCGAAACTCCAATGAGAGAAAAAAGGAGTTTTACAAAGCCATTACTCTAAGGAGTGGAAAAGAATTAGAGGGACCAAGTTGGCAGAAAATGAGTCAAAAAGAGAGCACTTCAACCCAAGATAAGGAGGAAAAATAGGTAGTTTTGAAAAATGTAGAAAATCCTAGTACCCAAAATGCTACAGCGTTGCTGCAGCAAAGCTCCCAGCAATACAGACTAACTCCACCATTTCTTCAAAGATTTCAGAAACAACAGCAGGACCTTTAATTCAAGAAATTTTTGGATGTTCTTAAGTAACTTCATATCAACATTCCATTGGTGAAAAACCTTAGAACAAATGCCAAATTATGTTAAATTCATGAAAGATATCTTTATCAAAAAGAGACGGTTTGGCAAATTTAAGACAGTTGCCTTAACAAGTGAAAGTAGTGCTATGTTACAAAACAAACTTTCTCTTAAGCTCAAGGATCTTGGGAGTTTCACAATTCCATGCTCCATAGGTAATCAATATTTTGGCAAGGCTCTATGTGATTTGGGATCAAGTATTAATTTAATGCATGTGTCAATTTTTAAGACATTGGGGATTGATGATGCATGGCCTACTACAGTGTCTTTACAATTAGCAGATCTATCCATTGCTCATTCGAAAGGAAAAATTAAAGATGTCCTAGTGAAAGTGGATAAATTCATCTTCCGAGTATATTTTATTATACTCTACTATGAGAAGGACCGAGAAGTGCCTATTATTTTGGGAAGACCATTCTTAGCTGTAGGCTGAACTTTGATTGACGTTCAAAAAGGAGAATTAATTATGAGAGTTTAAGATGAACAAGTCACTTTTAATGTATTTAAAGCCATGAAATTTTCCAATAATACTGAAGAGTGTTCATCTATCTTAGTTGTGGATTCTTTTATATATAAAGAACTTAAGAAATGTTGTTATAATGATTCTCTAAAAATTTTATCGTAATATGATTCTGATTATGAAGAGGAAGATGTGGAGAAAATTTTCTTGGTTGAAAGCAGGTTCTAATACATACAAAATGGGAAATAAATTTAAATTCCTAGACTTATCATCTTGAGATTTTAATCTTCTTAAGTCTTCAATTGATGTGCCACCAAATTCAAATTTCCATTAAAATAAGAAATTTTTTTCACAATATGAAGTTCTACTATTGGGATAAACCATTCTTGTTCAAGCAATATGTAAACCAAAAGATTAAAAAGTGTATTCCCGAAAATGAGATAGTGAATATTTTGCAACAATATCATTTCTATCTAGAAATTAGGAGGATCTTAAAGAAAATTGTTGTTCTAAGCCAAAAATATTGAAAATATTAGTTAAAGAGAAAATTTCAAGTTAATGGCCAACGCTTTAAATATTATTGGAGAGAAATTATTGACAGGGAGCGATACTTCCATTTTACTTACAGAATTATAAATGCAAGAAAAGTCGGACTGTCAACTTTAAAATGCGACTCATGTTGATACAGAGTAGATAGAGATACACATATAGATTAAAGATTTGATCTAAATCGAAGGCTATTGTGAACGACGTCGTAACAACTACGGGAAAAAAAAGGACGACGTAGGATAACTCACTTAGGAGTTGCTGTGTTAACTCAAACCGCCTCCACAACTACAACTACAACTACAAGCATACAAGTACAGTCTCCGGTCTCTGTGATAGCGTAAGTTCAAACTCGGAACATAGATTCTCAATTTTCCAGTAACAAAAAAACTCAAATGTGCGCCGAAGATACAAATAATTTATTATGCTTTGTGCCATTTAAGTATTTAACCACATTTGACTTGTTGGCTATATAAAAAAAGGGGAGAGGGGGGAAAAAGAACCCACTTTTTAGGGCTTATGGCTTTTATTTGTGGTTTGATTGAACTTTTGGTTTGTTTGTTATCTTTTATGTTTCTTTTCTCTGGTCTGACAACGATTCTTCACTCCATTTGAGTAGGTAGGAAAAGTTGAGAACATGCATTCTTCAGAGGAGGCTCAAACTCCTCTCAACTCTAGTTTCAATGATGATGATATTGCTCTTGAAGAAGACGCTTCCGATAATCCTAAACCCTTTACTCTTAGAAGGTTTTTTTTTTTTTTTTTCTTTTCTTATCATTACTTGTTTATCCTTGAATGTTCTTGCATTTTGTATAGTGTTAAACTAAAAAAAAATGATTTTTTCTCTAAGGGCGAATGGGTCCTCAGAAGGTTTCTCACCTTGTTCTTTTCCTAACTTTTTATCCGTGAATGCTCATGTATTTTATCTATGTTACACGAACACCGAGAGTCAAAGCGTTGTTATTAGAGCGTTGGACACGCCCATGTTCTAAATTTTCTGTAAATTTACACTAAATTGGAGTGACACTGGTGCTTTACATCCAAGTAACATAGAATTTTATAGTATAAAAGAAAAAAAATTGACTTTTTTTGGTGTGGGTAGGTATCAATTACAGGTGTATGAAGTTGCAATGAAGAGAAACACCATTGCTGTGTTAGAGACTGGTACTGGGAAAACTATGATTGCTGTGATGCTTATCAAAGAAATTGGTCAGGTTTTCAAGGCCAATGGGATTAAGAAGTTGATTGTTTTCTTGGCTCCCACTGTTCATCTTGTTCATCAGGCATGTTCTCATTTTATAAGGGAAATTCTGGAAAAATTCCAAAATTTACTGCGGTACATCCCAGTAAATACAAAAATTTTATAATACTTAAAATACCCCTAAAAATTACTCTTATACATCACACCGAATGTGCAGTGGTTCGGTAGAGAGGTGTCGATTTCGGTAATTCCTACCGAACATATCATGTAGGTTCGGTATGGGTTACCGAACCTATATGATATGTTCGGTAGGGGCTACCGAACCACTGCGCGATTTTTCAAAAAAAATAATTTATATACCAATTTTAATTGCTTTTTATCTCTATTTTTTTCAAAAAATTTCACCTCTTTTGTATATTACATATATCTATCCTCTATTTTTAATATTTTGGGTTATGGTTGATGATAAATATGGAGAGAGGGTAGAGGTGAGTGAGGGAGAAGAGGTGGGATGTATGAATTTTTTTTAATAATTTTTTATTTTTAAGAGAGTGGGATGTGGGATAGGATGTGGGATGTGGGGGTGGAAAGTGGGATATATTTTTTAATTTTAAGTAAAAGGGTTAAATTTGTCATTTTATATATTTAAAATATTTAATTATTTAACGGGATGTCTCGTAGTAAAATTCGGGATTTCTCGAAAATTTTCCCATCTTATAATTCAGTTTCATTAACTCACCATCTTTCTTTTCTTTGGGCTACGCTTGTAGAATTCATAGGAAATATATTTGGTTCAATTGAAAGTTGTTCATGCCGGTTGAAAATTTTTTTTGCAGCAATTTGAGGTTATTAAAACGCATACTAATTTTGAAGTGGGAGAGTATTTTGGAGCTAAGGGTGTTGATGATTGGGACTTGAAGTGCTGGGAAAATGAGATTAATTTGCATGATGTAAGTTTGCTTCTTCTTAAGCATCAACATTAGTTATCGTTGTTTCTTGTAAATATGTTTGAGTAATTCTATATGTTGTATGCATCAAGTGATGTGTCAGTGTAGGCGTTAGATTGAACCACTTACTAACTAATAGGGACCTTTTGATAATTTTTTTTTAATGTTTTAAGCATCAATACATGCTTCAATATGAATAAGGTTTCTCCATTTATTTTTTGTGCTCTTTACAGTAAAATCTTAGGTTTGTAGTCAATTTTTCACTATTTGATTGGCGTCATTATGTTAACTAATCATCAAAAGTAACTCCATAATTTTCTCGTTAGTTTCAAATGTGATTAAGTTTTTATGGTAATTGAGACCCCCATATCTTCAACTTGCCATTGTTCATAACTTTTGCCTTCATATTTACCATTTTTCAAAACTATTGGTTCTAGGTACTTGAATGTAAAACCAGTAAATAATATAATGCTAAAATCTTTCTTTATGCAAGACATTGGGGAAGACTTTACTGATTACTTTGTTCATGTGTTAATAATTTGTCCGTAGGTCCTGGTTATGACCCCCCAAATTCTTTTGGATGCTTTAAGAAAGGCATTCCTTAGTCTAGAAGCTGTTTGCTTGATGATTTTCGATGAATGCCATCGGGCCACTGGTAACCATCCCTATGCAAAGATGATGAAGGTTGTGTCACTTTGCTATATGTTATTCCATTTTCTGTTTTGATTCTTCATTAATCTGCCTTGCTTTTAACGTATTTGATTTGGATAAGCTTTGACATATATATTTTTTTGTTTTTAATGCAGGAATTTTATCACAAGTCTAGTAGGAAGCCCAAGATATTTGGTATAACTGCATCCCCTGTTGTTAGAAAAGGTAGTTTCATATCATGTCTGCACCCTGCTGCTACTGTAGTTTCTGTGGCACCTAATACATATTTGGCAAAGTAGACGTACTTGAGCATTAGGCCATATCTTACACAGGAACTTAAAACATATTTTCATCCATATTAAGTTTATGGTCCTAAGGCGAACTGGTTTATTGAGGATTGTCTGCAAGCTATAAATTGTAGTTTGTTACATCAATTATCTATGCAAGGAAAATTTAATAGTAAATCAAAGTAAATTTGTGAAACGATAGTATAATGGGGTTATGATACTGGAAAAGTGGGGGATAATGCTATCTTAATTGATAATAAAATACGTATATGTTTATCTTTCTATTTAGTTTATTATTGCCTTTTAACATACTCTTGAACCTCTCACTTAGTGCTTTCTGAAACTTAGTGGAGCATATTTGAAATAAGTTTATTCATCAGGTGTCTCATCCAAAATAGACTGTGAGAGTCAAATATCAGAACTTGAAAGCATCTTGGATTCCCAGGTACTTCTAGATTTGTAAGTTCAATAACTTTCCATTTATGGTTTTCTTAAATACAATTTATGATGCTTTAATTGGCTGCAGATTTATACTATTGATGACAAGACCGAGATGGAAGTGTTTATACCCTCTGCAAAAGAGACTTTTAAATTTTATGACCAAGTAAAGCATTCATATTTGGATTTGACAGCAAAGATGCAAGCCTCAATGTCAAAGGTAGTCTTGCATTCTAACACACAGATTCACCTACATGGACACCTGAACATACATAATTTATTTTAACATTAACTTGTATGGATGCTGAAAGTTTTTACCATATGAACAGTTTGATGCTTTATTGTTGAAGTGTCAAGCATTGGGACAAAATAATTACGAAGACATTGAGGATAAAATCAAGAATATGCAAAAACGGTTGTTCAACGATCATGCAAAGATAACATATTGCCTGGATGATCTTGGTCTTATATGCGCTTATGAGGTATGAATATGCATAAAACTAATCAGGAAAGGGACTTTTTCTATAAAGTTACCTGTCTTTTTGGTGCAAATTTATGTATATCAACATCTTAATGGTTATCAAAAATTTGAAATTACAGTTTCTGTTTTCTGGTGCCTGGTGACCAATTTTATTTTCTGTTGTGCCCTGTAGCGTGTCCTCAGTTTTAAAAATTTACATAATCCGGACCAGATCGTTTAGGTAATAGAAACCAGACCGGTTATATGGTTAGTCCAGTTTGATTAATAGTTTTGGACCATTTATGTATTAATAATTGTTTAGAACATATATTTAATTACATAGAATAAGTCATGACTGCTAATGTGATGCAGTGTTTGATTTGAGTGATATATGCCCATGCTCCACTTGGTGGGATCAAGTCCCAGGCTGCACAACTGTTCCTTTTTTTATTGTTTAATAATGACGTATTTAGCTTAGGTAGTATAAATAAATTAAACAACGATTTTGTAAGATTTATTGGCGGCTTGGTGGTCAATGGGATGGTTAATAACTTCGAGTGGAGTGGTTCGACTCCTTGCATGGGCATGGCTGGCATTATATTTGTAATATTTTATTATTTAAATTTAATAACGGTTTGACTGGACCGTTATGTAATTGAAATAATATGATTCAATATAATCTAGTTAATTGGTTTGGTTCAGTTTGTACAGTTTTATGGACACTCCTAATGCCTTGTGATAAATAAAACCTAGACATTTAACTTATTTTATTAAGCTTCGTGGTAGTCTGCTTTCTACTGTTATTTTCATATATAGATACTTACCAATGTATGACTTTTGGATTGAAATAGAAATTCACATATGTATTGGCACAACTTTTTTGGCCCTTTTTCATCGTTTTATGTCCAACTCCGTTGGTTTTGTTTGGTCCTTTAATTGTTTGCAGGCTGTTAAGATATGTATAGAGAATTCCCTCAATGCTTCAAAGGAAAATGAATTTCATAGGGAGGCTTCTATACAGTGTGCATCTTTTCTTGAGGAAGTGTCATGTATATTATTCTCACATGGTACACTACTCATTGATTTCTCTTTCTCCTTCATATGACATCCACTTTTTATTCCTATTGTGAATATAATATGATGATTCTTTCCATCTATATGTGCATGCATGCAATGCAACACTTTTTGTAGTCTAGGCCTTAAATAGTATCTATAGGTTGTGCATAGTCTACTTTGGAATTTTGGTCAATTTAGTCTTGTAACTTTGTACAATTGATACTTTAATCCTATAACAATTATGATAGATTCATGGAGTTCAGTAATTTTAAATTTGTGTCATTTAAGGACAATTTTTAAAAATATATCAATTTTTTTCATTAAATAAACATGTGCATCTCATATGTGTTATTTTTTAGGGGTATTATTGAAATATCATTAAAAGTAAAAATAGAAGAAGTAAATAAATGGACTTTTAGTTCTGATCATTCGCATCATCATCAAAACCCAATTACTTCCATTTTACCTCAACAAATGCTGCCACAACCATAGCCACCACACCACTTCCTCTGCTTGTGCTCAACCTCCCCAAATCCTGAAATTTGATGACGATGTTGCCACTGCTCATCCTCTCAAGGCTGGTTTAGAGATTCTTAATAATCAAGATGTTGGAAGTGCCAGCGAGGTCGGAAAGAGCCCAATGGTAAGCCAATTGAGAATAACTGATTAGCCTTTTTCCTTTAAGAGATGTTGAAGAAAATACTAATCAAGTTGATGTAGCTGCTGAGGAGTTTATTAAGAGGTTTTATAAGGATCTTAGGTTGCAGAAGAACTGAGGAGGATGAGTGTATCTGATATATTTGTGTTCTTGAAAATTTAGAAATTTAAAAGTTTTTATTTATGTGTTTTGGGATAATTATATATAATTATTATGGCCCAATTGATCATCCCTCTAGATTTTGGTTCAAATATTCTAGTAATTCCTGTATGTCATATTTGGACCCAAAATGATGGTTTTTCATAAGAATTTTTATCAGATGATTTGTTTTCTGTATTTATTGACTTTAATGATCCCAATGCTCATAATCTTATATCCCATGTTTATGAATCTTGGGGTGTTTTTCAATTGATTAACTATGGCATTCCAATGAAGTTGATTGAGGAGGTTGTGCCTGAGACTCCAAAATTGTTTGCTCTTCCTATGAACCAAAAAATGAAGACACTTCGTTCTCCGAGCTATGCTATTGAGTATGGTGTTGCTGGGCACTTCGTACTCATAATTTTTTTTTTAATTTTGGACCTTTAATGATATTCCAATAATACCAAAAAAACTGCACGTTTATTTAATGAAAAAAATTGACATTTTAAAAAAAATTGTCCTTAAATGACCATAACTTAAAATTATAGGACTAAATGAACTTAGCCTAATAATTATATGACTAAAGTGTCAATTGGACAAAGTTACAGGACTAAAGTGACCAAAAATCCATCTACTTTTATATACGTGTGCATAAACTAGATATGTGCCGATTTGATTACGTACAATATATATGTCCATTTTGGGGGCTTCAAATCCTCATTTTGCCATTGCTGCTCTTCTAATTACCTTTCTCTCTGGTTTTCTATTGATTGCACACTTTTGTTTCACATGATTTGTCATTGGATGGGTTCCTAGCCCACCATTTTACATAAAATTTCTCTTTATTGAGTTAACTTCTGCTACCGAAATGTCATTATTGCACAGTAATGTACATATGTTGCTTATCTCTCTATCAGTTTGTTGGTACTTGGTATGTCTTTTGTATATATTTTTGTATAAACTATTTGTGGTTGATGTCATTCTGATATCTTTTTTCAGGCTGTGAAAACCTTGTGGATTTTGGATGCGACTTTTCGAAGGCAGTAGATTTGGGTTACATATCTCCGAAGTTACATGAACTAATTGAAATTTTTCAATCTTTTGGGTAACAAAAGTACTACAATACTTTAACTTTATCCATTTGGGAAATCCATTTATCCTCTTTTTTTTTTTTGGTTGCAGACAAGATACACAATTGCAGTGCCTCATTTTTGTGGATAGAATCCTCACAGCTAAAGTTCTGGAAAGATTTGTGAAGAAGGCTGCCTTTTTATCTCATTTTAGAGTTTCATATTTGACTGGAAATAGTGCATCTTCTGACGCATTAGCATCAAAAATGCAAAAAGAGACCTTAGAAGCATTTCGTTCCGGTCAGGTGCTGCATTTACTATTTCATGGATATTGACTTAATTTTTTTTCTTCCTTTTTCATTTTGAACTGTATTGAAATCTTTTGGTTTGTGAAATCTCAATTGTGAACTTGTTATTCTGTTTGAGTAGGTCAATCTATTGTTTGCTACTGATGTAGTTGAAGAGGGAATTCATGTGCCAAACTGCTCCTATGTGATACGCTTTGACCTTCCTAAGACGGTCCGTAGTTATATCCAGTCAAGGGGACGAGCACGTCAAAATAATTCTCAGTTTGTTGTTATGTTGGAGAGGTTTGATAGTTTTATTACTAAATAGATTTAAACACCATAGAAATTATCCATGAGGAAACTGATTTTCTTGGCTATCTGTACATCTTACTTGCCTAAGTGAATTTATTTAACTATTCCGGCATTAACAGGGGAAACACAAAACAAAGGAATCAACTACATGATGTCATCCGAAGTGAGCACTCAATGACTGATACAGCTATTAACAGAGATCCTGATACATCCATAAAAAAATTATGCACCTTTGAAGAAACAAAAGCATATTTTGTGGATGCTACTGGAGCATCAATAACTGTTGATTCTAGTGTTCAACATGTACATCATTACTGTCAAAAGCTTCCTGGTGACAAGTATAGATTAATTGCTTTTTGTCTAGTCACTTCTTCTAAACTTATCATCTTAGCTTATATGGGTCACTTTTTACTTTTGTAATTATTACATATGATTAGTATTATATAATCATTCTTATAAAAGTAACCTAATCTCTCTTTTGTCCTATCCTTATTGCATTGTTCTTGATTACTATATACATCAGGTACTTCATTCCTAAGCCAAATTTCAGCACCACATATCTTGGAGGATCATATGAGTGTAAAATAACATTGCCTCCTAATGCCGCTTTCCAGTCATTAGTTGGTCCCATTGCTAGGAACTCACATGTAGCAAAGCAACTTGCATGCTTGGAAGCCTGTAAACAGTTACACCAGATGGGTGCTCTGGATGATTATCTTCTTCCATCCATTGAAGAGCCGTTGAAAGATGATAATCCCAGTACAAAAGGGAAAGAAGCATCTTCTGGTGCAGGTATTCTAAGATGATCTGCCCATTTATAAAACCATTTGTATTATGGATGTAATGTGCATGATGAATATTATGCTAGATATGCTGCTTATTGCGTTTGAATTCAACTTCAAATTATATATATAAAAAATGGAAATAATCTAACATAACCCCTTTTCACTAATTTATCCTAACATGGACACCCAATTTGTATTTTGTATACATGTGGGGGTCACTTTAGAATAAGAATAAGAAAAAGAAAAAGAAAAAGGGATTAAGTTACCTATTTTCTAAAAAAAAAAAATGTTCTTTGTTTGTGTTTGTATTAAATAAAATATTCATTTTTTATGTCTATCCTTAAGAGATCTTGGTTTTTACCTTTTTCTCCATTTTATTAATAGCATATTTTGGTATTGGAAGGGACGACAAAAAGGAAGGAATTACATGGTACAACTCACATTCGTGCATTGTCTGGATCCTGGGGAGAAAAACTTGATGGTGCCATATTTCATGCTTATAAATTTGACTTCTCCTGTGATGTTGTTAGTGAGATTTATTCTGGATTTGTTCTTCTTGTTGAGTCAAAACTTGACGATGATGTTGGAAATTTTGAATTGGACCTCTACTTGGTGTCAAAGACAGTAAAGTCTTTTGTGTCTTCTTGCGGGGAAGTGCATTTGGATGCAGAAGAGGTACAAAGATAAGCTTTGAGTCAAATTTGTTCCTTACTGCTGGTTCATAATGGGAAAATGCTGATTCCACGTTATATTTTATGAACAGATAACAAAGGCAAGGAGATTTCAGGAATTTTTATTTAATGGATTGTTTGGGAAATTGCTTCATAGATCCAAAACAGCTGGAGCAGAAAGAGAGTTTCTGTTTAAGAAAGACACAAAAACACTATGGAACCCGTCATATATGTACTTGCTTCTCCCTACTGACGCATCAAAAGGTTCAAGCAATGAATCTATGAGAATAAACTGGATCTGGGTAAATTCTTGCATTTCTGTGGTAGAACTGCTGAAGAATAATACTTTATTTTCTTCTGAGCGCTGTAATGATGACAAAGTGGGTTTATTGCCCTGTCAAACTGAATTGTACGAAAGTGGATGTGAAGGTTCAAATGTTGTCCACTTTGCTAATTGCTGCATTGATGCAACAAATATCAAGTTTATGACTGTGTTGGCTGTTCACACTGGAAGGTTATACACTGTTTTTGATGTTGTGAGTAATACAAGCGCCAATAGCTCGTTTGAGGGTAACACTGATTCTATCACATCAAAATATACTAGCTATGCTGACTACTTCAACAAAAAGTAAGTGGTCTTGATATCTTATTTATGTTTGGTGCATATGACTTCATAGTATCTTTTGGTAACGATAGTGATGTTCAGGTATGGCATAGTGCTAAAGTATCCGAATCAGCCTTTACTGCGGTTAAAGCAAAGTCATAATCCTCACAACCTTCTAGTGAACTTCAATGAAGAAGGTTTGTTAAGTTTTGCTTGACCTTTCCATGGTAATGCTCAATGCTGTAGTCTCGTATACTCTGCATGTATGCTAGCAGTTTCAAACAGTTCTGTGGCATGAAAAATTGTTCCTCATGGATTTTTTTAACATGATTTATCTTTATTTATTCGCCTCCAGGGTTAAAATTGACCTGAAGGTTTGTCGTCATAGGTTTTAGATAAGGAGCATTAGTATGTTTTATTCGTTTTGCTCAATTTTTGTCCTAAATATAATCAAAATTAATATATATACACACACATTCTCTCCTCTATACCTTTATCAAATAAGTGTTGGTCCCCTCCTCCTCTATGATTATTGAAAGTTGTGTTCAACTTTATAATACATTTATATTTAAAAAAAAGTGGTTGACTTAAATAAAAAAATAAACGAAGTGGTTGTTACCATATAGTTTCACTGCTGTTGGAAATAATAGGATCCAGCTGTTATACAAATGCATATTAAGAGATTTGTTTAGCTATAAATATTGTAATTAGCTTTAAAAGTTGTAATCAGTTGTAAACATGGTTTTAAAAAAAGTTTTGAGGCTAGCCTCGGGCTATTATTCCACCTAGGCAGCCCTGAGGCTAGTTTATTAGAAGCAGAAAAAATTATGCGCCTTTTGTTGTTGAAGCTTAAGCATTTTTTCACGCACTAATGCTATGCACTGAGGCTAATGAGGCTTATAACCTTTATTTAGTTCCAGGAAAAGAAAAATTGGTGCATTGGAATGCAAAATTAAGGTTCCACTTAGATTTTTAGATTAAGTACATTAATATTTAGGCTTAAGCAAGTAAAATAAAAACTAAAAAACCAAAAAAAAAACTACTGACAACAGGCAAAGTGAAAGAGAAAGTAAAAATTCTTAGATTTTACAGTAGAACTTCTTAGCATCCCTTTTCTTCCTCTTCCTCTACTCTGATCTTGTTCTTCTCGATCCCTTCTTTCAGCAATCCCGTGTTTCTTCCAACAAGCAATTCTATGTTCTTCTTTGCTAAAGGAAGAAAGTTGAATTATAAAGAAAGTGGATTGAAGTAGAGGATAGTAAATTTGGAGAAGAGATGATAAATTAATTACTTCTGTGATTAATCTTGTGGTCATGACAATGTAATAATATAATCCTTTTGGTGATTATGGAAACTATACTCTTGGTGATGATTGGAACGAATGATAATAATATTTGTGATTATGGGAATGAGAATGAAGAATATGATAATGATGGGCTCTAAACACAAGATATATTTTAGTCCAATGTAAAGTTGCTAGATTTTTATGAACGTTATTAATGTATTCTTTATGTTTAATGGTGGTTGGATTTCTATATTGCGAACTATATGAGGTTATTATGAATTATTATATGATGTTATTTTGTCATAATTTGTCATTTTTATTGTTTATTTAAAAGTTTTTTTTTTTTTTTTTATTTTGTTTTAATTTGAGGCTTAAGCCTCATTCAGCATCAAGGTTTACGCCTTACCTCAGTTGAAGGGATACGCATTGAGGTTAGAATACGCCTTTTAAAACATTGGCTGTAAATATTGTAATCAGCTATGATACAGCTGAATCTTAAAATATATTTGGTCAATGATGCAAAATAGGAAAGTTAGTTATAAGCCAGCTAGTGTAGGGAGATTCTTCTGTTTCTTTTTTATTTTCTTAGCTGTAATTTCACTCATGTAAATCACAACAGTAGGAGAGTCAAAAATTACAGAATTATTCCATTCAGAATTTATCTTTTATGAGTTTATCTGGTATCAGTGCCAAACTCGTTATTTGACTCTTTCCAGATTTTTTTTTTTATTCCAGCAGACAGCAAACCCAGAATTACCAGTAAAAACATTGCTGTAATTATCTGAGTCACTTTGCACAACTCAATTACCCACCATGTTCGAAGCATTATCTGAGTCCACCCCTCCTCTTTCTAATCCATCCAACAACACTACTTCCCAAACTCCAAACAATGATTCTCATTTTGTCCAAATCACCACGATTTGCCTTAATGATGATAATTTCTTGCGGTGGTCTTAGTCCGTTCAAATGTATATTCGAGGACGTGGGAAAATTGGCTACATGACTAGAGACAAGAAGGTTCCAGCACTGTCGGATCCAACTTATGCTACATGGGATGCAGTGAATTCAATTGTTATGACATGGCTTGTCAACTCTATGGATGAGGACATCAGTTCTAATTACATGTGCTACTCACGGTGAAGGAACTATGGGACAATGTTAATCAAATGTATTCTAATTTGGGAAATCGGTCCCAAGTTTTTGAGTTAACTCTGAAGCTGAATGAAATCCGACAGGGGGATAACATCACCAAGTACTTTAACTCGCAGAATCGACTATGGCAAGATTTGGACCTCTTCAATGATTATGAATGGAAATCTACCGAAGACACCAATTATAACAAGAAGACTGTGGAGGCTCACAGGATATTCAAGTTCCTTGCTGGGGTTAATGTTGATGAAGTGAGGAAAAATCATTGGTAAATGCAGAAGTGCGAAGAGAAGAAAGTTGTAGAAGTGTGATGTTGGGAAAAAATACCACCAGTGGACCTGTAGAGACTTTGGCCCTAATTCACTTTGAATCCTTTGCTAACAAGGTAGCGATTTACCCAAAGAAAGTTGAAGAAAAGTCACAGGTTTGGTGAGATTATTGCAACCGTCATTGCCACACTCGTGAGACCTGTTGGAAAATCCATGGCATCCCCAAATTGGAAAAGCAGCAAGATGGTGATAGGAGCAACCGTGTGATACCCATTGCCAATAATGCCGAAGCAAGCCCCTTCAGCCAGGAGCAGATAGATCATCTTCTAAAACTGCTAAAAAATCCAGTTCATCATCTGGTTTTCTTATTGTCTCTATTGCTCACATAGGTAGTGAAATTAGTGCTCTTTCTTGTTCAAACTTTGCTCCATAGATTATTGATTCTGGAGCTTCTGATCATATGACTAGTCTTTCTAAATTATTCAATATCTACTCACCTTGTTTTGTTATAGAAAAAATTAGAATTGCAGATGGTAGTTTCTCACCCATTGCAAGAAAATGTTTGATTAAACTCTTTGAGAATATTGATCTTAAAACTGTTCTCCATGTTCCCAAACTAGCATGTAATCTTTTATTTGTGAGTAAACTTTCAAAAGAGTCTAATTGTCGTATTCTATTCTTTGATTCTTCCTGTGAGATTTAGGACCTGAGCTCAAGAAAGAAGATTAGCAGTGTCAAGATGATAGGTGAGCTCTACTATTTTGATGGTAACTCCTCCAGTAATAAAACAGCTCAAGGCTTTTTACTAGTGTCAATACTCTTTTTGTTTATGAGCAAATAATGCTTTGGCATTTTAGACTAGGACATCATAGGTTCAATATCTAAAAGAATTTTTTCCTACTTTGTTTTAGGGTTTGGATTGCTCTAATTTTCAATGTAAAAGTTTTTATTTATCTAAGAGTTGTCGTACTATCTATTTGTCAAAACCTTATGTTCCTTCAAAATCATTTTATTTAATCCATAGTGATGTTTGAGTACCTTCAAAAATCACTGCTATTTCTCAAAGGAAATGGTTTGTTACATTCATCAACGATCATACTCGATAATGCTAGGTACATTTGATGAGTGAAAAATTTGAAGTGGAAAAACTGTTGAAGGAATTTTACAAAATGATTGAAGCTCAGTTTCAAACCAAAATTAGCATTCTTCATACAGATAATGGATCAGAGTATTTTAATAAAAATTTGGGAACATTTTTAAAGGAATGGGTATTCATCATCAGTCTAAATGTGTTGATACCCCTCAACAAATTGGTATTGCATTAAGGAAAAATACACTTGAAATGGCTCGTGCTAATAATGTTTTCAATGAATGTTCTAAAATATCTTTTGGGGAGGCTATTTTAATAGCTTCGTATTTGATCAATAGGATGCCTACACGTGTTTTGAAATATAGCACACCTTTAGAATGTTTCAAAAACATTTTTTCTGTGTCACGAATTCACTTTGATTTACCACCATATGCTTTTGGCTGCACTGTTTTTGTCCATATTCTTAGCCACTTTCAATTCAAACTTGATCCACGGGCTGAGAAGTGTATTTTCATTGGGTATGCTCCAAATAAAAAGAGATATAAGTGCTATAATCTCCAAACTAAAAAATTCCATACAATATGGATGTCTCTTTTTAGAAAACAAATCCTTCACAAAAATTGTCTTCATGAGGAGACAAAAGGACTGAAAGACAATTTTTGGGATCTATCCTCCATTACCAAATAGTATTCTTAATACCACTCGTATTTTCAAAAAGGAAAGTGAGAAAAGTTTTGATAAAACCATTGACAAGCCTAGTAAAAAATTGATAAAATTGATGTACCTTCCATAGGGTGAGAAACACTACAAACAAACCTAAGAAATCAAAATATGGAGCTTTTGGACTTTACTCTAAGGAAACACCATCAGAAGAGTCAAGGTCCATCTATGATTCTAGAACCAATTAAATCTCCAACTCTAGGAATTGGTACCCACAATATTACAAATATTCCTTCTAATGTGCCAGCAAACCTGGATATTCCTATAGCCTTTAGAAAAGGAACTTGAACCTGCACAAAGTATCCCATTGCTAAACATATATCGTATGATAAGGTTTCTCACCACCATAGGGCATTTTCCTCAATAATCTCACACATATTTATCCCTAGAAATATTAAGAAAGCCTTAAGTGATCCAAATTGAAAATCAACAATTATGGAAGAGATGAATGCTTTGAAAAGAAGTAGTACTTGGGAGATAGTGGACCTACCTAAAGAAAAAAAGGGTAGGTTGTAAATGGATTTTTACTGTAAAATGCAAAGTTGTTGGTAGCATAGAAAGACATGGTGAGATTGGTTTCTAAGGGCTTTACCCATACCCATAGAATCGATTACCATGAAAATTTTGCTCCTGTTGCTAAGATAAACTCAATTCAAGTTTTGTTGTCTTTAACCGTGAACTTTAACTGGCCTCTACACTAGTTAGATGTGAAGAATGCCTTATTAATAGCGAGTCTTCATGAATTTGTCACCTGGATTTGAGAATGGACTTGGACCTAATAAGGTTTGCAGATTGAGAAAGTTAAACAATTCCCTAGAGCTTGTTTTGAGTATTTTGGGAAAGTAGTAAAAAATTCTGGCTACCATCAAAGTCTGGTCGACCATAAAACGTGCTATAAGGCAAGATTGTCAATCTAATTGTTTATGTGGATGATATAGTTCTAATAGGTGATGATATTGAAGAACTGGTGAGACTAAAAGGGAAGGTGGCAGCTGCTTTCGAGATCAAGGACTTGGGCACATTAAAATACTTCCTTGGAATTGAATTTGCTAGGACCAAGGAATGTAATTTGCCAATCAACGAAAATATGTTCTCAATTTACTCGACGAAATGGCCTACTTGGGTGCAAACCAGCAAGAACTCCAATTGAACCCAACCCGGAGTTACAAACTGTTAAGACTGAGGAAGTACAAAATCGAGAGCAATATTTGAAGCTTGTTGGAAAACTAATTTACTTGTCTCATGTAGGTCTTGACATAGCATTTGCTCTTAGCATGGTTAGCTAGTTTATGCATTCACCTGGACCTGAACACTTTGATGAAGTATATAGGATTCTAAGATACCTAAAAGGAGCTCCTAGAAAGAGATTGATAATTGAGAAACGTGACTATCTACAAGTTGAAGCATATATTGATGCGGATTGGGTAGGAAGTGTTATTAATAGACGATCAACTTTTGGCTAATATACATTTGTTGGAGGGAATCTTGTTACTTTGGCTAAGCAAGAAACAAAATGTTGTTGATAGGAACTGTGTTGAAGCTGAGTTTAGGGTTGTTGCTCATGAAATTTGTAAAGTTTTGTGGATTAAGAGATTAGAGGATTTGAAAGTCTGTAATCTTTTGCCTATGAAGATTTATTGGGATAACAAAACAGCAATCTCTATTGCCCATAATCCTATTCTCCACGACAAACATATGGAAGTAGATAAGCACTTGATCAAGAAAAAACTTGAAACTGGTATGATTTGCATGCCATACGTTCCTACAGCCAAACAAATCACAGATGTGCTTACCAAGGGATCACCAAAGAAGCAGTTTGTTGACCTAATTGGCAAGCTGGCTATGGAAGATATTTTTAAGCCATCTAAAATATATTTGGTCAATGATTTAAAATAGGAAAGTCAGTTATGAGCCAGCTAGTGTAGGGAGATTTTTCTGATTCTTTTTTATTTTCTTAGCTGTAATTTCTCTATAAAAAGAGCTCATGCAAATCACAACAGTAGGAGAGTCAAACATTACAGAATTATTCCATTCAGAATTTATCTTTTCTGAGTTTATAACTGCACATGTCAAACTTCTAATATTTTCTTTTAATTGGTCAGATGCTGGTGTTAAGAAGCCACAAATGCATGCTCATATGCCACCTGAGCTTTTATTGAGCATAAATGTTCCAAGAGCTGTTCTAAAATCACTTTATTTATTACCATCCTTGATGCACCGTTTGGAATCCCTGATGCTAGCAAGCCAACTTAGAAAAGAGATTTTTGGTCATGCTAGTGGCTTTCAGATATCAAGTTTGTTGGTAAACCTTGTAGTTGGCTTATCTTTGTTATTCCACTACTTCTAATAACTATGTGGATGTGATAGTTCTAACCATTGTCTTCTGCAATCAGATTTTGGAAGCTCTTACAACACTTAGATGTTGTGAAAATTTTTCTATGGAGCGATTGGAATTGCTTGGTGATTCTGTTTTAAAGTATGTCATAGGCTGCCACCTCTTTTTGAACTATCCCAAAATCCATGAAGGACAATTATCTGATCGGCGATCACGTGTTGTCTCTAATTCAAATCTGTATAAATTGGGAACAAACCGCAAATTACAGGTTTGGACTTCGGTTTATAGAGTAGATATTGCCATAGGAAGTGTCTTTTAGCACCCACATGAATTCATATTTCTTCAAGTAGCTCCTATTTACTTCATTGACATACCCTAACTCTACGAACTGTATTGTATTTGTTTTTCTCATATGACAGGGGTACATTCGTGACTCTGCATTTGATCCACGCCGTTGGGTTGCACCTGGACAGTGCTCTTTACGTCCTGTTCCTTGTAAATGTGGAGTTGATACCACAGAAGTACCTCTTGATAGTGAATTCCAAACCGAGGACCCAAAGATTGTGCTGGGGAAGTGCTGTGATAATGGTCACCGCTGGATGATATCAAAAACAATAGCTGATTGCGTTGAAGCCCTCATAGGGGCATATTATGTTGAGGGTGGGTTGGCTGCTGCAATTCAGGTGATGAATTGGCTGGGCATTGAAGCTGAGCTTAAGTCTTCTTTAGTTATCGAAGCAATTACTGCTGCATCCCTTCGGTCTTGCATTCCAAAAGCTGATGAAATCACAACCCTGGAGTCAAAAATTGGGTATGTATTTTCAACCAAGGATCTTTTGCAGGAAGCAATAACACATGCATCTGAGCAAGAATCAGGAGTTAGCTGCTGCTACCAGGTACTGATTTTTATGCCTAAATTATTATATTTGTGCAAATACAATTGTGGACCATCATATGAAAGGGGAAAAAAGAAGAAAAATATTATGGTTACTAAAAAAGAAGATAAACTGGTTTGGCTTAATGATGCTTTCCTTGACTTGTTGAATTTCTTCTTCAGAGGCTTGAATTTCTTGGTGACGCAGTTTTGGACCTTCTTATTACCACATACCTGTACCATAGCTACACAGATATCGATCCAGGTGAGTTAACGGACTTGCGTTCAGCTTCTGTTAATAATGAAAACTTTGCTCAAGTTGCTGTCAGGCAAAATCTTCATCCACATCTGCAACATTGCTCTGGATTACTTTTAAGTCAAATAACAGAATATGTGGAGTCCTTGTCAGAATCTTACCACAAAACTGGACTACCAGAAGTTGCAAAAGGTCCAAAGGCAGGTTCTTGTTACTATTACAGTTTATTTTAATTGTAATCTAAAGCTGGAAATATACTGCTCAATGATGCCTATAAAGATTGCAGAAGATGTGCTCAGGCTTTTTTATTCGTATGATTGCTTAAGGGTTTCCATATCCATATCCATGCAATGCTATTCTTTATTTATTCCTTTAATGCTTTTGTTTCATAAATCTCAGGTCTGTGATACTAATTTTCCTTGTATTAGTCTACTTGTGGTACTACTTTCTTTAGTGATATTTTCAATAAAACACAAATCGAACTTCATATATTTTAAGGCGCGGTACCTGTGAAGTTTCATAACTTCGACCATATGTGGACTTTAGTCATTTATCTTTACAAGACCACTTGAGTCCCATATGTTACATAAACAATACACCTGGAGTTTTTTTTAGAACTTGTGGTGCATCTTTTGTGTGTGTATTTCTGGTCAAATTTGTGTGTTTAAGTGGCTGGGGACGATTTTTATTATTTTCTGATCATGGGTTGCTTTTGGATCAGGCTCTTGGTGATTTGTTTGAAAGTATTGCTGGTGCAATTCTAATTGATACCAATCTTAATCATGATGAAGTGTGGAGAATATATGAACCACTATTATCTCCAATTGTGACTCCTGATAAACTTGAGTTACCTCCATTGCGTGAACTGATTGAATTATGCGACTCTCTTGGATACTTTATTAAAGAAAAATGTACAAAGAAAGGAGAAATGGTGCATGCAGAGCTTAAACTACAGCTAAAAGATGACCTTTTGATTGGAGAAGGTAAGAATAGGACCAGAAAAGATGCAAAAGGAGAAGCAGCTCGTCGTTTATTGATGGAACTGGAGGTTTGTTAACGCTTTTTTTAACTCCTGAACTCACTTGTATAAGTCTACGAAATGAATGTTCCAAAATTTATTTACCGTCAATAAACCTCTCTGGATAATTGACCAGTGTTTCCCCTTTTTTCTTTGACTATTGATTTGTACTTGTAATGTTGCAGAATAGAGGCATTTCGTACTCTTGGTTTTCTAAGAAGAGAAAGGAGAGGGCTGAGCAAAGCGGGGACTCATCTGTCCCTAACATGGACATCAATATCTTCAATCCAATAACCAATGAAGATTCTTCGGAGGCAATCCATAAAAAGATAAAAACATCCGAGGTTCAGTTGGTTGTGGAGTCAACTAGAGTTCATTTTGTGGAAAGTGACTTATCTATGAAAGCCTGTAGTAGCGACACAAGCCTGCCAGGTTTGTGCATCAACTCTTACATTTCCCACCAGAATTGTTCTCTTGATAATTTTCGTTCATGAAAGTTCATCAGCCAATTGCGTGTTGTTTGAGAATGCTAGTAACTTCCAATCATAGGCAGATTTTCTTGGGAGGCCAGATACAGCTTCGGTCAATTTTTTTACAAAAAATTAATTACATGTATATTTTTAGTATTAAATAAATATTTTATTTGTAGTAATATATCGTGTCTAATTTTTATGTACATATTTTAATATATATTAACAATATTTAACAAATACATTGATAAAAATGAACATGAATTATAAATAATGAAGTTAAATATATTTATTTTCATGTATTTGGTAACTAGTAGTAATAGAAATAAAATTGTAGTTATATATTATGTAAAAGTTCTTAAATGTGATAATCCAAAAAAAATTTAAATATTTAATTTAAGACCTAACATTATAAAAATAAAATTAAAAAAAGAAGTATATGATAAGCTTCAGATTAAAACTTTAAATTTATGTTTACATATTTTATTTTAACTCATATTTTAATTTTATCTAATATTATATTATTTGACATTTCATTTTAATAATCTTTTAGAATTTATTTAAATTTTTTTATATAAATTTTTATATTATTATTAGTAAATCTTATTTTGTTTATCAACATATTTTTAAATAGTATCAAGGTTAAAATTCTAAATTAAATTTTATTTTTTACATTTTCGTATGCTTCTTTTAGTTTTAGTTTTAAAAACTATAAATTTTGATATGTTTGATTGAACTTTTTATTTGCTTAAATTTTTTAGTTAATAAATTTTTTTTATACATGAAATAAATTTACTAGTTATATTTTGTTTAATTTTCATTATAAATTAATATAAAGTGGTAAACTCTATATTTTTAGAATGCTAATTTTATGTGTCTAATATAATATGACATAAAAAATTTTATGTTGGATTGAATATAATCTACCGTAATTTTTATTAATTTTTTATTTTATATAAAAAAAAATTAAATTTTAGCCCCCTCAATTTTTTTTATGGCTTCGCCCTCTGCTGTCAATCTAGGGCTTCTAATATCACAGCGTTGTTATTTCAGCTATTTGATCCAATACTCCATATTCACTGAGGTTTTGGCTGAAATTGCCAACATTTATGTATCTTTTGACGAGAAAGAGGGTCATCATAAAACTTTCTTCTTGGGGTTTTTGGATTAATTTAATCCAGTTGACATTTTAGTCCTAATTATTATTGTATATCCATTTAGTATAGTAATTTTAAGTTTTGATCATTGAAGGCTAATTTTCTAAAAAAATTGTTAGATTTTTTCATAAAACGAACATTATAGGGTCAGAATAATAATAAAAAAATACCCTTAAAATTGACACGCACATGCCCGTTTAACGAATAGATATGACATTTTTTAGAAAATTGTCCTAACTCAAACTTACAATTCTAGATTAAATGGACCCTAATAGTTACAATAGTTATAATACTAAATCGACAAAAATCCCATTTTCTTGGTTTGAATTCCGTAATGGGGACCTCTGATCTGCTTGTGTCTGTTAAATTCTCTGTCGTTAAAAAATATTAGATGTTCTCTATTGGAAGGGCAGAAGCTCGAAATTACTAGGTTGCTTTTAGATCCTTCGAGCAGGAACTGTCCAAATCACAAATATAATGTTCGGTTATGTTGTTTCTCTGTCATCTTATTGCAGCTACTATTGCTGCAATCAACAAGGATAAAGGAGGACCTCGTACCGCACTTTTTAAATTATGTAAGGATCTACAATGGCCCATGCCTAAATTCGAATCCGTAGAAAAAAAATCAAGGTTAGCAACTAAACCTTTACTTATATTGGATGTGCAGTTTATAAAGCTACTGCAAATTGTTTCCTTCATTTAGAGTCTGTTCTGTTCTGACTTTATTAGTATCACTTATGCTGCAGAACACCAATCGAACTTGGAGAAGGCTCGGAGCGAAGAAAGTGCTTTAACAGTTTTATATCAAATATAACCTTGTGTATCCCCAGTTATGGCGATATTCAATGCTATGGAGATGCTAGAGCTGATAAAAAGAGTTCTTTTGATTCTGCGGCGCTTGTCATGCTTTATGAGCTTCAGCAGCGTGGTAAACTCATCATCGATGGGTAATAAGAAGTCTCTGATGTCGCATTAACAAATCTGTAGTCAAGAAACTGTTGGGTTTTTTATATTTATGTAATCCATCCTTTAAATTTGAACCAAAACAATTAGTGGTAACACAGACCAATGAGCTAATATGGGAAACGTCAACTTTTGCTAGTAAAGGGTCTAAACTATGTTTTGGGATCCAACAAGAATATGGAGTTGGAATGAATTATTGGTTGCTTCTGGAGTACTTATGTATTTTCAAATGAAACGTTAAAAATATATTTTCAAAAAGAGTACTAATGTATTTTCAAATGAAAAGTTAAAAATATATTTTCAAAAAGTTGTGTCTACATTTTATTTGGTTGTGCATGAGTAACTACCCTATTTATGCTCCGCTAGCAACTAATAATTTACGTACGTGCCTCTAAAACAAGTCAACGCAATGTCTGGATTATTATGCTTTGACCGTTTAGATTAGAAGTACAAGTAAAGGTTCAAGGATCAATTTCAAACACTTCCAAGGTTGTAATAATATTTATTTTAATGATTTTTTTTTTTTCCAGATTATTCGATATTTGCAAGAAAATGACAAAATCAGGAAATAAATATGTTCTAAGCTGAAGGGTTCTCTATTAATTTTGGCAAACATTTTCACAAGATTCAATTAAAATCTAATTTGGAATGAGTACAAAATTCATGTAAAAAAAAAAAATTGAAGAGTTCCAAACAAACATAGGCCATGTCGTACATAACATATGGCCAAAGCAACGAGGAATTCTTGATTGTTATTGGGGCACAAAGAATTGGTGCTCTGACCAATCATATAATTCATAACTAAAGCAGAAAGTGTAAGAAAAGTTAAAAGTCAGTAGGCAAGTTTCATTCATTTACATTTCGTATGAAATATTTTTCTGTAAGCAATCAATAATTTCTCGACTAGCAGAGTTTATTAAACTCAGAATGATAAACTTTCAATTTTATGTAGTGGCAATTTCAAAAAAGAATGCAGCTTCACTAAATTAATGGAACCGACCATTGTTGGAAAGCATTCATCCACCCGACCACGAGCTGTTTTAAAGTATACAAAGTTCCACTATGTACCAACAACAGGCTACTTTTTTTTCCCCTTCTGGGTGTGCTAAGGCCATTCTTGTACATTGTTGAAGATAGTAGAGAATGAAGAGTAATAGTCTTACCAAACATCGTCGTCCTCGTCATCTAATAGTGGTAAAAGGTTGGTACCTTACTTTGGTTCAAATCCCAACAGCCTCGAGAGAGGGTTGGTTTCAAACCTTCTCCTCCCACTCCTTTAGCCGCCACCTTCACCCTCATCAATCTTCCTCTCCCATTCACTCTAACCTCCTATCCACCCTCCATCACCGCCCCCCCATAGTGGTCACCCATCTCGCCAACCTTCATCCTCCTCTCTTCTATCGCCTAGCCACTTAGCCACTTCGTTTTCCAGCAGATTAGAGTCTGACAATCCCTTGCCACAATTATTCCACTTCCCTTAAGGTGTCCACTATCCACCCCTTAAATTGCCTCCCTCCCTACTAGGTTGTTGCTCAGTCATTCCCATCCCCTAGGAGATCCAAGGAGTGGATAGAATCTGATTTAGGCCTTCATCTCTAATCACCCTCTCCCTGCAATTATCTACTCCTTGTAAGTTGCTTGAGGTTTTTTTGTGGTTGTGTCAATGAATGATGAATTGGAGACGGACAGTGACAATGAAGCCCATTCGAGCAAGGTTTGACAGCACTTTGATATGATGGTTTATAGTTTTTTCTTTTTTCAGACAGCGTTCTTATGGGTTGTGGGTGGTGATGTTTTCTTTTGAGTTTCTGGGTTTGTTTGATTGCTTGGTGGATTGATCCTTTTACTCTCTGAAATGATCTTGCTGGATTGTGAGGTTACATTGGAAGTTACGTTCCAAAAAAGGAATACATTAGAAGTTCTTTCCAAGCTTTGATTCCTCCTAATCACTTTCCAGGGTGCGTTAGTGTGTGGAAGTTGGATTGGGTTTGGATAAGCAATCTTCGTGAACTTGGATTGCTTGATAAGGTGGTTGTTGTATGGGTTTATGCTCAAAGAAAAAAATAATAATAATAAAATAAAATCCCCACACCCTCAATTCTAGTTTGGTAAAAAATAAACAAGTCTTATAGCAGATCATCAAGGAACTCAACCGCATCCACATAGTAAAGAAGCAAGAAAAATGCTCCACATGACTTGGACATTGCTGATGAGATGATCTCATGCTCTGAGTAATAGCTCATATACGTTACTATTATTGTCTCCACTTACACGCTTTAACATTTCAAAGCTTTTACGGCTTCCCAAAAAATCGATCCGTTTGAAAAACACATGACCACTCTCTGCTGTTTCTTTGGAGCAATACACTGATCGAAGCGAGTCACCGTGCCTTGAGTCTGTATGAATGGCAGCTTCTATTTCATTATCTGACATGTTTTCCTGCAAATAAGGATTGAAACTCTTAACACTCTCGGGCTTTTATCAATGCAGAATTCATTATCATGAAATCATATTATCCTCTAATATAAAAGAGTAAAAATGGCAATTCGATTGCACATAATTTCTAATTAATTTGACTATGATAAGTATTTCGACTCAAATTTTGGGCATAACTACCTCAATAGTTCCCAAACTTTGAACAATTTTACATATGAGTGTCTAAATTTTTTAACAGTATAATTCAATTATCAAAATTTTAAAACTTCATACATATGTATTCAAACTTAAAAAAACTTAATAGATAGGTAACTACTAAAATACATATCTAAGATTCAAAAATTTGAGGCCTATGTGTGAACTTCTAAAGTTTAAAAACTAAATCATGATTTATAAGTTTAATGAGCTATATGTGAAATTTTTAAAGTTTAAGGGATTAAATAGTATGTTTAAAAAATTTATGTATCTATATATAATTATATTCAAAGTTTGGAAATTAATGATATAGTTTGACCAAAATAACATAATCTATGCTATCAATTTGGATATTTTTGACTAAAATCAACCATTTACTCTTAAAGAAAAGCTCATGGCATGATGAGAAAGTTTAATAAACAGGTCCACAACTAGTTACCAGGTGTAAACTAAAATTGAGACAATGGTCTAGAAGACAAGTCCCAAATAAGTGCAACTGCTCAGATTGTTGTGTAGTAAAAATAGTCAAAAAGGGAACACCTTAACTTTACCTGGTAAAATGCATATATATGATCTAACACCTGCAAGCATGTAAAGCCAGTATCATTGAAATATGTTCTTGAAGATGGCCCCATCTCAGCAAATCGATCAATGGGAAACAATATGGTAAAAAAATTGTTTTTGAATACCAGTTCAGATTTTTCACTGTGAACAAGCATGTCAGAGATTAAATGTGGTCAGAGAGAAATGATCTAATGGTACTAAAATAAGAATAATAAAGAAAAATAATGAAATATGATTTTTTGTGTGATGCCGGGGCGGGGAAGAGATCAGCAACCTTTCTGTAAGTGGCCGGGTTAGGTTTGCAAATGAAGCCTCTGTGTCTTTGCCATCTTTTGCATTACATAATGCAGGTGTATGATATTCAGTAACATCTTCATTGCTGAAAGAATCCGTGTATATAGTAGCATTTGAAGTTGGCTCTGCGACCGACCAGCAAATTGATTCTAGAAGGCTGCCAGGGTTTATTGGACGAATTGGAATTTGACACGTCTGTGAGAGAAAACCAAATGCAGGAATGTTATCTTTTTCAGGTCTTTTTTTGGTCCAAGCTCATTCATGAACATGTAAATACTAATACATGTGTTGAACAAAAGAAATACTAACAAAAGGATCCATTGAACAATCAAAATCTGAAGACAGAACTGAATACAGATAAGCTCAACCTGCATACGACGACTGCGGCGATTTCTCACTCCAACTTTAGCAGAATTTACTATTTGCTGCCTCTCCTCAAGGTTTATTTTACATCTGGGAGTAGTGTCAAGAGCATTTCTTTCCTTTAGTACCTAACAAGTTGGTAGTAATTATATAAACTTCAAGGAACAGACAAGGTGTGCAAGTATTACCAATAGACTTCGCAAGCATGGAACAAAACCACAAAAGTCTTTCACTATATCACTGTAATAAATTGTGACTCAAATTTGATACTTTACATTCAAGCCAAAGTTGTATAGACTCCAAAAATACACAAATATTAGGTTCCCTGTATGATTCAATCTTGTCTTGCAGTGCTTATCTAAAATTTTGCTAAAAGGTTACAATGAAAAAAATGAAGTACATAATTCTAGAAAATGAAGCATCTAACCTACCTCTCCTGCATTGCCATTCTTAACATCCTCAAGCATTAGATTAACCTGCCTGGCCAAATCAGCAGACATATGCACAAGCCTTCGGACATGATTATCCTTTGCTGTTTTCAGAATCCACAGTGGCTGAGACATACCATATATTCAATAAGCTTCATTGTTGTAAAAATTGGGCATATAAAAGCGCTCTATAGTATCCATCAACATCAACTATGTTAATTGAACTTTTCATTTTTCTTGACATGGACACAAGTGTGCGTACTCCAGTTTGGTGAAAATTTACAGAAAATGTGAGAAAAATGTTTATGTCTAGCACCAAGATATATATCCAAAATTTAGAATGTCCATGTAACATAGCCCATCAATAATATGAAAGTTTTTTAATTGCAGGAGATGTAACCAATAGCCCACAAAATGAAGGAAAAGTTCAGTTCAAAGATAACGAAGAATTAGACACTATTACTACTAAAGCAGGCCATCCAAATCAATAGAACATTCTAGGCAAATATGAATTTTCTTTCTTAAAAAAAATTAGAGAATATATAGGCTCATTCGCATGAAGATGTCAATGTAGAGAGAAGAGACACTCACAGTAACAAGGTTGCTACAGTGGCCAAGGTATCTCCAGGCAGAAGATCCTTCGCACACAATATGACTCACACCACAACCTACAAACCACTTATCTATAAATGTGGCACCTTCTCCACCAGCAGCTTTAATAACCTAACAAGAATAGTTTCTAAGCATTAGAGATTCTCAAGATACTGACAAAGGTACCAGCTTAACTAGAAAACACATGGTCCATGTCTAGTTGCAAAATTAACATGTGAGTGATGGTTTACTTGGAACCCTTTTTTTTTGTGTGTAGCAATTAAAAGGAGAAAGGTTCATACCTTATTTTTAAGTTCTGCTGAAATATCTACGTCAACATAGATTGAACAGCCAGATAGACTAGAGTCAATACTTCTATTAGACTCTCTTCCAGAAAAATATAAATGTGGTTCTCCAACAGTTTCATACTGCTTGCTGCTAAGAGTACCAACAGGAAGGCATGAGTTTTCAGAGGCAGTAAATCCAGCAAGTCTATTTAACTCGTCCGAGTGGACACCATTTTCTCCTAAGCTCTTAATGCTGTAAAGTGATTCACTAAGCCTTGCTGAATAAGATCAAAGCAACCAGACTCAGACAATGATCAAGTAGATTAATGTTTTGAAGCATAGAGTAGTGTTTTGGAACACTACTCAATCTTAGCCATTAAAATCAAGTGAAAAAAAGTGAAAAGTAAAACATAAAAATAAAATTAATGGTCAAGATAGAGTAGTATCAAAAACAATACTCTAAAAGTCGTGTTACAAAGCACTTTCTGAACAAGTATCATGAATCTCTTACCATTCTTCTTAACACTATCCACGAACCATCCAAGTGCTACAACAAATAGGCCATTTCTGGATCCATGCTTCGAAGCATGCTCAAACTTGCGTCCGCCAAAGTTGTAATACTTGTTAAAGAGTACATAAGGAATTGTATCGATTAATATTGATGATAGTAACCGATATATGAGCTTAGTTTTCCCATTTGTTCACTTAATACATGACTAGTTACAAGAAGATAGGGAGATCTTCAATGGAAAGAAAAATCCTCACAATTATGGCTAACACAACCTAGTAAAAAACCTTGGGCGAAATTCATCAAATGTCATATTATAATAAACAAAAGGTTGCAAGCAGATGTCTGCATTATGAATTTAAGTAAAAAGAAACAATACATCCTAACACAGAAGGATATCTGGACCACCAAATGAGTACATTTTGGATGTAAATTAGGACTGTACTGGCCACCTAATCTCTCTGTTGCCTCCATAACTTGTTTCCTTGCTTCTGCAAGAAGAACAACATTGAGATATCTGAGTAGGTACTTGAAAAACATGATGTTTAATTTACTTCAGAATGACATATGAATGAATTGATTGAACAAGGTAAAACAACCAAACTGGCTAAGTTAAAGATTAAAACAAATAACCCAACGTTAACCCAGACGTCCCACTATGGTGGTTCAATTTTTTTTTTTTAACTCCAACTGACTTTTTTATCAATCTCACCAGCAAAAAACAAAAAACTATTTTCCATGTAATTAAACTATAATAGAATAAAATACTAAAAAAGTGACTTCAAAACTTAGTTTACATAGTTCAATTGCAAAAATATCGTTTGTTTGACAGTGATACCAAAAAAAAAAAAAATACTAACAAAGACAGAACACAGTTAAAAATCGTAAAAATGAGTAGAGAAGATGAGTTACAACAAAAAACTATGTACTTGACTATTTATTTTTCGTGAAGTAACCGTGCCTAAGCTAAATAACATAGACATGGCTTGGATACGACTCCAATTTGGTGTAAATTTATAGAAAATTTAGAAAATTAGGTGCGTCCAATATGTATACAAAAATTTACAAGTCTCGGTGAGTCCGTGTAACATAGAACAAAAAAGAAACAACAAATACAAAATTGATGACCGGGAATATAACCAACATTCTAACAAAAACTGAGAAAATATTAAGTCTATAATAGTTCATGAACCTGTACAGGGTACCTTTTGATAGACCAGTGACGCATATAACGAGGCCAGAAAAGGGTGCCCCAAATCGGACCTCCACTGGCTCGGACCCAACAGAGGATGAAGCAGGAGACATTGGTCTGTGAGAATGCAAAGAAAACCCAACACGAAGCCTTGAACACCCCGTGCTCTTTACTACTTCTACCATACGACTACCCATAAGAAATCAACTTCTCAAGTCTTTGTTAATTTATCAAACAGAAAGCAACTACGACGCAACAAATTAATAAAGATCTTGCAGAAACAAAAAATAGTATGGAGACAGAAGAAAGTACATACCCATTATATAAAATTAAGAACTTTGCCAAATTGATCACTAAAATTTGAAAAATAAAATAAAGACCTAATCAAGAAGTGAGCGGGAAAGTAATTTTGGAATAAGAAGGGGAAATGGTCAAATCCAAATATGTGAGTGAAGCAATAATGTTTATTAGCCCAAAATCAAAGTAAAGTGCTTTAGGAATTGGAAGAGTCAGAATCTAATGGGAAAGAGCAAGGAATCAAAACAGAGCATAAAAGCAGTATGAATGTATGAAGCAAATTGCAGAGGGCGCTAGAGACAAAAGTGAATTTTTGAACGAGGGAGAGAAAAAAATCGGGTCTCTCGGTGAATGTAAAGGCTAAGAGAAAGGAAAGCGAAGCCTTTATGGGCTTTTGAAGGATACGAGGATTGAGAATGGATCAATGAATAATTGTTCAAAGCTTGTCCTTTATGCGGTGCGGTGGGGGGTGGGGTTTTTGTCTAAAATAGGCATTTTCGTTAAGATAGTTTAAAAAAGGGCAAAATTGTGTTAAAGTTTAAAAATGGGCAAAATTCTATTTACTCTCCCAGTAGCCGGTTTGGTTAGAAAAAGGGCATTGGTTTCCCACCAATTTCTTTCTTCTTCTCCCTCCTTCTCTACGCACTCTTTCTTTTTCTCTTCACTGATTTTCTTCTTTGTTAGCTTTTATGATTCTCGCAAATCAACAAAACCTCTCTAAGTTTCATTCCGTGAATACTTTATGGAATAGATAAAAAGTGCCGACTTCAGTTTAATTATTAGTTGATTAGTTTCGAGACTAGAGTAGAATAGATAGAAAGAAAAATAAGAGATAAATAATTAAACAAAGTGCGCCCATAAATAGATTTATGGAATCAGAGAGAGAATACAGAGATAGATATAATTGAATACTTTTGGTAGACTTCAACGCATTATTAAATATTTTTGTAGCAAAATAAGTCATCTTATAGTTGGTACGCGTATATTATTTTTGGTATCATAAATTTAAGTGTTATTTAGTATACTTTATATATATATATATATATATATATAACACCATATTAAGAATATGTTGTGGGACAAAATAATTTAGATAGATTATTATTCAACAAAAACGATCAAATATATAATTTCACATTAAAATGCTGAGATATATCAGATATACTATGGGATATACCAGATATACCCTGAGATATACCAGATATACCATGAGATATACCAGATATACCCTGAGATATACCAGATATACCATGAGATATACCAGATATACCAGATATACCCTGAGATATACCAGATATACCATGAGATATACCAGATATATCATGAGATATACCAGATATACCCTGAGATATACCAGATATACCTTGAGATATACCAGATATACCAAATATACCCTGAGATATACCAGATATACCAGATATATCCTGAGATATACCAGATATACCATGAGATATACCAGATATACCATGAGATATACCAAATATACCAGATATACCCTGAGATATACCAGATATACCAGATATACCCTGAGATATACCAGATATACCCTGAGATATACCAGATATACCATGAGATATACCAGATATACCCTGAGATATACCAGATATACCAAATATACCCTGAGATATACCAGATATACCATGAGATATACCAGATATACCAGATATACCAGATATACCCTGAGATATACCAGATATACCCTGAGATATACCAGATATACCAGATATACCCTGAGATATACCAGATATACCAGATATATCCTGAGATATACCAGATATACCCTGAGATATACCAAATATACCAGATATATCCTGAGATATACCAGATATACCATGAGATATACCAGATATACCCTGAGATATACCCAGAGATATACCAAATATACCAGATATACCATGAGATATACCAGATATACCTTGAGATATACCAGATATACCCTGAGATATACCAGATATATCCTGAGATATACCAGATATACCTGTTTGATATACCACACTATTCATCTTCTTCCTCAACAATGAGATAATGCAGAGCTTCACAATGAGATAGTAATGGTCGAGTGTTTTGTGCATCCTCACTGTTCGTCTTCTTCCTCAACAAAATTTGTGGGGATTCAATAATAGAGAATGGAGAGGGAGAGGGAGAGTAATGCTCAGAGTCGTGCAAACGTTTGGAACTGTTCGAATTCTTCCAAACTGTTTACAAATAAGTTACCGGCTAGTAAATGAGGTTTTGGGTAGGCGGTTAAAAAAAGCCCATTTTTAAAAAATAATAGAAGTCTGCACTTTTTTAAACTATCTTAAGAATTTTGCCTATTTTAGACAAAATCCCGTGGGGGGTGGGAGTGGGTGGTTTGAAGGGGGCAAAAGTCTTAAATAGACCCTAGAGCTCCAAAATGTCACTTTTATACCTCTCGTAGGAAATCTTGCATTTTAGTTAAATTGAGTGGATGGTTACTTGTTAGTAACCGGTAAAAAAGGACTGAAAAAAAAAAAAAAGTAAATAAAGAAAAGAAAAACAAAAAGAAGTAAAAAAAGAGAAGGAAAAAGAAAGTAAAGAAAGAGAGAGGACAACAGCCCGTTTCTTGGTCTTCTTCTCCTCTACGAAAAGGAAAGAAAAGAAAAGAAAAGGTAAGGAAAATAAGGAAGAAAAAGAAGTAAAGAGGTTGGGCTTTTGGAAACACTTTATGCTATGATAAAATAAACATAGTAGAAGACAAAATTTGGTCTTCATTGCTCTTTTTTCCTAAGTTTAAAAGGAGATTAGGTTAAAGGTAAAATCCCTATATTTTTTTTTTTAGTTAAATATATTATTCTCTTTTCTTCTTCGATTAATAATTATACTTGAAATTGTTTATTTGGTAGGTGAATTTTTTTGGCCTAGGTTTATAATAAGAATCAAAGCTTAGCTTTTTAATTAACTTATAAAAGTATTTTACTGTACATGAATAATTGTTGAATGTCATTAATGGAATGAAATAAATTGTTTGCTATTCTTATATTATCCCTATATTAGAGCCCATATTAAAATTGTAATAATGAATATCGACTTATTTCTGCCATATTTCGGCATCAATTTGACATTTTTTTTACTGAACATGCTAGGTTGGTCATATAAAAGTTTATTTGTTTTTACTGCAAATGCTTATATGTTTGGATGTCACTATTTGAATAAAATATTTTCTTCTTATATTAGCTCATAACTGTAATAATGAATATCGACTTATTTCTGCCATATTTCGACATCAATTTGACCTTTTTTTTACTGCAAATGTTAAGCTGCTCTTGTAAAAAATTTTTTTACTGTAAATGCTTATATGTTTGGATGTCAATATTTAAAAGAAATATTGACATTCTTATATTATCCATAAATTATAACTGTAATGTGAAATTGAATAAATATCGACTTATTTCTGCCATATTTCGACCTAAATTCGACCCTTTTTTTACTACACATGCAAAGTTGGTCTTATAAAAGTTTTTTTTGACTGTAAATGCTTATATGTTTGTATGTCACTATTTGAATGAAATGTTTTTTTATTCTTATATTATCCCTAAATTAGAACTGTAATGTGATGAATATCGACTTGTTTCTGCCACATTTCGACTTAAATTCGACCTTTTTTTTACTGCACGTGCTAAGTTGCTCTTATAATTTGTTTTTTTTTTAACCGCAAATGCTTATATGTTTGGATGTGACTATTTGAATGAAATGTTGTTTATTCTTATATTATCCCTAAATTATAACCGTAATGTGAAATTGAATGAATATCGACTTATTTCTGCCACATTTCGACCTAAATTCGACCTTTTTTTTACTACACGTGCTAAGTTGCTCTTATAATTTGTTTTTTTTTTTTAAACCGCAAATGCTTATATGTTTTGAAAGTTTTAGTTAAGGACCAAATAAGCCTAGAGGGGGGTGAATAGGTTATTTTCAGTTTTAACAAAGTTTTTAATTATTTAACCTAAACACAACGGCTACACATGCAATCGCGTATAAAATTAAAATGCGGAATTAATAAACGACACACGGAATTTTTAGGTGGAAACAACCTAGGCCACAACAATGACCTAAGAGGAAAACCACCGGTCCACCGGACCACCTAACTATCCACTATGAAAATAATGTTCAATTACAAGGCAAGGTCTTAAACTACCCGTCACAGATAAAGCCCCCCTATGTAACTTACTTACGAGCCGTCGCTCCTTTCACAGCCTCCAATAGCTAGATGTCTAGATCCGGACCAACGTTTCGATCTTCTTGAGTCACACAAGACCAATCGAACCCGTCAAGTTCGGTAGTTTCGAGTCACACGAAACACCGAACATGTCACCAACAGTACCTGAAAGATTAGCACAAGTAGCACAAATGCAAAACGTGTCCTAGAGCAGATTCAACAACGAAAAATCCTAACTAGCAGATTTAATAGCATACGATGTAAAAACAGATCAGCTAGCAAACTTTAGAACGAACATGCAAAACAAATATCTCGAAGAACAATTAGGCGCACAAACTATTCAAACATAACCACACAATATGTTTGAACAATTAAAAGATCAAAGCGCCTAAGATTGATAGATGAAGAGAAGAAGTTTTAAAGCGCAATCAGAATTATGAAAACTAATTTCTGTGTAGTGAGAAAATATGCACAAATAGCTCTCACATATATAGAGTCCAATATTAGCTCAAACATGATTTGTAATGTGTTAGAACTCTACACTAATCAGGATTTACCAATTACCACAATTATACTCAACCAAAGATTTAGTTATTAACATTCAATGGGGTCAATTAGGTAAACATAGCATATGGACCGAATACACAAAACGAGTTTGAGTAGGATTATAACACTGGCTCGATCGATCTAGTGTCTGTCTCGATCGATCGAACAAAATTTCAATCGATCGACACAACACTCGATCGATCTAATCCAAACAGAGAGAACCTGGATCGAAGTTGATCTATACTCGATCGATCGAACATGGTTCGATCGATCGATCCATCCAGTCCAAACAGAGAGAATCTAGATCGAAGTTGATCCAGGTTCGATCGATCGAACATGGTTCGTTCGATCGAACAAATTTCTCGATCGATCTAATTCAAACAGAGAGAACCTAGATCGAAGTTGATCCAGGCTAGATCGATCGAACATGGTTCGATCGATCGACACAACACTCGATCGACACAATACTCGATCGATCTAATCCAAACAGAGAGAACCTGGATCGAAGTTGATCTATACTCGATCGATCGAACATGGTTCGATCGATCGATCCAATTGCTCGATCCATCCAGTCCAAACAGAGAGAATCTAGATCGAAGTTGATCTAGGTTCGATTGATCGAACAAATTTCTTGATCGATCTAATTCAAACAGAGAGAACCTAGATCGAAGTTGATCCAGGCTAGATCGATCGAACATGGTTCGATCGATCGAACTATACCCTCGATCGATCGAACATGATGTGCACAAATTATTCTTTCCATACAATCCATACTAAGTGTAGTGTTCAATTGTGTGAGTGTGTATGCATGTTAAAATGTTTTACCTGATATGAGTATTGCACATTCGATGACTCCATTGTTCTGTATTATTTGATTGAACGGTGATGCTTAAGCTAAATTACAATTAGTATTTTGTTTACGAAAATTGCCAATAAATATAAACCTTACAATCTCCCCCTTTGGCATTTTCGTGTGACAAAATTACTCGCTCACTACATAACTCTCATAACGCTCATAAATTACATATTTAGAAATTTAATAGTGGAGCTATCTATGATCCGGTGGAGCCATCTTGTATAATTGATACACTGAAAAAGAAACAGAAACAATCACAGCAGTTTGGGCTCAAGAGCCATTGTTAGTTCAATGTACGTACTGAAAATTTAAGAAAATAATGCTCCCCCTTAATGTGCTCCCCCTAAATATGACATTACCGTTTGTATCACACTCATGTCTGATGTCTCTCTTTCTCCCCCTTTTTGACATACAAAAAGGACAAACAACAAGGAGTTATGACAATTTGTGTTAGTAAAAATACACAATTAAAATTCAAAACACATAAATGTCAGAAAATATCCAAATAACATAACCGAAACAGAAAATGAAAATACAAAAAATAAAAGTACAAATAAAAAGGAATAAAAAAAAATTCTCCGGTTGCACTATTGGTCGTCCTCATTGGGAGGAGGCTGTTGTTGGTTGTGGAGATCCCGAACTATAGAAAGGATGGCAGTGACGTCGGTGCGTATGCCATGTTGCCTCTCATCCATTTCATTGACCCGACGGCTCAAACCTTCATAGAAGGTATGCATGGCACCCATTTGATTTGAAAGAGCTTCCATTCTCGTGACCATGTCATTTTCAAACAGTTCTTGTCGGGAAAAAGTTGGTCCAGTGGGGGGTTCAATGTCGTCATCCCCCAAAAGTTCTGCCATGGTAGCCCCGCTTGTTCCAGCCTCAGATCTCTTGTGTTTCTTTGTAGTGTGAGCGGAAGACCTGGAGACTGTACCTCTACCAATATCACCCATATGCTTAACCGTCGCACTATCCGGTGTCGGTGCAACTCCAATAGATATAACCATATTAGTCAGCAGACAACCATAGGGTAACCCGATCCTAGGATTTGTATCCGCAACTTGGGCCAAAAACTCATCCAAAATAATGATGCCAACATCAAATGCAATCCCTTTGCCAATACAGTATAGAATTTTGGCGTGCTCATAACCAATTTCAACAGGATGGTTGGAAGGGAGTAAGTTGGCACAGACCATTCGATTCAGAATGCGGTAGAACGGCTTGAATTCACCGGGTAAATACAGACCCTTGAGGTTTATCCCGGAATCAGGTGATCCCGCCAATTCAGTCAGTAACTCCTCAGTAGACACATCAAACCGCCCAAAATCAAAATCAGGAGCACCCACATTAGTAATACCTAGAAATTCATTGATTGATGCAGAGGTGATATCTAAAATCTTATTCTATATAAATACTTTATAGCACATTGGTCCATCATTCCTAATTCCCAAATCAACATTGGCATATAATTCTCTAACCAAAGCAGGACAACACAATTTCTTTAGGCTAAATAATGACTCCCACCCGAGACCTCGTATAACCCTAGTTACGCCCACTTCATGCACATCATTCCAGTTTACACCACTTTCAAGTAAAATTGGGCGTTTAGAGAATGTATTACGATACCTGACTTGTGATTCTTTAGTCCACCATTGTGAACTGTGTGATGTTGGTGCACCTTGTGGAAGAGCGCGTCGTCGGAATGCCATTGTCACTAAGAGATGTTGTTAGAGAGTGTTTGGTTGGTGGGAAAAAGAAAATTTTGAAAATTTGAATTTTTTGAGAAAAAGAAGAATTTTTGATGAAATTTAATGCTGGAACGTTGTTTTAAATCAAGTTTGGAATGATTTGGGAGCAAAAAGGAGCGATTTTGATCAATTTTTTTGAAAAGGTGCGTGTGGGAGGCGAAGGAAACTGTTCGGTTTGTGGGAAAAAACCGTGGGGGTATTTAAACTGTACCTGTCGATCGATCGACATTCAAGCTCCTCTTTTTTTTTTTTAAATAAACTCACCTAATAATCAGCAAACACACAACAAATAATCAACCAAAAATAGTTCAGATCAAAAAAATAAAAAATAAAAAAAACACTTTAATACCGATAATGACATGTTACATGCACTTAGAGTGAATTGAATATTTGAACTCCACAAGTAAGTTAAATAAGGAATCTATGATGAAACATGAGAGAAATCATATCAAAAAAATTGAATAATTTTTTGTTTTGTTTTCCTTTCCTTTTTTTTTTTTTTTATTTCTTTTGGCTATTTCTTTTTGTGCAGAGATATTTATTTATTTTTTATTTATTTTTATTTATTTTGCACTAGCCATAAACCTAGTATGATGACTTTCACACTAGTTGTGAGGTAGCCCTCTCCGCTCACTACGGTAGCTGCACACATCACAGTAGGTAGCCCTCTCATAACTAGGTAATTCTTTACGATACGAGTTTTTCAAAGTTTATCATAGATCTCAAATATAACATGCATGTGTGTTCATATTGTGTGTGAATAAGTTCATGCAACATGATCATCATAAGTGAATAAAGAATATGTATTAACATGTTAGAATAATAGAGTAAAGATGGAGTTAAAAATAGGTTGTGTGTGTGAGTATTACATGAATCTATTTTTTATTTATTTATTTATTTTTTAAATCTACTCTATTTGTCAGATTCTTAAGGCATTTCTAAGAGTTTCAAATCTTTGTGAGTCAAGAGCCTTAGTGAACATGTCAGCCAATTGTCTTACAGTGGGGAGAAATTCTAGGGTTAAAATCTTTTCCTCAACAAGTTCTCTAATAAAATGATGTCTGATGTCTATGTGTTTTGTTCAGGAATGAAGTACAGGATTCTTTGATATGCAAATGGCACTCGTGTTATCATAGTATAGAGGAATGGTACCTTGCTTAAAACCGTACTCATAGAAGTTGTGTGCATGAGCTACCTGCTGCAATATATTCGGCCTTAGCTGTGGATAAAGATATTGAGTTTTGTTTCTTGCTGTGCCAGGATGTTTGGATGTGACTATTTGAATGAAATGTTGTTTATTCTTATATTATCCCTAAATTAGGACCGTAATGTGAAATTGAATGAATATCGACTTATTTCTGCCACATTTCGACCTAAATTCCACCTTTTTTTTACTGCATGTGCTAAGTTGCTCTTATAATTTGTTTTTTTATTTTTTTTTAAACCGCAAATGCTTATATGTTTCGATGTGACTATTTGAATGAAATGTTGTTTATTCATACTTATTGATGCACCGAATTTTAGAAGTATATTTATTTCAATCTAAAATTGGTTTGTATAGATTTAAAATGGATGGACTGAGTACACTCGTAATACATGGTGGTCAGTGGTTAAAGTTAGAAAATAAAGAGGAGCATCATGGTGGACAAGGTGTTGTGATAAGGTTACGAAAAGGAGAAGATTATCTTCACTTGGAAGATAAGTTGTACAGTAAACTAAAAATTGATAAATACAAATATGTATTGTCAATTAAATACTTCTTTAAGAATGACGTAGTGTTTCCAACAGTTACAATAAGTGATGATGAAGATTTGGAAGAATTTATGAACTTGCACTTCGAAGACAAGCATAGTAAGGCTGTAATGTATGTTTCTATTGACATGACAAACATCGGACATTCCACCTCCAAAGCAAATAATATTAATGAGGTATGCCAAAATGCAATTAATGAAAGTCATAACCGTGTTTCAAGGATAATCGAGGATGAAGGTATTGAAGGAAATAAATTTGATATTAATTGTTCAAATGAGAATAGTGGTGGTGAATTTGTTGAACTTCTTTCGCCTGTTGACCAGTCCCATCTTCACTTCACTCCTGATGATTTGGTTGAGAACATGGAATTATTACACTCTATAAGAGACCCTGAGGATGAAAATATTCACAATACTAACAACTTGGAGACAACAATTGACGAGAATCCATTACCAACCCCGGTACTTCACGAAGTTGAGACACAAAATGTTACAAACAATTTACTTCTCCAACATTCAACCACCTCAACAATATATGAGTGTACAGGCTCCAACATTATTTTTGAAAAATCAAATGTGGAGCTTGGTTTAACAGTTGGAAAAGTTTTTGACTCAAAAGCTCATCTTGTTACAGAAATTGGTATTTATGCTATAAGAAACCAGTTTGAGACAAAAACTTGCAAAAAGCAGGAGAGAGGTTGTAGTAGTTAAATGTGTTCATCGAAATTGTTTTTGGAGGATCAGAGGTAACAAGATGACGGATCAGAAAGGTTCAAAGTGTCAAGTTTTAACAAAGCTCACAGTTGTGATCCGAACAAATATATGGTCAAAAATCGAGTAGCGAACTCAAAAGTGCTTGCAAATGCGATGAAGATGAGATTGGTAAGGCCTGGTAGAGTTTATAAGACTAAAGATATTATTGATGATTGTAGGGAGGAGTTTGGAATTGAATTAAGTTACACAACTGCCTATAGGTCAAAGGAAAAGGCTCTAAATTTAATTAGAGGCACTGCAGAGGAGTCGTTTCTTAAGCTTCCATCTTATTGTCACATTCTTATGGAAAAAAATCTTGGAACTGTAACTCATATTGAAGTAGATACTGTGGGTAGATTTAAATATTTTTTCCTTGCATTAGGACCTTCACTTCGAGGGTTTTCTACTTGTATGAGGCATGTTGTTAGTATTGATGGTTCTTTTTTGTCTGGTCGATATGCTGGTACGTTATTTGTGGCTGCGACATCAGACGGCAATAGCAACACCTACCCAATTGCAATGGGTATTGGAGATTCGGAGAATAACGAAGCTTGGGAATGGTTCCTTTCCAAATTAAGCGGTGCAATAGGCAATATTTCTGATCTTGTCATTGTTTCAGACAGACATCCAAGCATTTTACAAGCAATTCCAAAGGTTTTCCCTAATGCCTTGCATGGATATTGTGCATTCCATATGGAGATGAACTTAAACAACAGATTCAAAAATCCAGATATAATTCCCTTATTTCGTTGTTGTTCAAGAGCATACACAAAAAGGGAATTTGATAAATACATGGCCGATTTGAATGCTATTGATCCTGCCATCACCAATTACTTATTAGATGCGGGAAAAGAGAAGTGGTCTAGGCATCATTTTCCAGGGATGAGATACGGGATAATGACCACAAACATAAGCGAGTCTTTCAACAATGTTATGAGGGCTGCTCGTGAAATGCCGATTACCATGCTTGCGGAGTACTATCGTGCCAAGTTACAAGAGTGGTTTGTATATCATAGCCAATTAGCCTTAAAATGGGAGGATCGGTACCTTACAGAGGATGCAGAATCCACAACGGTATCCAACAGGACCAAATCTTTAAAGTTCAGAGTCCTAAGGATAAATGCTTATATTTTTCAGGTACGAACTTGGTTAATTCTTGTAGGAACATGTTACTGATAACGTTCTAACATTATCAATCTTGATTTTTACATTGCAATTCTTTAATATATATATATATATATTCAAATTTGTACAACTAACAAGTCATTCATGGAGACACAAGTGATGAAGTAGATTTGTTAAATAAGAAGTGTACTTGTAAGGAATTTGATATCCATAAGATTCCATGTAGTCATGCTATAGCTGCAGCAAGATATCAAGATATTGATGTTCACTCCTTGGTTGATAATAAATATACAGCTGAGTGTTATGTAATTGCTTATGTTGAGCCCATATTTCCAGCTAATGATCATGGTGAATGGAAAGTCCCTAAGGAAATAGTAGACTTGGTGAATGAACCCCCTAACACGAAGAAGAAATCAGGTAGGCAAAGGAAACGTCGAATTCGTTCACGTGGTGAGGAGATTAAGAAGATTACGCTTTGTAGTAGGTGTCGAAGACCTAGACATAATCGTGCAACATGCAATGAGGTGATGCAAATGATTGTCGAACCTATACCATTCTCCCAGACTTAATTATTTAAAATATGTGTTCAAACTGTGGGTACATGTTGATACTTTGCAAATAATTTATAATATTTGTTTGCCAACTTCCATTTAAAATCATATTTTGTACCTATTAATGCATTACGTATTTATATATTTATAAATGGTAAGTCTTTTTTATCTGTTATATTAAGTAAGTCTTTTTGTTGTAAATCTATTACTTATCTCTTATTACCTAATGTTAAATTATATTTTGGACTGACAACATTCAAGAATCAATCGACCTAACAGGACCAACGTAATATGTACAAGTATATTGGAAATTGAAATTTTTCGACCATATTTCGACTATATATCGACTTGAAAATATTAAGCATTCAGTTATTCATAGCGGTGGAAGTACTGATATTGGGAATACATAAATTTATCTGCGCATACACAATAACAAGTTATCTTAGTATCCACAACATTTTTTTATAAATTTATATTTGCTAGGCTTACGATGGAGTAGACTACGAGAACCGATACCATACTGCATTACACTAACACTATCAAAATAGGATCATTATAAGAAATAGCATCTTACAACATAATCAAAATAGTGGCGTGTTATCAGTGATCCAGATGTTTTGTTGATTATTATCTTCACTGAGTACCACATTTCCATATCCCTGCAACATAGATGTGAGAATATACAAGTTAGAGAAATCAATCTAAATGTAACATTAAACAATGTATTTCAAAAGTAACTGAACAAGTATTAAAACATAAGTCCATATTAATAAACTAAAATTTACCTCCCCTTCATAATATTTTGTATTGAATAGTGTCTCTTATGATTATCCATTCATTCTCAAATTTTTCTAGTTCCTTCTGATTATCATAATGCTTTCTTCGTAGCGCAATTATTCTAGACCTCTCTTTGATCACCTTTTTCTCAATTGATTCGAGAAACGCACATATATTTTCACATTCATCCATACTATCCTCCATGGCTTTTAGTACATTCATGAAGATGACATGACCTTCAAAGTTTTCATCATTTAGGAAAGCAAATTCATACCACTCATTTATCGTACCAATAATGTCTGCAAATTCTTGGATATTTTGTTGCCATTGTTGAATATGATGTGTGACCAATTTTTCCCCCATTAGGTACTGTAGCCTTTTTTTATCAATCCTAATATACATCTTCACTCTGTTGTACCAATTACTTATAAAGTACCTCCAATGCATTACCTCATCGATAGGAACTGCATCAGATTGTAGAACAGTCTCCAATGACTTCAACAATATATAGTGATCAACTCCACCATATACTATGATCTCAAGAGGAATGTCTATGATTGCCAACAAATTTTTTTTTGCTTCATCCATTAGTTTTCTTGGAGAATGTAATGGTACTACCGGATAGTCTAAATCTTCTAGAGGATGAACAATATTTTCAGATAAAGGTCGAAAATTGTTAAAATTTTCTGTCAGTTTTTTCAATCTTCTCTCCTGCATAGCAATATATTGTTTAAGAATGTATTATAATTTGAAATATAAATAAGTAATAACACCGTTTATAAGACTTAAAAAGGGGGTTGTACTAGCCCATTTATTAATAGATAACAAATTCGTAGTTGGTAAATATTATTTCAGTTCCAAAAACAAATTATCTATGTATGAACATGGGTTACTCTTTTTCAATGAAAAAATACACTTCAATGTAATAATACAAAACTTACCATTTTTTCCTTTCCATCATCTTTAGGTAATCCAGGATTCATGATAGTTTTGTGATTTTTATCCCCAAATTTGAGCACAACACAATGTAGGTAAGAATTGCTTGCTGACTTAAGATGAACTACTTATAGGAAAAACTCTGTCAGCATGAAGGGTGTGTAGATTCAATTTGTTTCCCTTTTGAGCACGTTTTGGTCAATCTCAGAGATTGACATTTAATATCAGTAGATTTTTTTAACCTACACAATCCATTATGTCTTCAAACAAATATCTTGTATTAAATGTTGTTATAATTAATTACTCTCAAACCCCCAGAATATGTGCTGCTATGTAGCTGAATAAAGTAAATATTGACTCCGCATATAAATAAGTTGATTTAACTAATCCAACAACTTCTAACCACCTCATTCACTCTCAAAATTTATGGATTACAATATTAAATGTTCTGAACATGATTTAAATTCCAAGTATTCTGATAATAAAAAGATTGTGTAATAAAAAAATTTTACAACACAGCATGTAATAAAAGTAGTTATAAAACAACAATTACTATACGGAGATTGTTGTAAAAATTGGTATAACCACAGAAGGCATATGCCAACACTTCTCCTGAAACTTATATATTTACTTATATATATATATATATATATGTTGTTCATTTGAACAATATATGTTGGTACATATGTTGTTCAAATTATTTGTTGTTCAAAAAATACACTTCTCCTGAAATATATATATGTTGGTAGATACGTTGTTCAAATTATAACTCGATCGATCGAGAATATACTGGTTGAATAGCATCTTAGGTCATTGTTGTGGCCCTAGGTTGTTTCCACTTAAAATTTCGTGTGTTATTTCTTAATTCTGCATTTTAATTTTATACGCGACTGCATGTCTGGCCGTTATGTTTGGGTTAAATAATTAAAATTTTATTAAAACTGAAAATAATCTATTCACCCCCCACTACGCTTATAGTCATTAACTAAAAACTTTCATGTCTACATTACAAATATATATGAAAATAGAAGTATTTAGGACTGAGATATATTACATATAGGCAAAAAAGGCTCTGTTGCCATGAAACAATTTACAATGAACCTTAATAACAATTTTGAACTTAGTTTCTAAGCCTGATCGTTTAGAAGCATAAAAAAAAATAACCGTAATGTGGTAGACAATGGAACGATCACATAAGCAAGACGTTGTCTATGGAATAATACAACTCATAACAAATCTTCTTCCTAAAAGATAAAATATCTTCATGTTTAAACTGGATCAATGGATTCCAGATAGTTCGAAATTCAATGAACTTTATAGCATAAATCCCACAATCTCCACTGTAAGAAATTTAAATTAGTATCAACATTCCAATATTTGGCAATCAATAATGCAGAAAATATTGATTTAAGATAACAAAACTATGAAAGTATAGTTGTACTCACGATTTTTCCTGCATCGGAACTATTTCTCTTTGGTTATGAAAAATTTTCCAGGTTTTTGAAAATGTAAAGTTTGAACCATGCCTTTTTGTCTCGTACACTCCACACTGCTTGCAGAAATCAGGAAACATTTTACAAATACTTTGCATATGTCTCTTCAATTGTGCATCACGAATATGCGATGGAAGCGAGTCAAACACATGAATATCTTGTGATTGAAGGTCAAACTCTAACGCAACCTAATGATCTTTGAAGGATATAATTCTATATAGGACATCCAATTCAAACCAAGGCCTTCCATAATCAGGAACAGATCCCAAAACATAATTTGTTAGTCTTATGTCAGAGAACCAATCATACAACTCATTCCTTCCTTCTGCCCTATTCCATTCATCCTTATGAGTCATAAGTCTTGCCTGCAAAGAATTTCATAATATATTATAATGGGCAAATTAAAATGAACATCAACATACAAAATAAACAGTAATTAGAAGATTATATTAAATACAACATTTCTTCAAATTTACAAAATGTTACAATCTATGACGCATTTGCGCAAATGAAAATTCAATAATCAAAATGTTCTATGTCAGAAGCAAATTAAAACTAAAGACAATGATAAGGTGGTATTTTTCACTTAAAATCTCGACTTACTCTGCTGAATTATTTCTACTTTATTCGGAGGAGTTCCTGTATTTATGTATCCAAACATAAATTCAAACACTATTAGAGGAACAAGAAATTAGACTAGTCTGATCATAAACTATGTGGTTTTGTCCTGATCGTACCCAGACAGTATAGGGTGAATGTACTTCACACTATGCCCACGAAACCCCATCTCCCTGATCAATATGCTAGTATTTTCAAAAGTAAAAGGATGAATAACAGATGTTTTTCCTTCATGACACATCGTACCCAGCACAAATAAGAGTGATAAACAGCTCACAGATAAGTAGTTAAACTATTAGAAATATCAGACGACATAACTAATCATATTACACATAATCTGATGGCATTATTATCAATTTCTGTTTCTTAAGTTTTTTTAGGTAGTTATAATATGACATTAAGATATTGATTATATTGTTTTTAGTTTCCTAGATTATGAATTAAATTCTAGCTACACACCATGTTTCAATGCAAATACTTACTGATTTTTCTTGATTCATAGATTCACATGTATAAGTATTAAAAAAAGTTACTCTTTGATGAACAAGGTCCATTTCAAAATCTAGGACTGAGAATCTCTACATTATAGAATCACAAATTGCATAAATCAAACATGTGAATCAGTTACAGTCAAGAAGTAAGGACTGTTAAAGGTTTGCTAATTGCAAAATAGTGGATAATTATGATAAAATTTCAGTCACTTATTAGTTTCCTATATTTTACAAATATTAGGTAGTATATATTGATACCCTAAAGAAAAAATAAAAGTCATTAAATGGCATATATTATTTACATAGATATGAATAAGATTTTTTTTTATAAAAGGTTGTAGTTAGCAGTTTTCAGTGGGTGCACCGGGACATCCCAATTAGGTTGGCACCTCCTTAGCACCTTCTTCATTAGACCGCTCACCACTAATATTATTAAAGCTTAATAAAATTAAATATACAAATAAATATTCTCAACAAAACCTGTAATTAGGTTTGTTGTTTGCATCTGAATAAATAAAAGAGCTAGCGAAAGATGGGGCATTCCACCACCAAGTCGCTGTACATAAACTAGGAGCCCTAGAGGCTAAACTATCAGCTGCAGCATTGCCCTCCCTGTAAATATGTGAGCATTGAAACTCCATGTTGGAGATTTTATCTAAACAATCTTTCCAAATAGAGTACCATTTTCAAGGGACTGAAGAAGACCGAGTCTGTAGTAAAGCAACAACATATGCTGAGTCTGATTCCAGCCAAAGACGTCTCCACCCAAACATATATGCATACTTCACTGCATAGATGGCTGCCGCTAGTTCTGCTTCAAAAGCATACGATATTCCAAGCGGAACACAGAAGCAACCCTTAACAAATGATCTGGAAGTTCTAAAAACACCTGCACAACCCGATAAACCTGGTGCTCCAAAAGCTGCACCATCTGTATTGACCTTTATCCATCCCGAGGGTGGTGCCTTCCAATTAACTTCTATGATTCTTGGAGCCCGTCTTGGAATGCCTGGTATTCGAAGTCGTTTAAGTATCTGAAGATCATCTACAGTATTTTTCATGCAACCACTCTTTGATAGACTTGCTTCACGAATAAAACGCCATACTGTTGCAAAAGCCGAGTTCATTGTTGTCTTTTTATTGGTGAATCGATAATCATTTCTAGTATTCCAAATTACCCAGATGACTGAAACAATCCCTGCTTTCCATAGATTGGTTAGTTGTGATCCAAATTCCATCTTCATTGCGGTCGTCCATAAGTTTAGGACAGAGGAGTCTGTACATGGTCTTTTTCCAAAGAAGAAGCATAGAAGGTCCCAAAGAGCACCTGCAAAATGACAACTTAAAAAAAGATGTGATAAAGATTCCTCCTCGGATCCACATAACGAGCAACGGGAAGGAAACGATTGCCCCCTTCTTTTTAACTGACAATCTGTTGGTAGTTTATTCTGGATAGCACGCCATAGCAAAATAGATCTTGAAGGCGGTATATAATGGGCCCAGATGGCCTTACCCCAAATTTTACGTTCCCCAACCACACGTAGTGAGTCATAAGCCTCACTAGCTGTAACATCACCCTTAATTGAGCGTGTCCAAACTCTGGTGTCTGAACCAATCCCAACCACTGTTGACTGAATTTCTGAGGCAATATCTGGATAGGAAACTATGAAAGTTTGAGGCAAATGCCAACCATCTTCATGGAGGTAATCCCCCACTAGGGAGTGAATTGGCGGGTCCACTGGAGGATTATCCATCATTTCAATTAAAGGAGTACCAAACCAATTGTCGGTCCAAAACTTTACAGTAGAGTTTCTTCCAACTAACCACCTAGACTCCTCCAATAGGGTTAAGTAGTGCGGTCGCAAACCAGGCCAGACTGATGAACAGACATAATAATTCCGTGGAGAGCCATTTTTTGCTAGATATCTGCTGCGTAAGTAATGCAGAGTGTTAGAATTCCCTGTGATTACCCTCCATGCAAACTTTCTTAGCATAGCCTCATTTAGGAGACGGAGGTCCCGTAAACCAAGCCCTCCTTCATCTATTGGACGACAACAGTCCCTCCAAGCCACTTGTACCTGTTTAACTGTATCCGTCTTTCCCGACCAGAAGAAATTGCGAATGATTTTTGTTAGGTCTTGAATGACTGTTTTTGGCCATTTATATACCTGAAATGAGTGGAGAAATGTTCCCTGAATGATCAAAGAAATTAAGCAACGCCGTCCTACCAAAGAAATAGTCTGACCATTCCAAGCCTCAAGCCTCACACGAATTTTATCTGCTAAACTTTGAAACCAACATTTTCTCGGGGCCCCCTGAAAGAGATTGATTCCCAAATAAGACAAGGATGATCCTCCAATGCGCATGCCAGATCAATTCCGAATTGATGAAATGTTGCTTGTTGTAACACCTTTACCAAAGTAGATAAAAGATTTTTCTAAATTAACCATTTGACCCGAAAGGCGACTATACAAGGAAAAAGCTTCAGTTAACACCCGAATATTTTTCTCACTTGCACTACCAAAAATAAGAAGATCATCTGCATATAAAAAGTGAGTTGGCGCACGAGATCCTCTTGGTGAAGAAATTGGGCTTAAACTTCCCGTATCCACCAACTTGCCAAGGTATCTGCTGAGGAAATCTTCAGCTATGCAAAATAATATTGGGGACAAAGGATCACCCTGTCTGACTCCTCGAGAACAAGAAAAATAGCCCCTGGGTGAACCATTAACCAGGATTGAGATTCTCGCCGATGCGAATATATCTCGAATCCATCCCAAGAAAATGTTGTCAAAGCCAAAGCATTGCATCAATTTTATAATAAAATCCCAACGCATAGTGTCAAAAGCTTTGTGAATGTCAATTTTCAAGGCGATGTTACCCTGTCGACTGGAAAGCTGCATAGCGTTAAAACATTCAGAAGCACCAACTATACAATCACTAATATTTCTACCTGGAATGAATCCAAATTGGTTTTGAGACAGAATACGAGTACATATGTGTCCTAATCTGCTGGCAATAATCTTTGTTATTAACTTGAACATGAAGTTGCCTAAAGCAATAGGCCTGTACTGATCAATGGTGCTTGCTTGCTGGTGTTTGGGTATAAGAATTAAGAAATTAGAATTTAGCCCCGGGTGCATGTGGCCTGTTCTAAAATAATCTTGTATCGCTCGTACAATATCTGTACTGATAATATCCCAACATTGTTGAAAAAATTTACCAGTAAACCCATCTGGTCCGGGGGCACTCATTGGATCCAAGTCAAAAACTGTAGCTTTTATGTCTTCTGATGAAGGTATGCGTCGTAAACTTTGGTTATCCGCAGAAGTGACCAAGGAGGGTACCACTGACTCTATGAGAGCAAGATCTGTTGTTCCACCTGCATGACTTGAGAAGAGATTTTCATAGTAATTCAAAATTTGAGTAGCTATTACCTCTGGATCATTAGTTATTTCTCCATTAATTTCCAAGTGAGTCAAAGGTTTTTGTGCTCTTAAACGACGAAGTAGAGAGTGAAAAAATGTAGAGTTTCTGTCCCCACCTTTCAGCCATTTTAATCTAATCTTTTCTCTTAAAAAGATATCTTGCTGACGCAACAATCTATCTAAGTCAGCATGGGCATCGGACTCCAGTTGCAACAGTTCTTCTGAGAAAGAGTCATCATTATAACGTTGTTGAATGTTGGCCAATGTGTCTGTTGCATTTGCAATATTTTGATTCAAATTACCAAAGACGGTTTTGTTCCATGTTTTCAGAACCAGTTTAAGAGCTTTTAGTTTGCCGATAACAGTGCCCATAGCGCTAGCCTGAATAGGCATCGACCAAGTGGCACGCACCAAATCCATAAAGCCAGGGTGTTCAAGCCACATACCATGAAACCTAAACGGCCTTGGGCCGCTATTCCTTGCTACTGAAGCCGTGAGTAGAAGCGGATGGTGATCTGAGCAGTGTCTAGGAAGGGTACAACAAGAAACCGTTGCCCATGAGTCAAGAAAGGATTCTGAGCATAACCCACGATCTAATCTTGATCGTATTTGAGATAGTCCACCCTTACAGTAAGTGTAAAATGCTCCTTTAGTCTCAATTTCAACCAAGTTACAGGAGGAGATCATAGCACTAAAATCCTCTATAGAGGTATTACTACGAGTCAAGCCAGTAGTTTCGTGCGATCCAAGAAAAGCATTAAAGTCCCCTATCACAAGCCAAGGCGCTTGAGTATCTGAAATTGCCCTTAGTGAATCCCAGAGGTCCCTTCTTCTAATATACGTTCCCTTACCATAAATAAAAGATAAAAGAAAATTTTTTGAGTTTGCTGTGTAAGTGATCGTTATATGCTGTTGATGTTGTATAGCAATGGTTGTATCACTTGCCACTGCGTTGGCTGCAAAAAGCCAAATTTTGCTCACTGTTGTTGAGTTTGAACAGATGAAAGTATAGCCCATGTTTTGCCAAAAGCGATCTTGAATGGTTGTAAGATCGGACATTGGTTCTGCTATGCAAAGAAAGTCTGGTCTTTCCTTTTTACAAAAATTATATAGGGTATTCCGGGTTTTTTTTATTGGAGATACCTCTACAGTTCCAGTATAGGACAATCATGTTGAATTATTATCAGACTCCCCCGTCTTCGGAGTGTATCTCATAGGCTCAAGACGTGGGCTAGCTGATCGAGCCCGCCGAGTTCTCCCGGTTACAACTTCCCATCCTATTTCTTCATGATTTTTGGCATAATCATGTTTCATTTTCTGGATATTTGCACTGAGGTCGGCTGTCAAAATTGCAGAAGAGGGTGGAAGGGAAAGAGTAGGTAAGTTGAGTCTCGATGTAGCCAAAGGAGGCAGTGATCTTGTGTTAGAAGTGTCTGTAGTACCCTGTGTGCTTGCGGTTGGTCCAGGTTTGACCGTATGTTGAGGTAAGCATTTAGTGACTAGTTTGGAAGAATCAATTGTTGATTCGACAGGTCTCACAAGGTTATCAGTCACAAGAGAGACTGGACGAATATCATTGGTGTCCATCGGCATAGAGCTGAAATTATTCAAGGTGGCAGGCGATATAGTATGAACGTTATTATCAATATTAGTCTCATTAGGCTCTACAGTGTTGAGTGCAGAGAAAACATTACTGACCGGTATGGTTGTAGAGTTTGAAGATGCCTTAGGTCGATAAATTTGCTGCGAACTAGTTTGTTGTACCATTTTTGAAGAGGGTACACTTTTTGGGGGGTCCGTAGTGATCTTAGAACCATTTTTTCGGCATTTGAATGCAGCATGCCCTACTGATGAACAAATTGTGCAAAAATCTGGGACATTCTCATAAAATAAATCAATAAAAAGCTTTAGAGAGCCCACTTCAATCATTATTTGTTCATCAAGTTTTGCAGAGAGATCTATATCAATCAAAATTCGTGCAAACTTTCCCATTTCTCCATTTAAAGTCGCATTGTCGACTTTGAGAGGGATACCAATAGCACGCCCGATATTGGCAAGAATTTCCTTATCCCAAAATTCCCATGGCAAGTTATAAAAGCGAACCCACACATGAGCATTCGTTGCTTTCTGATGCAGAGGATTAAAATTCGGCGTCCAAGGTTGCACTCTAAAAACACCAGGCTTTAGATTGATAGGGGCGTTAGCCCATACCGTAGCTTTATCCTCTTTGGTATGTAGTAACATATGGTAATATCCCCGTCCCAAAGAGATGAGTTTCCAATTAGAAGGCAATTTCCAGAATGATGTTAATCTTGACTTTAGGTCGCCTTGAGACCAAGGTTTATCTCCTTTAGACAGAATCAATCTACCAATCAAAGAGAATTTACATAATTCCAATCGAGATTGATATAAATCAGGGTCTACAGACACACATGCAATATCGCCCCTTTTCTTTGGTTGTGCATCAATTGATTCAATGACTACATCTGTTAGTGAATTGGAAATGGCTTCAGCATAGCTTTTCTTAGGGGCATTTGTCTTAAAGAGTTCAGCATGTCCCATGTGTTCCATAGATTTGGAATTGGAATTATCCATATAAGCGTTAATCCAGAACCATGGAAAATTCACGGTTAAATTTAAATTGAAGTGCAATACCTGGAAACGTGTCGTTGAAGAGTAACCTGATGTTACCTGGTTGTGACGATCAGCTACCACGGCAGCAAGGCAGCGCTGATGGTGGATGGATTGGTGACGGAAGGTGGATCGACTGATGGTGGAATGGTGGATTGATGGTGGAGGATCGACTGGTGACTGATGGTGGATTTAACCTTGCAGATCGATGGTGATTCAACGTTGCCCAGGTTGTAGATGTTACTTCAGAGTTCAGATCGATGGTGATTCAACAGTACTTGAAAGGAGAGAGCCAAAAACAGAGATTGCCAAAAAGTTCAATCGCCAAAAACAGAGATCGCCAAAAAGTTCAATCGCCAAAACAGAGATCGCCAAAACAGTGATCCAGGGCGATGGGCAGCGATGGAGTTGATTTGGGAGGCGATGGAGGCGATGAGTTCAGAGGGAGACGATGAGTTCAGAGGGAGGCGATGAGTTCAGAGGGAGGCGATGAGTTCAGAGGGAGGCGATGGAGGCGATGAGTTCAGAGGGAGACGATGAGTTCAGAGGGAGGCGATGGAGGCGATGGGCAGCGATGGAGGCGATGAGTTCAGAGGGAGACCATTGTTATGCTACAATTTGTTTTTTCAGAGGGAGACCATTGTTATGCTACATAGATATGAATAAGATGACTTACAAAAAAGTACGAGTCTACTGTTGACCATCCTTTAAGACGAAATTTTGTAGGGCATTTATGGAACTTCTTCCTCAGCAACCACAGACCACAGTCAATATGCTGCAACAAACATATATAATCATTACCAAATATTACGTCTGTATTAAAATGTTCATAAAGTAAACAATTTAAAGTATTTGATCCCAAAATTGTCTTGTTAGTTGGTTGTGCTACTTACTGAGTTGAAAAGGTTGGCTTCAATTTTGAACAAACGATGAAACCATATAGCATTTGCTCTCCCTTTACTTGGGCAACCAACATTAATGGTATCCCTAAATTGATGTTGACAAGAAATAATGAGTATAATTGTAAGTATATTTCATAAAGACGAAAAGGCAAACAAATTGTAAAATTTGATAAATATGACATAGTATATTTCAAAATCCATTACTTACACCATACTACAGGATTCTTTATGAAGCCAGGATAAGAAATGAAGATATTTATCGCAATCCACATTCGCGTTGACATTATAGAAAGAATTTGAGCATCCGGCAAGAACATCATCGTATGATTGGTCCATTTTCGATACTTTTCTTTTCCTTCCATTAGTCTTGTAGACATCATAAGGTGATCTTAAATGTGGACCAACGGATCGATTCTTTCTTGTGTAGTATTTATTTGTTTTAGTTGGACCGGTGACAATCATACAATCATCTGTATCACTTGCATGGACGTCATCTGACCCCCTCTGAATACAATTTTCTATTTCATAACCAAGCACGGCCAAATTCCTATTTTGTAATTCCTTCTGTAACAATATCATAGGAATATTTTTGTCTTCTACTTGAGACAAGTTCTTGGATATGTCCATATGAACCTGAATATTCAAAGTTGTTTCCTCTTTTTCAGGAACACTATCCTCCATGGCAACATAGTGTTCTTCTCCAATTACTATTTCAGTATTTGGATCTTTTTCTTCCAGTTTATTCACTCCTTCATCTGACAAATTTTTATCACCCTAATGTTCACCACCAAAAATTATATCGTCATGTTCATTTGTGACATTCTCTGATCCAATATTGACGCCAACTTCAGCGTCCACACCACCAATTGAATATGTAAATCTTATTGGGCTGCTTGTTTGAAACACACCCTCATGTTCGAAAGGGACATTTACGTTTCCCTTTTTGAAAATATCTAACAAACTAGAGAACATCTGCTTCATTTCCTTAACTTCTTTCTTCACAACCAACAATTCCTCCATAACCTAGAAATATGTGAATGCTTTAGCGTTAAAATTTTGTCAAGTTATATCTCACAACATAATCTTTACCCTAAATAACAATTAAATAAGATTTCTCTAGTTTATTTAAAAAAATAGCAATTATTTATGCTCACTCATTTTTTGCAAATAATAAAATATTGATATTAAAGGGTTATAAATTGTACCCTGTCAAGGGATGTCGTTGATGAAGATGGTTGACATTCATCTATCAACTTTTCCTTTCCTCTTTTTTGAACTTTTCCAACATTCAGGAAAAGTTCTTCACCAAATTCTTTTGTCATCTCTCTCCTGGCAGCAAGACTGGATTGATAATACAAAGTATCCATCTCTTGTTTAGTGGGAACCAGGACTTGTAGAACCAATAGCTGCAAAACATTTAACATTTATATGATACATTAAATAGTATAATGAATTAATAAATTCCAACATGAATAAAGTTAGTAACAATTTTAAGTTAATAAGACATAATTACTAACATCATCGTGACTGAAGTAAGTCCTCTCCAGGTATTTGAATCTCAAAAGTCGACCTGTTTTTTTGTTTTCCCACTTTAGAATCCTTGGCATCAAATCTGATGCACGTTTAAAACCCAAATCATCCACCAATGCAGGTATGGCTTCGTAAGCCCAAACTTGTAAAGCCAATGCAAACCCATATACGTTATAAGAAGTGGTTGAATATGATTTTCTCAATTTACCATCTTCTGCTTTCCCTTCAATATCCATATCATCTTCTACCTCCTCCTCAACTTCATTTTTTTCCAACATATGGACATCCATTGGTACTCTATTGACCATACAACTTTTCATCCTTCGTATGGTAAATTCGTAAACAACCTTCCCCCATGGAAACTTGTTGAACCTGTCAAGATCTTCAACAAGGTAGAAGTATTGAAGATTTATCTTCTGTGACTTCTGCTCACCCAACAAAACAATCTCTAATGCTACCAACAATGACAAACGAAGAACATCATGTCTATCTGTGTTCTTCGTTAACCTTTGGTATACTTCACATAACCTTCCTTTTGTAATGATATTATCCCTCCTGAAGTATTGATGTTTTAATCTACTATCCAAATATTGAATGCTATCCTCACCCGTAAACATCATACCAGTTATAAGGGAAAATTCTTCGTATCCAAAACGACGGGGATGTCCATTTACAACAATTGTCAACTCTTTCCCACTTTGTTTCTTATCTTGCATCATCAACAGATGGTTTGAAGCTCCAAAGCATGAGTCTTCAAATTCCTTCTTCAAACCAAACATTTCTAGTTTGGACCTGATTGTTTGAAGCTCTTCCATTCTAGACATATTAGAAATCTTTCCAATGAAGTAATTTTCACGTTGTACGCATGGAATGTGTTCTTTATCTTGAGATGCCATCGTCTACATCACAGGAAAATGGTAATAAAAAATCTTGAAACAAATATTCAGATAGTACCAAAAAAATATAAAGCTAATATAATAACAAATACTTAACTGTAACATTTATTAGATAATAAGTTGTAAATTTTATAAACAAATCATCATTGAAGAAGAAATTAAACCAATTAACTTAATGAAATATGGTTTATGTTAAATCCTAAAGAAATATCCCCAACTAGTATTAAGTAATAAAAGAATATTATAGCTTAGAGGAGATTATATTTTCTCTGCCATGATATATTTCATCTTCTAGATTTATTGGGCATTCGAAAATGTGTTCTACTTAACCTACTTTATAAAGCTTCTGAATTAACAATCTAAAATGAGATTAGCACATGCATAGTCATAGATTGACTATAATATACCTTAATGCATAGGTAATACGAATACTTCACTACTTTAAACACGTAATGAAAAATGCAGCATCACTATGACATCCTTCATAAAACTAATTGCATGTAATCAGGCAGAGTCCAATCTTCATTTAGTTTAAAAGTTACAAATGAACAAATTTTGTTTCAATGCGGATTGAGGAAGTATCATTCAGAAGCTAGTTATACAGGATTAAAAGCTTATAGAAAAATATATACGAAAAAATGCTTCTACCCTAAACAGTTATGGATAATATGAACCCAAAAGGGGTTGGATAAAATTAAGTAATGTAACAATTCTCAAAGTAAAAAAATTGGGCACATCACTTACAAGAATTTTGATGCTTTCCACTTTCAAAGTATGCTGCAAAAGGTTCAGTATACGTCAAATAAACCAGCACCCTAAAAACAACTAAAATCATTATGCAATTCACAAATTGTTATCACAAAATAAATGTCAGGAAAATACTTAGAACAAAATTTAAATAAACTAAATGGTATCAATCAAACTATGCAGGCATCCAACAGAATGTAGAAGTTCTTGGTTAAGACATTCATAAATGATTTAAGATTAATAAACTAAAATTATTTATCCAGATGAACCAATACAAGATACAAATGTACTTAGTTTGAAGCTTATGCTTTGAGGCAGCATGAGGCTTACGTGTCTTTCGTGAAACTATAAAGAGTGTAATTGTTTTATATTTTGGCTACACCCAGATTTTTATTTATTTATAAAATGTCTAGTAGTCCATTAAATGAGATAAACAAAATAAAAAGAAAAAGAAATGAAAAGACTCCTAAAAGATAGAAACAAATATAGCAAATAGAGATTCTTTGTAGGCAAAACAAAACAACTCTTTTTTAGTGGATGAAGAAGATTGGGTGGATGAAGATGAACAAGACATTCAAATTAGATATTATGATGATGATTCAATGCAATGAATGATAACACTTGTAGTGAGTAGTAACGAGGGTGCTGATGAGTGATAAGTGAGGATTTGAATTAGCAAACTCAAGAGAAAGAGGAAGAAAGTAACAATGACGGCCAACATATTGAAACATATTTTGTGATTTATTTGTGGTTCATTTTGAAACTTGTTTCATGACTTTATTTGAATTTTGACTTATGATTTAGATGATTATTTTTGTGGTTTGGGACTTTATATCTAGACTACTTGCTAGTCTTACATTTTATGATTTGTATACTTTTAGTGTATGTTTACTCTATATAATAGGCTATCAATAATTTTTATGTATTTTATTCAATTTTATTCAACAAGAGCAGATCGTGATACCAACTTCAACCCTAATTAAATAATTTGAAAAACTAGAGGAAATTGATAGGAAATAGAGAGCAAGAGCAAATAAAAATCAAACAAAATGTAGGATACAAAAAATGGTCAGCCAACTTCATCTGTGGCTATTAGAGAGGGTTTAGGAAGTCCACGGTGCTGTATATTTGCTAGTCAAAGCCAGTGGGTTGAGGAAACGTTTAGTTTCTAGAATTTCTATTTGGAGAGATTGGAGAGCTGGGTTGGGTCTAAAATCTGAATACATGACGATTAGGAATTTTTTTTAACTATGTTACATGTATTCTTGATTTTTTGGAAGTGTCCAACAGACATAACGTGAATCTGGGGGCGTGTAGTTCGTCGCTCCAATTTTGTCTAAATTTCACAGAAATTTTCGAATAATACAAGGATCGATCAGAGATATAAAGATATAAGTTACCTTGCTCAGTGAGTACGACTACTTCGTAGTGGACAATGAAGAACGGCAACCAACGCGACGGTTTTCTTGTCTCTGTCACTGAATATGGTTACCGGGGAGCTTTGGCCTTCAGAGAACTCAAGTTTGAACATGCGCAGATGGGTAATGTTCCTCTGTTAGGGGCGGGCTTCGGCCAAATAAGGGCAACTTAGCACGTGCAGTAAAAAAAAGGTCGAATTTAGGTCGAAATGTGGCAGAAATAAGTCGATATTCATTCAATTTCACATTACGGTTATAATTTAGGGATAATATAAGAATAAACAACATATCATTCAAATAGTCACATCCAAACATATAAGCATTTGCGGTTAAAAAAAAAAACAAATTATAAGAGCAACTTAGCACGTGCAGTAAAAAAAAGGTCGAATTTAGGTCGAAATGTGGCAGAAATAAGTCGATATTCATCACATTACAGTTCTAATTTAGGGATAATATAAGAATAAAAAAAATTTCATTCAAATAGTGACATACAAACATATAAACATTTACAGTCAAAAAAAACTTTTATAAGACCAACTTTGCATGTGTAGTAAAAAAAGGGTCGAATTTAGGTCGAAATATGGCAGAAATAAGTCGATATTTATTCAATTTCACATTACAGTTATAATTTATGGATAATATAAGAATGTCAATATTTCTTTTAAATATTGACATCCAAAAATATAAGCATTTACAGTAATTTTTTTTTTACAAGAGCAGCTTAACATTTGCAGTAAAAAAAAGGTCAAATTGATGTCGAAATATGGCAGAAATAAGTCGATATTCATTATTACAGTTATGAGCTAATATAAGAAGAAAATATTTTATTCAAATAGTGACATCCAAACATATAAGCATTTGCAGTAAAAACAAATAAACTTTTATATGACCAACCTAGCATGTTCAGTAAAAAAAATGTCAAATTGATGCCGAAATATGGCAGAAATAAGTCGATATTTATTATTACAATTCTAATATGGGCTCTAATATAGGGATAATATAAGAATAGCAAACAATTTATTTCATTCCATTAGTGACATTCAACAATTATTCATGTACAGTAAAATACTTTTATAAGTTAATTAAAAAGCTAAGCTTTGATTCTTATTATAAACCTAGGCCAAAAAAATTCACCTACCAATTAAACAATTTCACGTATAATTATTAATCGAAGAAGAAAAGAGAATAATACATTTAACTAAAAAAAAAATATAGGGATTTTACCTTTAACCTAATCCCCTTTTAAACTTAGGAAAAAAGAGCAATGAAGACCAAATTTTGTCTTCTACTATGTTCATTTTATCATAGCATAAAGTGTTTCCAAAAGCCCAACCTCTTTACTTCTTTTTCTTCCTTATTTTCCTTACCTTTTCTTTTCTTTCCTTTTCGCAGAGGAGAAGAAGACCAAGAAACGGGCTGTTGTCCTCTCTCTTTCTTTACTTTCTTTTTCCTTCTCTTTCTTTACTTCTTTTTGTTTTTCTTTTCTTTATTTACTTTTTTTTTCCCAGTCTTTTTTTACCGGTTACTAACAAGTAACCATCCACTCAATTTAACTAAAATGCAAGATTTCCAACAAGGGGTATAGAAGTGACATTTTGGAGCTCTAGGGGTCTATTTAAGACTTTTGCCCGTTTGAAGGACGTGCTTTGTTTATGAGAATTGAGAATGGATCTATGAATAATTTTTTGCATCGAAAAAGTATTTATTAATTTTGGATCAAATTTTATTTTATTTTATTATTATTTTTTTGGGTCAAATAACACATCACTGGGATTAGAGAATAAGACAACCATAATACACTCTTCGCACCACGCCCATACTTCGAATCATCGACATTGAGTGAGTACCCAATCTCAGAGAGGGGTATATCTATTAAGGGTTAGTGGAAGGCAGTGGTGGAAGATTGGACTGTGAAGCGCATGCTCCGAGTTTCGAACTCATGCGCTTTGCTGTCTAGTAAAGCCCACTACCCTTGCACAATGCATCCAAATGGTTTACCATCCGGACTACCCTGTTTGATTTTTTTATATTGTTACTTTAGGCTAATTAAGATTAAGAATAGTACTTTAAAAGAGAAAAATAGACTAAAAAGGGAAATATTATTTTTTATGCCCCTGAGTTTTGACATATCTTCATCAATGCCCTTAACTTTTGTATAAATGTCTCTAATGCCCTTGAGGATTATACTTTATATCAAAAATGCTTTTGATAACTAAAAGCATTAACTTTTCCATCTATTAAATTTTTTTCTCCTAATTTTCTAAAACGATTTCTAAAATTGTTTTAAATTCCTATGAGAATTTTATTTAAGTTGAATAATTTTTATTTAATTTCTTAACTAGGCTCTAATACCAAATTTTATTTGTTGAACTTTAAAACTTCAGTTAACTTATCTTCCTATATGTTCTTTAAATAAATAAATAAAAAATTAGGTTATCAAATTCTATTTCATTTACTTTAACAAATTTTTGTGTAAAATAATTTTTAAAATTTTTTCCTACGGGATGATTTATTAAATATAATATATTGGAAACATAATCTGTGTAATAGTCTAAAAGTATGTCAAATCTTTTAAAATTTTCTAAACAAATTTCATAGCATTTATTGTCAAAATATTGTTCTAAAAGCTCCATATATTTTCTTTCAAATTCTTCTATTTAGTCATGATTTCTTTATTTTTATTTATGAATGAGCTAAAGATTTTTAATTAGCATAAGGTTATAATTATTATACCTGAATTTAATAGGACCATCACGATCTTCCCTTCCTTTGTTCGTCTTCTTTCGTAACACCTAGTATGCCTAAGCTTGCTTCAATCCTTGATACCTACCTGGTAATGGAGAAGCCCTTGCATCCGTGCATATTATGGTGTTTAAAATTTGACTTACAAAGATATAAGAAAAGAGTGATTTCACTTCATTTTATTCATAATATGACAATTATTACAACCTAAGGCCAACTAAGAACCTTGAAGGAATCCTTAGCTGCTCATTTGATACGAATCAGCTGGCGCTACCACCACTTCGCATCCCGAACGGGCCAATCATGAGGTCGAAGGTAAGACAACTCAAGGAAGCCTTGAACGGACTTGTCCAAGAGTTAATACAAGGACAAGGGATGATGAGGAATGACCACATAGCTTGTGAGAGGCCAAGTAATATGATAGAGGCAGAATTGAAAGAAGAAGTTCTGTGTTGCGGCATGGATTTATAGCCGCCGCGGCGAGTGGTTCTCTGTTTTGGGTAGGATTTTGGCGAGGCATGCCCGCTGCGGTCCAAAGGGTTTTGTTTTGGCATGGCAACTGGACAAGCGCGCGCGAGTGTGGGCAGATGTGAGAGCAGAGATGGGTGAGTGTGCGCGCCGCAACATGGTTTTGGTGCGCCGCAACACAAGCCTCTCGGGTTGGATGTCAAGGTTGCTCGCCGCGGCATTGATTTTACTCTGCCGCGGCCCGTCTATTAAATGTTGTATCTCGAGCCTCCTCGCCGTGGCATGAATGTTTTATTGCCGCGGCACATATGTAATTTTTTGTAATTAGGACCATTGGATCAAATCCAATGGCTGAGATGTTTTCTTTTCTTTAGGTTTTGTTTGTACTCTATAAAAGACAAGTTGTAGCAACCCAAAAGGCAACTTTGTTCATTAAGGAGAATTTTTGTTTGTTCAAACAAATTTGAGAGCCAAAGAGCTCATTGCTTCATTGCAAATCCAAAACTTATCAAATGATTTGCATCCCTTTGTAGCATTTCTACTCTTCTTCATGCGTGGTGCGTAATATCCATATGTTGAGGTGAGTTTCCTGCAGCCAAAAATCTGATTTTGTGCTTAGAAATCACATGCTAATTTGTTGTTGGGTCTTGAACTGTTATCTTGTGGTTCTTTAGTCTTCGTTACTAGTAGGTCGTAGGAATCGTGTTGTGGGGTTCGCATCATTTGGTATCAGAGCTCTAAGTTGTGACTCTAGATTCCTATCTTAATTTTTGTCATTTTTGATTTCATAGCAACCAAGAAAATTCCTTCAAAAAAATTATGTGTTCTTCTTTGTTTCTATATGTTTATTGTAATTCCTGGATTAATTTGATTGGTGTTGTTGTTTCCTTCTTATCTTGATTGAATTTGGAGAGGTTTTCATGTTGAAAATTTTTCGAAATTTATTTTTCGTAAAGGAAGGGTATTTTGGTAATCTCAAATGTTTTTTTCGTATTGAAAAGTGAGGACAGAACTTTATTCTCTTTATTTAAAAAAAATAAAAAAAAAATAATATATTCCGAAAAATATCTTCTCGAAAATATCTTATGAAAATATTTGATGAAAATATCTCATAAAAATATCTCGCTAGATATTTTTATTTAAAAAAAAAAAAGAAAAGAGAAGAATAGAGGATATTTTGGATTTAAAAAAAAAAAAAAGAGTGAATTCTTAATTCTCAAGAATTTACGAAATTTCTTTCGTTATAGCGTCGTTCACGCTTTAACAGATCGTTTCTTTGTTTGTTTACATTTTACGAGTTTGAATTTGCTAAATTGAACTTGTTTCCAAAATTTATAGAGTTTGAGTTTCGAAACACTTCGAGTTAGTTTTCCTTTGTGCATTAACATTGGATATTGCGAACTACGGATTGTTGAGGACGAAAACTCTACAATTGTGTGGAAGACTTGGATGGTTTGGTTTGTCAAAGGGCTTCGAGCACTTCAGCAATCAAATTCGAGTGTTAAACACGTGAAGTAATGAGTGAACGTTTGAATTTTGTTAATTGCTAATCGTTTGTTCGTGTTAGTTGTTGTTAAGTATGTCTGACAGGAATAACTCCGAGGAAAGGCCCGATACAGCTTTTATGATGAGAGCGCTACAACAATCCATGGAACAGATGAATGTCGTCATGGTTAACATGAATGAGCGGATGGAAAGGCACGACGCGACTATCACCAACTTGCGGTAAGAAGTACCGCAAAATGCTCCTAATATAGGAAGGCCTAATAGGAGGGCCTATATTGAGGAGGAGTTGGAGGAGGATAGTTTCGGAGAGGAATATTATGATGGTGAAGGGAGGATGCCCTTCGGAGGAAGTCATGGGCCTAGAGGTGGCCAAGGTTAGGGAGGAGTTAGGAGACCCCCACAACGACCCTATGATGGGGTTGATAGAAACTTGGAGAGCATTAAGATGAAAATGCCGGCATTCCAAGGAAAGAATGACTCGAAATTATATTTAGAGTGGGAGAAGAAGGTAGAGCATATATATGAATGCCACAACTACTCCAATGAGAAAAAGGTTAAATTGGCGGTGATTGAGTTTACTGACTACACTTTAATTGGTGGGATCAGTTGGTAGTTAGTAGAAGGAGGAATGGAGAAAGGCCGATAAGTAGTTGGGAGGATATGAAAGCAATCATGCAGAAGAGGTTTATTCGAAGCCACTACTACCGAGAGCTTTATCAGAAATTACAACGACTCAATCAAGGCTTTCGATCGGTTGATGAGTATTACAAGGATATGGAAATGACCATGGTTAGAGCTAACATAGAGGAGGATAGGGAAGCCACAATGGCTAGGTTTGTTAGTGGTTTGAACCAAGACATTGCCAATGATGTAGAGCTACATTACTATGTAGAGTTGGAGGACATGGTACATATGGCAATCAAGGTGGAGAGTCAATTACGGAAAAAGAGTAGCCAAACTTTCCCACCTAAGGTTAACCCAACGACATCAAAACCTACCCCTACCACACCATGGAAAAGTTGGAAGAAAGATGAAGCAACTAGCTCCAAGCCAAGGTTTGAACCGAATAGAGGCAAGGAAATGGAGGCTAGTAAGGATAAGGGTAAGTTGAAAACCCGATCCGATACCGAGACGTCAAGTGTTTTAAATGTCTTGGAATCGGACACATTGCATTCCAATGTCCGAATAAAAAGACAATGATCGCTCAAGCTAATGGTGACATTGAGACAGATGAGGATAGTGATGATGAAGAAATGCCATTGCTAGAGGAAGCTAGTAATGAGGAAATAGGGCCCGTTGAAGGATAGGCTCTAGTGATAATGAGGTCCTTGAGTCTCCAATACAAGGAAGAGAATGTGGAGCAACAACGAGAGAACATATTTCACACAAGGTGTCATGTGAACTCTAAAGTGTGCAATGTCATTATTGACGATGGGAGTTGCACAAATGTGGCTAGTACTACCTTAGTTGAGAAGTTAGGGTTGCCGACAATCAAACACCCGAAACCCTACAAGCTATAATAGTTGAATGATAGCAGGGAAGTGAAGGTTAACAAACAAGTACTAGTATCCTTTTCAATTGGGAAGTACAAGGATGAAATAATGTGCGACGTAGTGCCAATGCAAGCAGGACATATATTGCTTGGGAGACCATGACAATATGATAGGAGGGTCACACATGATGGATACAAGAACAAGTATTCATTTGATTTGGAGGGTAAGAAGATTACACTTGCACCTTTATCTCCTAAGCAAGTTTTTGAGGACCAAAAGAGGATGGTTAAAGAAAAAAGAGATAAATTGGGAGAAAAGAGTGAGGTGGGAGAGAAGAGTGGAGAGAGAGAAAAAGAAAAAGAAAAGAAATTTGAAATTTTTTACGCAAAGGCGAGTGATGTAGAACACGCCTTCTTGGCGAAGAGGTCTGTGCTTGTACTTTTGTATAAGGAGACTTATTTTTCTACTAACGAGCTTGACAATGCGTTGCAAAGTACTTTTGTTTCTTTGTTGCAGGAATATGAAGATGTGTTTCCTGACGAGATCTCGGACGGTGTACCACTATTACGAGGGATTGAGCATCAGATTGACTTAATTCTTGGAGCGTCTCTTCCAAACCGACTGACTTATCGTACCAACCCGGACGATACCAAGGAGATACAAAAGCAGGTTGAAGAATTTTTGACTAAGGAACAAGTCAGGGAAAGCTTGAGCCTTTGTATAGTACCTGTGTTACTTGTGCCTAAGAAGGATGGATCAAGTCGTATGTGTGTTGATTGTCGAGCCATCAACAACATCATGGTAAAGTATCGTCATCCCATTCCTAGGTTAGATGACATGTGAGATGAATTGCATGGCTCTAGCATATTTTCAAAAATTGATCTTAAAAGTGGGTATCATCAAATAAGGATGAAAGAAGGGGATGAATGGAAAACCGCTTTTAAAACAAAACATGGGTTGTATGAATGGTTAGTGATGTCTTTCTGGTTATCTAATGCACCCAGTACTTTTATGAGACTAATGAACCATGTTTTACGTCCCTTAATTGGAAAATTTGTGGTTGTCTATTTTGATGATATTCTCATTTATAACAAAAATTTGGAAGAGCATGTATAACACTTGCGTGCTGTTCTTGAAATTTTAAGAAAAGAGAAACTGTATGCTAATTTAAAGAAGTGCAGTTTTTGCATGAAAAAGCTAGTTTTTCTTGGTTTTGTTGTAAGTGCTAATGGCATAGAGGTAGATGAGGAAAAAGTAAAGGCGATTAGGGATTGGCCCTCACCTAAGTCTGTTACTGAGGTTCGTAGTTTCCATGGCTTGGCTAGTTTCTATCAAAGATTTGTTAGAGACTTTAGCACTGTAGCCGCACCTCTAACCGAGGTGATTAAGAAAACTGTAGGTTTTAGATGGGGAGTAGAGCAAGAAAAGGCTTTTAATCTATTGAAGGATAAATTATGTACTGCGCCTGTTCTATCCTTGCCTGATTTTACTAAAACCTTTGAAGTTGAGTGTGATGCTTCAGGTATAGGCATAGGAGCTGTTTTGATGCAGGAAAAGCGGCCAATTGCCTATTTCAGTGAGAAGCTCGGTGGAGCCTCCCTGAACTATCCAACGTATGATAAGGAGCTCTACGCTTTGGTTAGAACCCTGGAGACTTGGTAGCACTATCTATGGCCGAAAGAATTCGTCATCCACACGGATCATGAATCCTTGAAGCATCTAAAGAGCCAATGGAAATTGAACTGGCGACATGCAAGGTGGATGGAGTTCATCGAAATCTTTCCTTATATTATTCAATATAAGCAAGGTAAGGAAAATACTGTCGCAGACGCATTGTCGAGGAGGTATACCTTACTCTCTACTTTAAATGCTAAATTATTAGGGTTTAAGTATATTAAGGAAATGTATGTTGCTGATAATGATTTTTCTGCTATATATCATGCATGTCATAAGTCTGCTTTTGAAAAATTTTATTTGTTAGATGGGTATTTATTTAGAGAGAACCATTTATGTATACCCAACTACTCTATGAGTGAGCTACTAGTTAGAGAGGCCTATGGGGGAGGTCTAATGAGACACTTCGGTGTGACCAAGACCATGAATGTTCTACGAGAACATTTCTTTTGGCTTAAAATGAGGCATGATGTAGAAAGAATTTGCTTTAAGTGCATCACGTGTAGGCAAGCAAGGTCTAAAGTCCTACCTCAAGGACTATATACACCCTTACCCGTGCGTACTTCACCTTGGGTGGATATTTCTATGGACTTTATGTTGGGTTTGCCTAGGTCTAAAGGCGGAAGAGATTCCATTTTTGTAGTTGCTGACAGGTTTTCAAAAATAGCACACTTTATTGTGTGTCACAAAATCGATGACGCAACTAACATTGCCAATCTTTTTTTTAAAGAGATTGTACGGCTACATGGGGTTCCAAAAAGTATAATTTCTGATAGGGATGTCAAATTCCTAAGTTATTTTTGGAAAACTCTATGGGCTAAGTTGAGGATGAAACTTTTATTTTCTACTACTTGTCATCCCTAAACTGATGGCCAAACAGAGGTAGTTAATCGAACTTTGTCTACTCTGTTAAGATTGATCATTCAGAAAAACTTGAAAAATTGGGAGGATTGTTTGCCTTTTATTGAATTTGCTTATAATAGGAGTCTGCATTCTACTACTAACCATACACCTTTTGAAATTGTTTATGGTTTTAACCCACTCACTCTTATGGATTTATTGCCTTTACCTGTTTCAGTTAGAACAGATTTAACAGGTGCCAAGAAGGCTGAAATGGTAAAGAAACTTATTGAGAGCATTCACGAGTGCATTGAGAAAAAGAATGAAGAAATTGCGTTCAAGGCTAACAAAGGGCAACGTAGGATCATTTTCGAACCCGGCGATTGGGTTTGGTTACATATGAGGAAGGAACGATTTCCTGAAAAACGAAGGTTCAAACTACAACCTCGAGGAGATGGACCATTCCAAGTACTCGAACGTATCAATGATAATGCCTATAAGCTCGACCTTCCAGGTGAGTACAATATTAGCGTATCTTTTAATGTTTCTGATCTTTCTCCTTTTGATTATATGGGTGAAGATTTGAGGTCGAATCCTTTTGAAGAGGGGGGAAATGATACGAATCAGCTAGCGCTACCACCACTTCGTATCCCGAAAGGGCCAATCACGAGGTCGAAGGCGAGACAACTCAAGGAAGCCTTGAACGGACATGTCCAAGAGTTAGTACAAGGCCAAGGGATGATGAGGAATGACCACATAGCTTGTGAGAGGCCAAGCAATGTGATAGAGGTAGAATTGGAAGAAGAAGTTCTGCACCGCGGCATGGATTTATAGCCGTCGCGGCGAGTGGTCCTCTATTTTGGGTAGGATTTTGGCGAGGCATGCGCGCTGTGGCCCAAAGGTTACGAGTTATCTAGATTAACCCGTTATGAATTGATTTTTTAAATGGGTCAAACGAGTTGACTTGTTTACGACTTAACCTATAAAAGCCCAACTCAAATATGACTATTTCATGGATGTGTCGTGTCTTGTTCATAAATTATGTCAAAAATTGTCTACTCTATATGGAGCATGTCAATTTAGTTCAAGACTAATAAATAATTCATTAAATGAAAACATTATTCATTATACGGGAGCCACTTTATATTGTTGATTCATGCCAATTAACATTTAGAATAGCAATTTAAGAGAGAGAAAAATTCGCTACACTTTCTCTTCTCATGTTATTCTTTATATTGTTGATTCATGCCAATTAACATTTAGAATAGCAATTTAAGAGAGAGAAAAATTCACTACACTTTATCTTCTCATGTTATTGATCTGAATCAATATATCAACTTGGTTCAAGAAAGAGAGACTGATTGGAAACTTTACCTCTCACAAGAATAATATGTTTGTTTAGAATAATTTTTTTTTAGATTGTGTAATATACTTATAAAGTCAAAATTATTATTAAATAATTGGGCAAAATATACACACAACTTACTTTCAAAATAATGAATAATATTGAGAAATTCTAAGTTATGTACGAAATAAAACTAAAGGGTAGGTTATTTTTAATTTTACCCAATTTTAATTATGTAATTTAAATACAACAGTTTGACATACAATTGTGTATAAATAATAAAGTACATAAATAAAAAATAACACATAAAATTTTTAGGTGGAAACAAACAAGACCACAACAATGATCTAAAAGAAAATCACTGGTCCACCAAACTATCTAACCTATCCATTATGAAAATTTAATGTTAAAATACAAAGTTAGGTATTAGATTACCCTTCACATATAAACCCCCAATATACTTTACCTACGAGCCCTTACTCTATCTTCACAGTCTTCAAGGTAAGCATATGTATTCAGACCAACACTTTGGTAAACTCGAGTTATACAAAATACCAAATACGTCAACCTTAATACCTAAAAAGTTAGCACAAATAGCACAAATGCAAGGTATGTTCTAGGACAGATTTAACAATGAATAATCATAATTAGAATATTCAAAACATATATCAAATAAATCAAATTATCTAGCAAATTTTAGATAAAGAAATTAAGCACAAATTCAATAAAAATAATTTCTTTAAATTTCAATGATCAATTAAATTTATCATGACCACATATAAAATTATTTGATCCAAGCATGAAAGAACCTAAGCCAAAAGAATTTATATGAATAAAAAATTATGAAATAAATAGGCTCAGACCTATACTAGTATGATCATACCAATATGCTAGATGAGAGAATAAAAATGAAGCTTAAATAAAAAGAACAAACTATGAAATGTGTGCTCTTAAAATCTACTTTGCCTAAGTAAAGAAGTCACTCATCTGATGTGGCATAATATCACTAGTAGTTGGCAGTGGACTGGGATTAAAAATGTAAAAAACTAGACGAGATTGGCCAATTTTAGTTAGCGAGATCGATCCCTCACAAAATTATGTTACGACAACGACATGGGGATCGATCCCTCTTTCTAGACCCAATTTTTAAAAATTTTGCGGTTTAACATGATCAAATTGGGATTTGTTTGGGATCAGTCCATAAATAAGGGGATTGATCCCTCTTTTAGAGGGGATATATCATCTCTTTTAAAAAAGCACATAACTTTTGATCTACATATTTAATCCAAATGAAAACCTATGTAAAGTGCATATAAAAGAGAATATTTTTACATTAATATGGAGAGGTTTTGAGGCTTTAACAATGGTGAAACGTGAAAACAATTAAATCAAACAAGAACAATCTCGTGCATTCTTAAAATTTAAATATTACACAAAAATGTATTTATCTACAAAATTGTCAACTACTCATATGCTTTTCAAATACATAGAGTCAAAATAAATTCTCATGGGATAGAGGGCACATCACCAATTACCTTGTAGTGTAATGATGTATTTTTCTTATGAGCACTAAGAGCACGATGCCATCACGTGGGTTATTGTGTAGGTGTGTAATAAGTAGGATAATCCTACAAATATACCATCAAACTACAGTGTTTGTTTGGTTAATTCCTCTAAACTAAATTTCATCCCATTCCTACCATCGATCTAAAATAATGGTCCATTCATTCCACTCCATTAGTCTTTCGTCCATTTGTGATGTTAAAAAAACTCAAATCTAATATTCACTTTTCATCATCTTTCTCACCAAACCTTAAGAAAATAATCCTTTCATGACAATTTCTGATAATGAACAACCCACCACCAAGATCAAAACATGCTTTAAGTACACATTCCTTTTCTTCATCCTCAATTTCACCTTATGTAAAGTATTTAGAGTGGTTTCTAAATGCTATAATTGAGGATGAGGAAGAGGAAGCTATATTAAGAGAGAGTTTTGATATTGGTAGTGGGTTGTTCATTATAAATTTTTTTTCATGAGAGGGGTTATTACTTATTTGCTTAAGGTTTGATAAGGATGATGATGGACAATGAATTTTAGAGACTTTTAGATTTTTATTTTACTTTTAACTATACAAATGCATGGAAGGCTAACAAAGTGGTATGCACAGAACTTTTTTTTTTTTTTATATCAATGGTAGGAATGAAACGAAATTTAGTTTAGTGGTATAATTGAACCAAGCACAATAGCTCGGTGGTATATTTATTGGTTTACCCTACTAAGTAATAAAAAAAAAATATAAAAGCATTAGAAAAAAAAAAAGCTATATTCTAAAATTTGGCATATGTTTTCTAGGAATTGCAAGCATACTCTTGTGTACTTGTTATTTGTTCTAATCATCACTTTTTTACCATTAGCTCAAATAACACACTTAAAATTTATAAGATAAAAAAACACATCAATAATATTAAACAAGATTTAACTGGTTAGAGTTCAACTTGAACAACATTCAACCGACTAGCATTGTATTGAAAGTTGAAACATAGAGAATATCATTTTTGTTTTAAGACTGTTATTGACGCAAAAAATAGAGACAATAATTATTTAAATTAGGGTTTATCTAGATTGAAATTATTATCCCTATGATATTATTTAGTTATCTTTTATATTTCGCATTTATTGTTCATGTTTATCTTTTAGTTATTTAGATTATTATTAGTTAAGTAATTATTTAGTTTGCTTTTCGGTCCTATAAATAGAAACAAGTATTGTATCTATTGGACATACTAGAATGAAATAAAATTATAGTTAGTAGTTTCTCTCTCAATGATATGCTTGTTTCTCCCTTTTTTATTTGTCTAAATCTTTAATCCTAATTAGTTTTTTATTTCTCCACTTTCGTCAATTCCCTTTATTCTACATTAGTTTGGTATCATAGCAACTAAATATTGTTTTCTTAAACAAAATCATATAATATAATTAAAAAGTAAACCAACATTTTTTTTTGAAAACATATTAATTCTAAAAAAAATTAGGGCTTGTTTAGCAGCATAATTAAAAAACTGTTTTTTATATATATTTAAAAACAAAAATATTCTTTTAAAAATAAATTTGGATGTTTGACCATTATTTTTAAGTGGTTTTTTAAATGTTTTGGAAAACAAAAAACTGAGAATAGTTTAGATGCGTTCTTATAATTTTTGAAAACAAATGAAAATGTTTTAGAAAACTAAAACTGAGAATAGGTTAGATGTGCAAGTGCTCTCATTGTTTTTTAAAACAAATGAAAACCCGGGAAACACTTGCGTACTTACGTAACTTTCGGATTCAATTCGTAGCTTTTCTAATTCAATATTGCATGCATTCTTTTGGCTGATGTATGATACAATTTTTTACAATATTTTATTACTACAATTATTTTTTAATAATAAAAATTTTATTTAATATTATAATATTAAAATATAATTAATTATAGATAATAAATAAATAATGATTGCGCTTTTATTATCACAATAATAAAAGTAGTTGTGATATGTCATTACTAGATCTTTATAAAAAAAATAAAAAAATTACAAAAAATAACACCCCTAAAACTTATTAAACTAGCACCCTAATAATATTGAACGTTCAACTTTGAACGGATCTAAATTGGTATCATTCAATTCTAATTGAACGGTTGTTCAAAGAAAAATGATATATCAATCATTTTTTAAATTGTAAAAATATAAGTTTGAATACAAGAAGTACTAATTTTGTTATTACAAATTTTGAGAGGTGTTATTTTTGTTTTTAAAAAAAAAAAATATATATATATATATGATATGTTTTATGAAAAATATTTTATTTCTTACTAAAAATATATATTTTTTCCTTTCACTTTATCAACAAAAAAAAATTTCTAATCAATTTGGTGCTTTTATGTAGTCATTTTTATATCAATTTATTTCGATTAATATTAGTATAAATAAATTAAATAAGTCATAATATTATCATGTGAAACCAACTTTCCTCAAAATTCAATAAAAAATTCTTAACCCAAAATTCAATCACTCAAATCTACTTAATTTATTAAGACTTAACATCAATATTGACTAAAATACATGATTGCTACATAATAAAATACATAAAATACCATTGATAAAAAACTTAAAATAATAATTTATAAAAAGAAAAAAATATCAAATGCATATTTAATTTGACTAAATAGGTTAGAGCAAGCATTCTTAAAAAAACATATTGAGGTCAAATCGAAACATATTGAAAAAAAAAATTATTGTATTTCTTCTTAATTGATTATATAGAAAAAAATAATTCCATTTTTTATTTATATTTTATCACTTGTTTTATTTCAAAAATTTATGAATATAATATTTAAAAACTAATTTCAAGATAAAAAAAATATTTTTAAAAACAATTTGGAAAAACTTTGACAACTATATTTTCTGTTTTAGTTCTTTGGAATAATTTTTAAAAATAATGGCCAAATAACTTATTATTTATTAAAATTATTGTTTTTTTTAGTAATGAGTTGAAAACAATTTTTGAGAAATATTTTCAAGTTAAACGGCTAAATAGGCCTTTACTTTCTGAAAAAAATAATAATTCCAAAACAATCAAGCTCCTCTCCCACCTTATAATACACCCAACAATCCTAGCCACCTTCGAAGACCACCCCCACATCTACTATAGCTCCACAAGTCCCCGTAGTTGTCTTTATCAGAAGTTGACCACCACTCTACTCACATCATAATTGCCGCAGGTCACTGAGATCCACCAACAACAATAAAAAGATGACAGCCCAACTGAGACAGTGAAATCATCAACCATTATTGCCGCCTTCTCTGCTGCAGTCAACGTCGCTGACAGCACCTCCACCACTCTAATAGTACAAAGCAGAAAGAATTGGAAAACATCTGTTTTGTTATTAATCAACAACTGAATTATAAAATGCAATCCATCATATATTTATAGCAAATTAACATATACACTAATACCGTAAGGCTTACAGCAAGTCTTACGTAATACTAGTTTGCATACAAAAGAGCACTAGTAAGGCTACAAGTAAGGCTTACAAACTGAACAATGAACACACTACAATTGTCACTACACAAATTGCACGAGCACAAATACTTAATCCAATATCCAGAAAGAAGTAGCCGGCCCAGCCTCACATCATTGTTCCGGCCCAATGCCTCATTCTTTAGTGCGTGCCACTGTTCAAGTCACAGAATCGCTAGCCATCGGTCGATTTATGATCCTCTCGACATCGTCATCCCCATCGACCATGGCTACCACTGTTAGTTTTGCACCAACATGGGCTTTCGTTAGCAACCAATTTCATCCCGATATGTCGCCTAAATTGACAGACACCAACAGGAAAAGTCATAGATCTGATTCAATCTAGATCAATTTGATTTGGTTCGAAATATATTCAAATTCGATTAATTAACAGCTCAGTCTAGTTCTAACACTGAAAGGATATTTTGAATCATCCTTTTTGAGCAATAGAATCCTTTATGATATTCCAAATATACCAAGAATCATTCGACATTATAATGGCTATTGTTCAAAAGATGCAAAAAACTGTGGATAGGATTCAAACAAAATTAATCAACGTGAAGGACAACATAAATAAGATTAGAGATATTCTTCGTCAAAATTGTGAGGCATATCAATCCTTTCAAGTCAAAAATTGTTTGAGAAAAGATATTGTTCATTGCAACGGATTTTGGGTTTATTAAACTTTACTTATTTCACATTAAATTTGAGACAATTTAGTCCAATTTTTTAAAATTAATATTTTTTAAGGATAAAATTAGATTAATTTATTTATTAATAAAAAAGAAAACAAAGAAGCTCTCTCTATCCCTCATGTACTCTTTTTCTCTCTTCTTGAAACACAACTAAATCCTTCTTATTATTGAATGGATCAGCAGCAATATTAAAGCTAATTAATGCTTTTTTTGAAGACACTTTCTCTTGAAAACCAACATTTATCCAAAATTGACCCGTCAAGGAATTTACGGGTCAACAATGAAGAAATTTCCTAACCCAACTAGTCTATTAATTTTTAGAATACTAGTAGCCAAACAAAAATATGTTTTTCTTCATCTAGAACTATATATAATGCGTAATTTTTTTTTTAATTCCGGGACCATAGCAATAGTTGATGTACAATGATAAAAACAAATGTTTACGGTAAGTTGTATAATTGTAATAATGGTGACAAGTAGCATTACTTAAACTCCTAAACCATACAACACCTAAAATGTCTAAAGAAAAAAAAAAAATTTAAGTTCAAAGTTAGCTTTAGAATTAAGTCAACCAAGATACATTCCACAAAGAAATGGAAGTCTTCTAATTTAGCCAAAGTTTAAAGAGTACTCGACATATTTTGGTGTCATAAATCACAGACAAAACATGACCTGCTTACATCTCACAATTAAGATAGTTTTTCATCAGCTATAAGAGTGCAAGGGAGAGAGCAAAGAGGGAGACTGAGAAATAAGGAGGCGGGAGAGAGAGATAGGGTGTTCTTTTGTTTTCTTTTTTAATAAATAGGAGGGGGGAGAGAGAGATACATAGGTTTTTTTTTTTTTTTTTAATAAATAGATAAATCTAATTTTACCCTTATAAAAAATATCAATTTTAAAAATTGGACTAGATTGACTCAAATTTAAATTATTGGACTAAATAGAATACATTAATAATTAAGGGTCCATGTATCAAATTAGTAAAATTGTAGAACGAAATGGACCAAAAATTCTAGTGCAACTCTCATTAAAGCCTGTCCACATGTGGTAGTGCCTTATATTAAAAAAAAACAAAAAAATTCCCTTAGCCACCATCACTTCAAGGATGTTTGTTCGGATGTAATTGAATTTCTGAACATTTATTTGTATTCATTTTCGCACAATGATTTTCAATCACCTCTTGGATTTCTATGTTCTAGATGAGTAAACTTATTGCTCAAACATCTGCGTAGTCTCTTGATCACGAACCTTAAGAATGGCCACCCATTATATCTCAAGTTTCAATTATTAATCTATGGTTCTGCAACTCATGAGGTATCGAGTTTTGCGTCACCTAGGGAAAATGATGTAAATAAAGAGATAATAATTATTTAAATTAGGATTTATCTAGATTGAGATTATTATCTTAAGATATTATTTAGTTATCTTTTATTATTAATATTTATTAAGAGAATTTGAGACAAGGTGTACAACTGTGGCAAGGTGAAATAAATACTTTAGGACTCACACAGTGGTGGATCTATGGATCTATGCACAATCGAGGAGGGGCACGTGCCCCACCTCAATTTTTGATAAATAAAATTTTAGGTATAATATTTATGAAATTATAAATAATTATATATACAAAATATTACTGTGTCCCACCTGAATTTTAGATTTTAGATTTTAGATTTAATATTCAATAATTCAGTACAAACTTAATAATTTGTACATATTTTTACTAAAATAAGATGCATATAATATATATTTTCAATTAAAAATAATTAACTATTGAAAAATATCAAATATTATTTTTTATTGTATATGTGGTGCCCCTCCTGGATATAAATTCTAAATCCGCCACTGGACTCACACCTCTAGCACGAGCACTAAAAATAAATAAATAATAATGCAATTTAAATAGTAATAGACAGTAGTATTAAATAAGTCAAACTAATAATTTAATACACAAAGCATGCTAAAATGGAAAAGCAATGAAGAAAGAAAAATTTTCCAATCACAATAAGATCCATATATATTGAGATTACTCTAATAAAACTTTGATTGTACTAACAACACAAAGGATTATACATGCATAACAATATAACATGGCAAACATACATAGGTACCATACTTATATGGTAACATCTATGAGTTGCTTAAGATAATCACTTTATAGCAAATATTTCGCTAAAAGTAAATCAAGAGTTTGTAACTACAATCCACATATGAATCTGGCTCTCCTGTAAAGCCCCAACACTATGTATTATGATACAATCACCAAAGGCCAGTATAGTAAAAAACCTAGGGTCATGACGACTCCTTTGCATATGTACCTAGCATACAAATCTAAATCTTGGTATTTAATTCAGTTTTTTTTAACCCACCTAAAACATATTTTTCACAAAACACTCCACGTATTAGTAATACAGAAGCACACTTAATGGATTACTGACATAGAATAAGAAAATCAATTTTTCTCAAAATCTCATACATGATCGCGAATATGGAACCATACTCAATGTATTGATGATTCAAAAGTTAGAAAATAAATTTCACACGAGAATTCAAGTTTTCTAAATGATAGAGTTTTCCCACGCTTTCTACTTAAATTCAAAAATTAGAAATGAGGGATATTTATGGAAAACTCTTGAGCTTTCGAAGATCTCGTGAACCACCACGTTGTCCACCTCTTTGATCAAGCATCGATCTATTAATGAGCCCTAATTGAGCACATCAATGAGTGTAATAACCGCCATGTGAAGGTAATAGCTGTTAGCCTTGCTGGCCCCTCTCATTGCAACCTCACTGCCTCCTTGACAAGCTCAAGAATTAGCCGTTTTTCTTTCAAAATTTTCTCAAGCAATTTTTCATAAATACCCTTAAATAGTGAAAAATAAATACAGAGTAAGAACATAACTTAGAATGCAAATTACATACTCCCAACTAGGGGTGTTTAAAAATCGAACCAAACCGAAAAAAACCGAAAAACCAAACCGAACCGGACAGTTTAATAAGTAAAATGGTTCGGTTCGGTTTTTTATTTTTCAAACTGTTTGACTAACGGTTCAGTCCGGTTTTTCGAAATTTCAAACCGAATCGAACCAAACCGAAATTTAAAATTATTTTTAATATATTATTAATTTATTATTATATATATATATATATATATATATATATATATATATCAATTAACAGTTTAACAGTTAACACTAGGATTCCCAGCCAGCCATTCGAATTGAAATTTCCAATCCGTAACGCGAAGTCGCGAACCGCAAGCGTGCACCGCCTGCCGCCAGCCAGCCCGCGTCGCTTGCCGCCAGCCAGCCCGCGCCACACCGTTCAGCTCCTCCAGTCCTCGAGTCAGCCAGCTAGCCCGCGTCGCGTGCCCCGTCGTGCAGCTCCTCCCGTTCGCGATTTAGCCAGCTAGCGAGCTCCCCCAGACTTCGCGCACCCCTCCTAGCTTGGGCCTCCTGCCGCCTGCCGTTAGCCAGCCAGTGAGCTCCCCCAGCCATCCCGCGCCCCTACAATCGTTCAGCTCTTCCTCTTCGGCCATGGAAGGAAGTCAAGGTTTCTGATTGTTGTTTATATTTTTATTAAACTTGTATACACAGAGACAGAGTATGGTAATTTGATAAATCTGCAATGGTTGAGATTCGATAAATCTGCATAAAATTAGATGAAGGATGTAGATGATTTTTCCTATTTCTTAGTCATATATGATGGTATGCGGGACGGCTCCATAGGATTTGTTTCTCATAAATCTCTTCAGAGTAGTGTGCCACAAGATCAGCTAACTAACTATAAAGGCATGATTGGAATGATTCATAAGAATAGAATACTAGGAATAGGAATTCATACTCCTTTATTTGGTAGTTATCATGGAATAGCTATTACATTTTTTCCCCATATGCTTCGAGTACTTTGAGATCATTTATTATAACTGTTGGAATATTAAATAATAAATACTACATTTCTTGATAAGTTACATTATGAGTCCTATTAAAACGTACAAGCTTTCCTGTCAATAGAGCTTTTTTTCAATGATGTAATGAGTTATGATTTCTTCTTTATTTTTGATCATTATGTTGGAAGAAGTATAACTATACATGTTACTTTAAATTTTATTTCAAGAAGTCATACATAAAACGAGTTTTTTTTTTTTTTGTTATATCTCATGAATTTAGAATGTTATGTTTTTTTTTTTCTTTCAACTTGATATTTATTTAATTATGATATTTAGTAAATAGTTAAAAAAAATTGTTTTTGTATTAAAAAACCGTTAACCAAACCGGACCAAACCGGATCAAATCAGACCAAACCGTTCGGTTTGAAAATTTTATTAGTCAATCAGTTCAGTTCGGTTTGGTTAAATTAATATGTTCGGTTCGGTTTGGTTATTTTTTTTTACCAAAAATCGGACCGGACCAGACCGGACCGCGGACACCCCTACTCCCAACCACCATTTGATGTGTGTATCATGCAAACATACGAAGTGTTATATTCTAACTGAGTGTGTAGAATATTGAACTGAGAGTAATCGAAATTATATAGAGAAACACAAACACTAAGTAAAATAATACAGGTTTCATGTTTTGCATACAAGAGTAACAACAAAGACACAAATAATTTATATTTATTATTTAATTATTTAAATTATTATTAGTTATTAACTAATTATCTAGTTTGCTATTTCACTCTAATAAATAGGATCTAATATTGTATTTGGACAAACCAAAATAATTGAAATTACAGTTATTAGTTTCTCTCCCAAGTTTGTTTATTTCTCCCCTTTTTTTTTAGTCTAAATCTCTAATATTAATTTGTCTATTATTTCTTCCTTCTGTTCTACATCAATTATATATTTTTATTTTCTCTAATTTCTTTTGTTTAGATGAACATGTGTTGTTCTTTTATCAAGGTAATTGGTCAACTTTAGCAAACGACAAATAAACCTCTTATATAATAAGTTAAAAGATTTATATATTTTAAATTTGAGATGAATTTTAAATAATATTAAAGAACAATATTATTAGAATGTATAGTTGAATTCTCATAACTGTATTCAATGTGAAATTATCATGTTAGTTGTCATTGTAAAATATAACAGTGCTCAATGCTCATGAGTTAACTTTGATCAACATCAATCAACGTATAAGAAAGTAGTAAAAAAAATAATTTCACTTAAAATTTGTTATAGTTAAATAAATATTTTTTTAATAAAATGCATTATGTAAAAATATTCTTTAAGAAAATTAAGTTATATTACTAGAGAAAAATAAAAGTTTAGTTCACTTTTTATGTTTCATCAACTTTTTTTTTTTGTTAAGCACTACTACATATCATAAAGTTGTGATAATCTTAAGTAATGTGTTAAGATTTGATTGGCAAAGGCCCACATAATTTTGCTATCTATCAATATTATTTAATGAATTAATCACAATTCAACACAATAAGCATTTCTTTAGCCTATTATTTTAGAAACTTTTTATCTAAAACCTAAACTTTGATACAAGCTATGCGTTACTCATGAGTTTTATTATTTGATCAAAATTACGGTATTAGATATGTTTTGATTATTGACTTGAATATGAAGGGATTGTATACAAGGACACGACATCAGCTATACTCATCCCTTCGGGCTTTCCCGATCAATATTATTTCCCAACGTATGAGCTTGACTTAAAATGCATGTGTAGAATTTATCAATATTAGGGAGAGTAGGCAAAAATGTTTGAAGTCAGGAAAATATTCAAAGCTTCATAATATTCCTTGAGAGGACTTTTTTTTTCCTCCAGCGCATAATGATTCAATTATTTAACTGATTTTATTTTTAACCTCTTTCAGTAAAAAAAATGTATGTTCATTTCATCCTAACACTAAAAAAATATATTCCTTTACGTTATAAAAAAATGAACATATATTTTATTTTCTTAAGAGGGTTAAAAATAAAACTATATATATAAAATATAATTATGCCATACAATTAAATCATATTTTTATACTATGGTAGTATTGAAATAGTGGATATAGCAAGAGAAAAATAGTGGTATATAATGAATTAATGTGGGAAAGTGAAAGATGTAGAAACCTAAAATATAGGACGATAGGGAGATTTGAGTCTATCTTTTTCATAAGATGTACTCAGTCTCTCCGTACTACTAATGTATAGAAAATAATTTGAAAAATTACCAAAAATAATACCCTCTAAAACTTATAATAACAAAAATAGCACCTTATATTGAATTGAGAAGAATATGAATTAGTGTTAAGGAGTGATATTTTTATTATTATATATTTTAGGAGTGTTAGTTTTATAATTTTTTCTTAAAATTTCCCTAGACAGAACCATTGGGAAAAAAAAAATGCTCTACTACAGTTGTGATTGTTAGGTAGTTATGGGTGCGGCTATGAGACAATTTGCTCATTTTAAACCCATTCTATCACCTCTAATCAACCAAGAGGGGGAATAATTGCCAAATAACTAGTACAAATGTGCAATAAATGTTGTTTCAATTGGAGATCTTCAGGAAGAAAACCAAAGCTTGTGTTTAGGACTCAAATCCCTAATACACTACTGAAATGGACAACTTGGGTGTAAAATAGAGAAATCAATTTTCACAAATTTTACCGAGGGTGGAATGATGTTGGGCTTGGGTTGGAACCCAAAAGATTGTTCTATTAATAGGACATATTTATTCAATGTGTGACTCATTCACACAGCCAATAATTCTCCCTTGAACATGAACACATCTAACCCCCCTTAGACTCAAACAATGCCTCCTATACCAAGACCTAACCATTTGATTGCATCCTCTTTAATCAGGAATCCATGCTCCATCAAGTTCACCAGCGTGGTAAGAAAGGGCTAAAGAATGCACGACAACTTAATCACCTCTCAAAAATCCACATGAGTCGAAAACATTATTTCAAAAATAAATGAGAATTCATATTTCATTGAGTTCACCATCTGGTAAGAAAGGGCCAAAAATCCACGCCAACTTAAGTACACCTCTAGAATCCACGAGTCTAGAATACTATAGTGAAATTTTCATCTCGATCCAACAAACGAACTCTAGGACCACTATTCATTTGAACTTAGACCATGTGCAATATTTACATTGGTCAGGACCACCATTTGTTCGAACTTAGGTTACAAGCGTTACTTGCACTCATCCACTTTCACCTTGAGAATTCACCTTATGTGCGTCCATCCAATGCAAACTGGGCTCTAACTCTAATACTACTTGGTTGTTGGGATTGAGGCTCTAACCAAAATGTTAACCTATTAAGTGTAGCCCATTCCAACTATATACTCAGTTTACTCTTAGTATATGGTATTGTTAGAATCATTGAAACATTTATATTTACGATGTGCTACGGAGGTACCTTTTTGAAGATCATGTGATATATCCTTAATATTTGAGGATATCAATCAATGTGAATTTTCAATCTCGCGGTCTGATGTAATTAAGAAGTTGAGGTCATTGGTGGAAGATAGGGTGATTATAATTTTTTTTATTATATGCTTTTATATATTTGGAAAAGGAGGTGTAATAAGTTTTTATAGTGAATCAAATTCGATTCATGAACTCATACAACTTTGCATATTTGGTTATTATGGGGAGTGGAGTGTATGTATGAGGTAGAGTAGAAATTGTAGTTAATAAATTAAAACTTGAAACCAATCCCAATTTTGAATATTGTACTAAAATGTGATGGTTCTTGGATAAATGGGAAGTTTCTTTGGTTTGTTGGGTATTGTAGTCAAATATGTATTGCAATTAATTGTGTATTTTTTTAGATTCAAATGGATTAACTATGTCATTTTACAAGGACATTCCTGCGGGGTAGCATTTATTCAATAGTAATTTAGTACAACTTTATTGTCACTTGTAAGATTTGAAGATTTGCAAGTAATAATTGAATTACAAAAAAAATATTTGCTAGAAATATGATGAATGATTATAGGTTACAAATACTCATAATGTCTTAAGGCAATAACTTTATTTCGATAAACAAAATTATATGTAATTGCTTTTGTCATTTCATGTGTAACATGACCAATTATTTTATAGAACCAATGAAAAAGTTCCAATATATTGAAAATTGACTAGAGAAATAGGGAGAAATAAAAGAGTTTCGTAGTATATTCTTTTTTAAATAATTTTCACTTTATTAAAGGATTTTCAAAACTAATAACATTTGAACTTGTATGAGATGTTCAATACTTCACTAACAAAATTAAGAGTAGAAGATGAATACATTCGATATTCATAATTCAACCACTTTTTGCATGCAACCTATCTCACAATTCAAAGTTCTATTTGGATGACTAGTGAATGGTAGTGTACCATGATCTCGTACATTTAAAGTAATAATATATATATTTAATTATTGAATGCATAAAGTGATATGTTAGTTTTAGATTAGATGTTAAACTAGGAATGTGAGAAGTAAAATAAATTATGAAACCATTTACTAAACAGGAGTATTTTATATTGTGATATGTGAATTGATGTATTTATAAAATTGTGATAAAAACATTTTCTTTATTAGTAGCTCAACTAGATGAACAACCACTAAGTTTCATTTTCAATTTGTGGATAATTGACTCATACATGATACATATGTTTGAAAAATAGCTTGTTTGAACATACAATATTTAATACATGTGACTTCAAAAAGCAAAGTGAGTCTTTTTCTTTCTTTTCCCCACTCCACAACTTCTTTTTGCCTTGCAAAACTAGGAAAAGTTCCTAAAAAATTGCACATTTGATAATTCTATAAAAATAGAGTTATCATTATATTTTCTTACTAAATATTTGTATTTTGAGCTTAAATGCTTAGATATGACTTCAAAAAGTCAAATCGAGAAAAATGGATTTTTTTATATGTTAGATAATATTTGAAATTTTAAAAAAATATGTAGAATAAGATGCACGAATGAGAATGTGCATTTTTTTTATATTGAGAATATATATCTTAATTGAGCCAGATTCGATCCCAATTGAAGTGAAACTCTTAGGTGTTTTCTCAAGCATAGTGGATGCACTTAGTCATCCACCTGGATTCATTTAAAAGACAGTTGTGATTAGTGCTTGAAAACCTTTAATATTTCGTAATTTATTGTATGTAGTTTTTAACAAATAGATTAATTTTATTTAATCATTTGCTTTAATCTATTAATTTAGAATCATAGGTATGTTTTAATATGTTTAAGGTATTTTTAGCTTCAAAAGAGATAAATAATGAAAACACCCAAAGACAGAGCACTTGAAGCACTCAAAAAGCAACCTAAGAGTGAAAAAAAAAAAAAGACCAAGGCATGTAAGCCTTACATCATATACAAACTAGTATGTCAGGGGTACGTACGAAGACACAACAAACGCGTGCCATGGTAGAGAAAAATGTGTGTCGTAGCTAACCCTTAGGTTTTTGTATGGGACTAAAAATTCAATTTATGCCACGATAGGAGAAAATGTGTGACGCTGCACACTACTCTAGAGTTTTACTATGGGATGTATTTTCAGCCTTGTGTTGAGGCGGATAAAATTGTGTATTGTAGCTCGCGTACAATAATAGAGAGTCCTAAGTCTTATGTAATCCTTACACTTATAAATACCTCATTAGGTTTTCAAGTCAAACATACAATAAATAAAGGAGTCTATGAAACTTAATTAGATTTTTTGAGCTTTTCCACATCCTAGGAGGCAAGAGAGGCACATCTAAGGAGGGTAGAAGTCATTGAAGATCAAAGATTAAGCTTTTGGGAAAGGAAACGCTATCCAAATCATTTGTGGTATCTAGATCTAGGTTACTTGTTATTGTTAGATATTTTCTTCTTCTTCTTCCCTCTCTAGTATGTATGTTAGATTATATTTGTTTATGAATATGAATCTAAACATCTCTAGCTAAATTTATTATGGATGTTTAGCTTGTGTTACCATGGTTGGTTATATCTATTATGGTGAATATTTTAATTGCATAAAATAAATAAAGTTTTGCTATTTAATGAAGGGTGCAAGGCTTTGGTGCAACCTAGAAAAGAGGGCTGAGAACATAGTTCAAAACCCAATGGGTTGGGAATGATTCAATGAGTTGTTCTATAAGAAGTATTGTAAATAGACTTTCCATGATAAGAAGGAGACAAAATTCCTATAGTTGACTTAAGGGTCGATGACATTGATCGATTATGAAAGGAAATTCAAGGAGTTGTCCCGCTTTGCCCTTCACTTAGTGGACACTGAGCAGGAGAAAGCTTGTAGATTTGAAAATGGGCTTAACTTGGAGACTAGGAGGCATGCAATTCATCATTCATACAGAGGTGGTTCAAGAAGCCCAAATTTTCAAGCAGGAGATTAGACAAGCAACTGTTAAGGGAGAGCCAAAAAAACCCACCTTAAGGTAAAAGTTGGGATAAGAGGGACAAGAGGAAGTTTGATGCTAGGAGTGATTCCAGTAAAAAACATAAGAGTGAGGCTTCACTTAGACTAGAATATCTAACCACTAGCACCTATGGTAAGAAACATATTGTCATATGCTTAGAAATTATAGAGCATGATTTAATTGTGGGAAGATTGGACACTACATTCAAAATTGTCCAAATGTAAAGGACTCTAAGGATGGACAGAAAATTCAAGGAAGGGTATTTGCTCTTACTAAGCTGGAAGCTAAAGTCAACCCAAATGTTATAGCAGGTTATGCTTAACCTTTAAGATATGAAATCCTATATGATGTTTGTTTAATAAGAACTCAATTGTTTACATGCATGCATTTGACATGAATATATTATTCAACCTTGATTGTAATCATGATTGTATGATTCTAGGTGTTGCTTCTATATATAGAAATTAAGTTTTTTCTTTGTTTGATTCTGGTGTCACACATTCCTTTATTTTTCATAATTGTGTAAAAAAAAAAAAGGGTATTACTCCAAGTAGACTAGGGTCTGAATTTTGTGTTTCCACCCCTTCTACTTTTGGGAACTTCTTCGTACGAAAAAGACCTTAAGATCTTGTTGAGTGAAAATAGGAGAATATGAGTCAGTTGTTAATTTGATCATTCTATACATGTTCGACTTTGATGTCGTACTTGGCATGGATTGGTTGTTTGCCCATCATGCTAATGTCAAATGTTATGAGAAAGAAATGGTGTTCAACCCTTCAAGAGGAATTGAGTTCTGCTTCACTAGCTCTAAGATACGTCAACCACCTCAGTTAATATCTGCAATGCAAGCTTGGAAGTCTCTTAAGAAAGGATGTGTGGGTCACTTGGCTAGTGTTTTGAATATTAACCAAGAACAATTAAAGGTTAAGGATGTCTATGTCATAAAGGATTTTTCAGTTGTGTTTCTTGAAGACTTAATGGGGCTTCCTCCAGATTGTGAAATTGAATTTGAGATCGAGCTGCTCCTCAATATAACACCAATATCTAAGACGCTTTATAGGATGGAACCTATAGAATTGAAGGAACTCAAGTAGCAATTACAAGAATGATTGGCTAAGCGTTTCATTTTCCCTAGTGTTTCTCCTTGGAGGGCATTCTATTTGTAAAGAAGAAGGATGGGATGATGAGACTTTGTATTGACTACAGAGAATTAAATCGTGTAACTTGGAAGAACATGTACCACTTCCCAAGAATTAAGGATTTATTTGAACAAATCCAAGGTGCAAGTGTATTCTTTAAGATTGACTAGTTAAAGATCAAGAAGCTGGATGCCTCAAAAACAGCTTTTTGAATGAGGTATGGGCACTATGAATATTTTTTTGTGCCATTTAGACTAACTAATAGCCCTACCATCTTTATGGATCTCATGAACAAAGTCTTCAAGGAGTATTTAGAAAATTTTATAATTGTGCTTATTGATGACATTCTTGTGTACACAAAGAACTAAGAGGATCACAAAGAACACCTATAAATGGTGCTTCAAGTGCTAAGAGAGAAACAATTGTATGCAAAGTTCAAGAATTGTGAGTTTTAGTTGGATAGGATTGCATATTTGGGACATATTATCTTTAGAGAAGGGATATTGTAGACCCAAGTAAGATTGAGATAGTGATCGGTTGGCCTAGGCCTACAAATGTCAGAGAAGTGAGAAGCTTGTTAGGGCTAGCTGGCTATTACAGAAGATTTGTTGAGGGTTTTTTTTTTCCAAAATAGATACCTCTTTTGACTAAGTTGACAATGAAGAATGTTAAGTTTGATTAGAACGAAGAGTGTGAGATGAGCTTCAAGGAACTAAAAAAGAGAATAGTGTTAGCTCCCGTCTCGACTATTTCGTCTAAATCAAGTGGGTATGTAATCTATAGTGATGCCTCTCATAAGGGATTAAGGGTGTGTGTTCATGCAAAATGAAAAAGTTGTAGCCTATGCATCTCAATATTTGTAGATCTATGAGTAGAACTACCCTACGCATGATCTGGAGCTAGCATTTGTGGTTTTTGCTTTAAAAATATGGATGCACTATTTGTATGGAGATCGATGTGAGATACTCACACACCACAAGAGCCTCAAGTATTTTTTCACTGAAAAAGAAATGAACATGAGTTAGTAAAGGACTATGATTACACCATTAACTACCATTTTGGAAAGGCTAATGTGGTTACAGATGCTTTGAGCAAAAAGCCTATTAAAAACCTAGCGATGATGTTGACCATTCAAAAACATGTGTTAAGGGACTTGTGTTCATTAAGGGTTGAAGTTGTTAGAAGTATTGACACAACTTATTTGGCTAACTTAATTGTACGACTCATTCTAATTTACAAGATTAAAGAAAAGCACAGTAGTGATTACACAGACTTTCAGTTATCTTCATATGAAATATTGAGGTTTAGAAACAGACTTTGTGTACCTTAAGGTAGGGATCTAAAGAGAGAAGTTATGATAGAGGCTCACAACTCCCCATATTCTGTTCACCCTGGGAAAACTAAAATATATTTGAACTTAAAGCAAATTTATTAGTGGCCTAAGATGAAGAAGGAGATAGCTTGATTTGTGGAATAAGCTACATGTGAAAATAACTTACACTTCAGATAAGTAAGCAAGACTATATGTGGATGAGATTGTGAGGTTGCATGGTGTGCCTATGTCTATAGTTTTGGATAGAAATCCTAAGTTTGTAAATCTATTTTGGGAGAACTTGTATAAGTCAGTGGTACTCGATTGAATTTCAGTACCGCTTTCCATCCTTAGATTGGTGGAAAATTTGAGAGAACTATACAAATTTTGGAATATATTTTGCGAGCACGTATCCTAGATTTTGTGGGAAGTTGGGTGTTGCTCTAAAAGTGTATAAGATATTACGCAAGTTCACATGTTGCAAACAAGTAATATAATTATAAGAAAGATCGTTCCCATGAAGATTAGAATATAATAAAGTATTGTAAAAATTAACTAATAAAAATCAATATTGGATATTTTTGTGTATCAAAATAAAATAAATTAATAAGCACGAGAATGCAAGAGTAAGAATACTAAAATAAAGCTTAACAAGAAGGATAGCAAGAATCTCAAGTAGATAAATCAATTAAGGATTGCAAATGTAACAAATGATGCAGTCAGACTTGCGATTGCTGCAGCGATGCTGTGGTAAAGTGTACCAGTAACCAGAATTCGAGAGTTACAATTGATTCTTCTGAATCTGCAATGTTTACAATTTTTTAGGCTCAATGAAACACATTCCTATGCACAACTGAGTCTAAGAACAATATTTAATGCACCAATTCTTTTGAGTTATGTGAGACAATTATATATTCCTATATGAATAGCAAATTTAATTCTTATCTTTAGATTCAAATTAAACACACATTATTCAAGCTTCATCCAACATCAACTAATCTTTCCAGCATTAATCTCAGTTTGTTATCCTATCAATTGGTAATCAAGCAATCAATAAGATTTAATCAATAAAATAAGCATTCAATAACTAGCAATCACTTGCCAAATCAAAGCACATATTTTTAAAATTGAAGAACAAAGACTACATTCATTGCACCCCACAATCCTAGCTGGAGGAAAATTAGCCAACATATCCATGAAATCAAATATCAATTCATAAATATGCAAAATTAAATCCATTGAGTTATAGAGATTGAAAGAAAATAGAGAACAATAGAAGAAGAATCAATAAGAAGCCCCCTTAATTAAGTTCTCAATTAATTGAGTTATAAAATCTCTAATTTTCTCTTTCTTTCCTCACTAATAATCCTTGCAAAACAAGCCCTCGAATTGATCCTTGCAATTGGTCTCTTTCTAGATTCAAATCTGTTGCTTTTTTTTTTCTAATTTGTTTTGCTGTTCCTTTTCTCCTCAATTTGCAGTATATTTTGGTTGCAAATTAGCCCCCCTTTTTACATTATTCCTTAGGTTTAATTCGAGGTGAGATTCTTGTGTTAGCTTCCAAATTGGCCCTTGAATATTTGAGTTATAAACTGCCCATTATAGTTTTTTTAATAAAAGCCCAAGCCCAGCTGTCAAATTTGTGTTCCTCACTGTTTTATTCTAGTACGCTTTGCTGCAGTAAAGTTGTGATAAAGCTATAGCAAACTTGATTTATGCTTTTTTTGTTGTTCTTTTTTGTTATCTGCCAAAGAACACTTGAAAGTCAGCTATATATCAACAATACCGCCAAGGTTTAATATAAATTCACAAATACCCTTAAGGTTTTAAAAATATCACAAATACCTTCCAAACTTAATAGAAGTTAAAAATAATAGAATTGAATATTAAAATAGCTGAAATAATAGAAAATCAAACAAAAAATCAATACATAATGGAAATAAAAATACAAGATATTTCATGATATTTTTTTTACAAGAAATGATATTTAGTAAAAAGAAATTTGAAGAAATTCAAAAATTAAAATTAAATCTTAAAGTAGGAGATGAATTTAAAGAATTATTTTTTTTCAAAAATAAGAAAAATGTTCCCTAAAAAAGACATAGTTTATTATGGTATAAGTAACAAAGAAATGAGTATTGCCATAACAAATGCAAGAAGAAGAATTAACATATTATTATAAAGAAACAATTATAAATAAATTATCAAAACTTCACAGAAAGATAAAGAAAAAATTGGATACATTCATCTCGGAGGAATACAAATTTTAATTAAAACACATTTTAGAGAAATAATTGATATACCTATAAAATTAGCATTATTAAAAACAGAATAATAAACAGAAGAGATGCTTTATTGGAAATGATCCATGAAAACTTAAGATATCAGAAATTAAAATTCACAGCATATCCTAAGTTTGCAATTAATGTTAATGATAAAAACTTGAACTATGAATTTGAAAGAGAGAATTTATTGAAAGAAGGAAATCACCCATTTTCAATACATTATATAGTAGAATATTCATTAACTAATAGTCATAATAGTTCAATATGCAGACAAAATGAATTCATAGAAATAGAAAAAACTTTCCAAAAAATAGGAGAAGTAATAAAACCATAAGTAATGACAAACTTTGAGATACTAGAATAATGAAATTTAGATATTAAAGAAAAATTCCTCATACAAGGAAGAAAAATTAGTATTTCAAGTATTAAGTTTACTGAATATCAAGCAAATGTCAGTAAACTAGAATATGAAAAACAAGAAGAAATAAAACAATTAAAACAAGAGATTAAAAAAATTAAAAATTTATTAATATATGAAGTAATAAGAGATTAGAAGATTAGATGATATTAAAATCAAAATTGCAAGAAATAGAATTAGAAGGAAATGAAAATATAAATAGTAGTATAAAAATTATAATGAAAGCATTAATTCTTTTAGCTGAGGAAATAGATACAACATGTGAATCAAATATTAAATATTTACAAAACTTAAATGAAATACTAAAAGAAATCCTTGAAGAAATAAGAGAACATAGTTGTACTAAATAATTATAATTAGATATGCATAAAGAATTTACATAATTAAGAAGAGATATTGAAAATATATCAAAAGGAAATGGGTTAAGATTTGTTCCATTAAGAGGATTAAGAGAAGAACCTCCTAAGATATCTGATGCATTAATACCTAAATATGATAAAAGAAAAGATGAAGAAAGATCCAAAAATAAAGGAAAAGATATAATCCCAGTCTAATGGAATATAGAAAAGAATTAGAAGAACAGTTCATGAACACTGAAAAAAAGGACATAGAAAAATTAATTAGTCTTTTAACCCTAACAGATGAAGAATTAGAAAAATATTATGAAGAAAAAAATTTGTACAAATAAAGAAGAAGATGATACAGTAATAAGTGAAAGTGAGTCTGATCAAGAAAACATAAGACCTAGAATTCATATAGAACCAGTATTAGAAACTCCATAAAGATCTATTCTACAAAGAGTAGAAACATCTGACCCACATAAAGAAGAAAGAAATAGGCAAAGACTAGAAGAACCTGAATCTTTTAATAGGAGAAGACATCAACCTAAGATAGAAGAAAGTTTACATTGGGGTACTAGAAGTAATATTCTACCAAAATTTAGACTCCATGAAAGTTATAAATATGATATTTAAGATTTAGACTGTATAAGAGATATAATGAAAGTATTAGATGAATGGCAATGAGTTTATTATACAGACTTTTACAACTATACAAATAAACCCTACCACTTGTAGGGTATAGCTTATAAAATGTCAGAAAATGTAAAAGTTTGGTTTACCAATTTAACAGAAAAAAACACTTAATAATGCAAGGAAATGCATCTACAAGTAGAAAATACTTAGAAATTGTAGTAAATAAGATATATAAAGAATTCATTGGAGAAGATAAAGGTAGATGTATTACTAAATCTAGTGAAAACGAAATAAATGAAGCCAAATGACATTTAGCTAATATGAAAATATGTAATATGTGTTACATAGATTCTTTTATATGTGAATATAAAATGTATTATCAAAAATTACCATCTTCTATGCAAGAAACCTATAAAGAAATATTTTTCAAAAAATTACTTGAAATATTACATAAAATAATGACATAAGGATGAAATAATAATATAAAAAATATACCTGATATATTAGGAGGAAGAATAAGAAGTCTTAAGAATTGAATAATCCTAAAATGTCAAGAAAATAAAGAATATAAATAAGTAAGAAGGAACGATAGAATTTGTTGCGATATAAAAGATTTTAGAATGCCAGAAAAATATGGATGCAATATAAAACCTTATAATAAGTATAATAAGCATAAAAAGTATAAAAAATTCAAGAGGTATAAATTTAGAAGACATAGTTTTCAAAAATATAAGAGAAGATATAATAGATAACCTTACAAGCAAAGATACTTTAGAAAAAGAAGATGTAATGTACCAGAAAAGAAAAATTATTATCCATCAGGAAAAAAGAGATGTAGATATTAGGTATGTAATGAAAAAAGACATTATACTAATGAATGCCTAAATAGACTTTAATATAGAAAAAAAATTAAAAAAGAATTCCCTCAAAAGACAAAAATCTTAGAAGAAGTATTTAAAATGGAATTAGAACCTATAGAAGAATTGACATAGATGATACATGTAGTATCTATTTATTAGAAGAAACTGAAAAAGAAATAACAGATTTAAAAACATCTAATTCTGATTCAGAATTTGATTCTGATTAATGGACGAGTTATTAAGTATAACAAATCCGAACAGTATATATATAAAAATATGATTAAAATTTAAAAGATATAAAAATTATCATTTACATGCATATATTGACACAAGTGTAAGTATGTGTGTAGCTAATAAATATGTGTTTCTAGAAGAACTTTAAAAATCTGCCCCAAAAGAATTAGTTATAAGAATAACAAATAATATTACTATAAATTTAAAGAAAGTTTTAAAAGATGTAGATATGTTTATTGGAGGAGAAATATTTTACATTCCTACAATATATCACCAAGAAACAGGAGTTGATATCTTATTAAGAAACAACTTTCTAAACTTATATCCATTTATCCAATATCTAGATAAAATCAGCTTGATAACCTTAAAAGACAAAATCATTTATGTGTCAAAAATAAAAAAAAAAGTTTTAACAGTTTCATCACCAACTTTTATGTCATAACATAAAAAGCAAAAATGTGGTGAGAATATAAAATCAGAAAAATCATATATAGAAAAAATTTCTTTAGAAATAGAAGTCAACCAAAACTCCTTTCTAAATTAAATTCAAGAAGATAAAGCCTTAACAGGAAGAAGAACATTGTTAAGAAAAGTATGTTCAGAAAATTCATTAGATCTAAATATTAATAAATCGAATGAAATGACAACCATAAAATTAAAAGATCCTTTAAAAGACATAAGAGTAAAACCAATAATTTATATTAGAGAAGATAGGGAAGAATTTGAAACAAAAATTCAAGAACTTTTGGAATTAAAAGTAATTATTCACAGTAATTCTCCCCATTCAAGTCCAATTTTTCTAGTAGAAAAAGAATCTGAAAAACAAAGAGAAAAGAAAAAAAATGGTCATAAATTTCAAAGTTTTAAACAAAGAAATAATAGATGATAGTTATTTTATACTTAAAAAAGAAGAATTACTATCTCTAATAAAAGGAAATAAATATTTTTCAAGTTTGATTGCAAAAGTGAATTTTGGCAAATAAGACTTGATGAAGAATCTAAAAAATTAACAGCATTTAGTTGCCTATAGGAACAATTCCAATAGACAGTTGTTCCAATTGGATTAAAACAAGCACCAAGTATTTTTTAAAAATACATGGACAATATTTTCAAAAAATACCACAATTACTGTTGTGTATACATAGATGGTATATTAATATTTAGTAATGAATTACCTAAATATGATCTAGACATTATTAGTATTTTATAAGAATGTAAAAAATCAAGAACAATACTATTAGAGAAGAATGGAGTCATTATACAACAAAAAATAAAATATTTAGGGTTAAAAATAGAAGATGAAAAACATCATCTATAATCCCATATTTTAAATAATATGAAAAGTTTTTCCAGTGTGATCAAAGATAAAAATCAATTATAAAGATTTTTAGGATGTTTAACGTATGCAGAAGCATATATAAAGAAATTAGTAGAAATGAGAAAATCATTACAAACAAAGCTTAAAAAAGATTATGTATGGCAATAGACAGATCAGGACACTAAATATATGGATAAAGTAAAATTACAAGCAAAAATTTACTAGCTCTATACTATCCAAGACCAGATGATGAAATGATAATAGAAATAGACGCTTCACATGAATATTGTGGAGCAGTATTAAAAGTAAAGGTTGATGACAAAGATGAATATCTTTGTAGATTTACTTCAGGACCTTTTTAAGGCACTGAATTAAATTACCATAGTAATGAGAAAAAATATCTAGCCGTTAAAAAGGCTATTAAAAAATTTACAATATATGTTATAAGCTCAAAATTTATTGTTAGAACTGACAATAAGAACTTTGGACATTTTCTAAGAACTAATATTGCAGGTGATTATAAGCAAGGGAGGCTCATCAGATGGCAACATTAGTTTAACCATAATAAGTTTGATGAAAAACATTTACCAGGAACAAAGAATAGTCTTGCAGATGTGTTAACTAGGGAATTAGCTCCACTAACAATTTTTACCATTGTAGGAATCATAGATGATCTTGAAGTAGAGATTATGATCAAAGAAAAGGAATTGAAAATCATAAAAGATCAACTAGAGGTTTTATTTCTCAAGAAATCTTTAAAGAATAAAGAAGAAACTAGTTCTCAAGAAAAGAAAGATAGTAAAATTTCTAAAGGAAAAGAAATTCAATTATCCCAAGATAAGAATAAAACTTTAGTAATTCAAATGGAAGAAGGTAACTTTTCAAAAATTTTATGGTCTAACATTGCAGATGAAAAAGAACCCAAGGAAAAATTTTACGTTGTCTGTAATGGACCATCTCTAGGAATATACAAGATATGGCCAAAAGCCAGTAGAGCAACAATTGAATTATCAGAAGTAACACACAAAGCATTCACTAGCAAGATTGAAGTAGAAGGAAGTTTTGCCAGTTACAGGACTTCGAAACTTCTCAGAACCAATGATGTAGTAACTAGTTTAGAAGAAAATTATGCCCAAGCACTCAAAAACTAGTCAATTGCAAAGAACAAGATGAAAACTTTGGAAGAAATACCAATATCAGTAATTTTCAGGGAAGCAAATGATACATTTCTTGTCCTAGAAGAAGAGAAGAAAAAGTAACAAAACATCAACCTAGACTAATGGTTGAATTTTTTTCAATTTACCAGAAGATCAGGAAAAGAACAACTGAAAGTCATGAAGTTTTTTAACATAGAAAAGGTCCATGCACCAAGGAATAAAAAGATTATCAGCAGCAGATTCAATATTGTTGAAGGAACAGATCCTAAATTAGTTTATCAGTTATTTTATTGTAGATTAATTAAAAATATTTTATCTAAGTAATAATTTAATGGAATTAACATATTTTTCAGAGAATTTCAAAATAGCCATTGAGAATTTCAAAAGGCAAGTAAAAGAAAATGATAAGCCAATTTTCTTAAGATTTTTGAGTTCACTTATGATTGGAACAAAGGAGAACCAATGAGCCCATGTCATTTTATCAAAATAGGAATGACATCTTTAACAATGACAGTTGAGCAACCCAAACCTTTAACAGAAGAAAAATTTAATGAAGAATTATTAAATCAAGAGCAAGCAATAATGTTAAGCCAGATATATTATGAGACAAGAAAAATAAATAATTCTTCGGAGGTAAAAGTTAATTATTCCACTAACAAGATTATAATAATTTCTCATAGTAACTTGGGAACTAGCCAAGAAGACATTGAAAAAGTAATCAATTTTGAGGCACCATTCAACTGTAATGAAATAAATGCCACTAAAGGAACCAAGCAAGAATTTTTTCAACTGGCAAAAGATAAGACCAAAGATCATAAGTGTATCTATTGCATCAAGAACCAAGATGGCTCCACGTCACCAGATTTTTGAATGAGTTTGTCAGCAAGCAACTATGAATAAAGTGTCGGTAGCCCAAAAGAAGACGATAAGGATAAAATGTAACTTTATTCATGTCCTTATCTAACAGAAAAAATAGAGATAAGATGTATCTTATCTCTACGAGTGTCAGAAGAAGGAAAAGATAAGATAAGATGACCTTATCTTTTCAGGCGTTTAGAAGGCAAAATAAGTTTATAAAAGCAACGAGGTTTTACAGGTAGATGCAACTTATTAGACACATAACAAAAAATCTCTATTTTTCATTGTAATTTTAGACAAACCTTATGTATTAGAAAACTCCTATGGAGTAGAGTAGTAAGGAAACTAGGGGTTGTAATAATATTTTTTTATTAATTAATAAAAGTTTTATTTCTCCAAAAGCCGAATGTTTTTCTTATATCTTAAGAAAAAGTACGAATCTTATTTTTTGTTGAAGGCAGGTAGCCGTTTCTCAACACAAGAGGTGAGGTTTTTTACAAGATAACTAAATATCAGACCTCAAGGTAGCGGAAGATAGAAGTGGATCCATATTCATCAAGAACAAGGTATTATCAACTCTAGGTTTCATTTATACATTAGTTTATGTTGAAATTATTCTCTTATTAGAAAATTTTATGAATATGTTGTGCTTAAAATTTTGATATCAGAATAAAGAGAAATAAAACCAAATAATGATAACAATTGAAGATTTTAAAAGAAAATATTTGAAATTTCTATAACAATATTTTGATAATGAATGTTATGAAACTTGTTTAAATTTTTTTAAAAGATTTGATACACTCTTAGATTATTATACAGATTATATTTCTAATATTTTATATCTAATAGACCATCCTGTAGGAAAAATTTTAAGAAATTATTTTACACAAAAATTTGTCAAAGTAAAGAAGAATTTGATATCCTAATTTTGGATTATACTTATTCAAAGAATAAATAGGAAGATAAGTTAACTGAAACTTAAAAAATAAATTTTAGCAATAAAAAATTGGTATCAGAGCCTAGTCAAGAAATTAAATAATTAATAGAATAAAAATTATTCAATTTAAACAAAATTCTCAGAAAAATTTAAAACAATTTTAGAAATCATTTTAGAAAATTAAGAGAAAATTTTAATTGAAAGAAAAGTTAACGCTGTTAGTTATCAAGAACATCCATGATAAAAAGTATAAACTTCAAGGGCATTAGAGACATTTTTAAAAATGTTAAGGGCATTACTGAAGATATGCCAAAGTTTAGGAGCATAAGTGATATTATTCCCATGAAAGTATTATGAGTGAACTTCAAAATATAAGTCTTTTTAATGGAATGTAAGATAAATTCAGATTTAATATCAAAGAATTCACTCATCTTCACAAATTGCACAAATAGTATCCAAATGAGAGCAATTATTTTCACATAGTCAAGCAAATTTTAAGAAATAAGAGCTAATATTTACTCTAATAAATTAGAGTTATCATTGGGACAAACATCTATCCTTGATTGAGTTTGCCTTTAATAATAGCTATCAATTAACAATTAAAATGACACCCTATGAAGCTCTTTATAGGAGGAAATGTAGGTCTTTTGTGCATTGGAATAAAGTTGGTGAAAGAGTAATCATAAGACCTACATTAGTTCAGGAGACATGTGAAGTAATTCAAAAAATAAGGCAGAACATCATAGTAACTCATAGTAGACAAAAAAGCTACATAAATAAGTATAAACGAAGTTTGGAGTATGCAGTTGGAGACATGATCTTATTAAAGGTTGCACCATTGAAGAGAGTTAAGAGGTTTGGCAAAAAGGGGAAGCTAAGTCCAAGATATGTGGGACCTTTTGAAGTTTAAGAAAGAGTTGATGAAGTATCTTATAAGCTAGCACTTACCCTCATCAATAACTAGAGTACATAACGTGTTTCATATATCCATGCTATGCAAATATATATTCTCGTGATCCTTCTCATGTGATAAGTTATGAACCACTTGAAATTAAAGAATATTTAACTTATGAAGAGAAGCCTTTGAGTTTCATAGAATATAAGGCACATTAGTTACACTCCAAGAAGATACAACTCATTAAAGTCTTGTGGAAAAATTATTCTATGCAAGGAGTGCACATGGGAACGAGAGGTCGACATGCAAGCCAAATACCCTCACCTATTTGAGAATTAAAGTACATTTAATTTCGAGGACAAAATTCTTTAAAAGAAGGAGAATTGTAATATAAAAAAAAGTAAAATCTAATTATGATTCCTTATTTGGGTAGGAGGAAACTTTCTCCACCAAAATCATGTATTGATTATAATAATAATAAGTAATTAAATAATATAATAAGGTTTTAGTATTTAGATGAAAATCCACTCTACCTTAGTCGTCCCCCCTCTTCAACGTAGAAAGAAAGCAACAAAAAAATAAATAAATTCACATATATAATTTACTCCATTGATCAAAGTAGTATTCCTCTTATTACAAGGGTTTATGTTACCTTCTATTTCTCAAAAAGTTCATGCTATTATTTAGATTCTTGTACAATAATGTTTAATTAGGCATATATGATTTGTCTAAATTCCTAACTCACAGATATTTGTTTAATCACACAAAGAAAATGGTCTTTTCAACAATTTATAATTAAAGATAAAAATGAAGAACAACAAATAAACTCAAACCTTACTAAAAATAATCCACCTAAAAATTCAAAACAATTGTTATAGCGTCATTAAAATCTCATAGAATGTCTAACCTCTCATACTTAAACTTAAAACAAGCAATCCAATTATAAAAGATATCGATCATCTAGTCAAATAAGAAGCAACGAAACAAGAAATAGATCATCCCTGAAATGGACAACTACCCACTTCTTGAGTGGTTGATCTACCTCTTCGAAACCTTGATGGGATTTGCCGAACAATAGTGGAATCTCTCTCTTGGTTGCTGCCTCTTTCATACTGTCTCTTTGAAAAACCCACTTCGAAATCTTTAAATGAGGCTTAAACTGATATAAAGCAGGTCACTAAGGAGCTAGGGGAAATCTAGACCATTAGATTGTTGAAAATAGACGAAATCTTGCGTTTTGGTGAAAATTTGGGGATGCTGTCCGAGAGGAATGCCCTAACCACCTCCCGGGCCACCACAAATAGACATCAGATGATGGTCTCAGAAGAATGTTCATTTAGCGGACGTCCGGTGGATATCCATTTGCAAAGTCCCTTTGAACCTAATTTTTTCTAGTTTTGACCAAAACAACGTATTTTCATCGCCATTTGGCCGAAGAATATCCAAATGACCGTCCAAAGGTCCATATATCAATAAAATAACATAAAAGACCTCAAAGCAATTAAATCCTAAAATAAAACACGAAAATAAAACTAAAAATATAACAAAAATACAATGACATATATTGATTTATAAAATTTCTCCAAACTTAAATTTTGATAGTGCTAGAGTAAAACAAAAAGATAAAGATAAATAAATCCAAAACAGTCCTACAAACATGGATATTCAAAAAATTTCTACCCATAATTCTCCTCAAAATTCATAACCAAAATTTTCATGCCGAAATATATTTAAAAATCTTAACATAATAATATCTATCATGTAAATCAAATTCACATAACACTTCCATTTTATTATTTAAATACATATGTAACATAAAAAAATATTTTTAAAATATTATAGAATATATTTTTTCTAACAAAATATTTTTAGAGAAGTATCATGTAAGTTCTTTAGATTTAGTCATTTGTATCGTTTCATTTTTATATTATAAACGATATTGTTTAGTTCCCTAACTATAAAAAAAAAAAAAAAAAGGATGTATTAAGGATAAAATACATTATTTAATAATTTTTCTATTGTAATATTTTTTGTGAAGTGATTAAATAAGATTAAAACATGTCTTTAACTATGATAAGTGACAATTAATATGAAAAAAATTTCATAAAATTTGTATTTTAATATTTGTTGATTGCTACTATTTTATTTTAATATTTTATAATATTAAAATTTATATTTGAATAAATTTATGTTAGAATATTATTATTGTTGAATTTTTTTTGAAATAATTTCATCTTAATTTTCACTTTTAACCTTGTTCCATGATTTTGTCTTAGTCGCGTTTTAATTACTTTATAGGAAAATAAATATTTTAATAGAAAAATAATTAAAATAATTGAATTTGTCTTTAGTTTGCTCTTTTTTTTTTTTTTTTCAAATTTAGGGGACTAAATAACATCATTTTAAATATAAAGAATCAAATGACACTAATATCCTAATGTTATGGACTTTGATTGTTTTATAACATCTCACCTTATTTTTTAACATAAATTAATTAGATTATATTTAACATATATTTTTTAAATAAATATATTTTGTACATATATTCTTTTGAGTTAGTGGAGGGTGAGCTGGGAGTAGGGGTGTCAATCGTGTTGTGTTTGTGTCATGTTTATTCGTGTTCGTGTCGTGTTTGTTCGTGTTATTCGTATCGTGTTTTCTTGTTGGTTGACACATTAAAAAATTTACTTGAATTTTTTTTGTGTTACTTATTTATAATAGTAAGAAATAACAAAACCTTTAAGAACATAAAAAAATTATTGATCAATTCTTACTAAAAAAAATTTCGTATCGTGTCGTGTTCGGATCGTGCTATCGTGTCGTGTCAGAAATTGCCACCCCTAGCTGGGAGTAAAGAGTTACTTTTAATAATAATATTGGATCTGTACAAATAATGATTTAAATTTAATCAATATATAGTAATGTTGATAGTCAAGTAATAATTAGTATTTTTTCAAAAAAAAAATCATTTTGGAAAAAAATTCTTAAATATAATTTTTCTTTTAAATTGTATTTAATTTATAACAAGGTAAAAAACTAATTTTACAATTTTTTAGAAAGGTATGGAGGAGAACTCGTAAAATAAATAGTTAACTAATTTATTACTCTAGTGAAAAATAAATTTACAATAATAAATTATTTTTAAAAATAATTACATTACTCACATACCTGTATTTAGGGCTCGAATTTCAGACATTTTACATGTCCAAAGGATTTACATGTCACTGAGCTACAAGCTTATTGGCTACAATAATAAGTATTTTGGAAAATCTTTTTCTTTATAATTTAATTCATGCAACAATCTACATGGCATAAAGTAATTGATTCTAGTTAGTATATAATCTCACAATTACTTTAATATTCAATCTCTCAAATTTAACATTCAATCAAATACAAATACTTTATTTAATGTATAGAACAACTTAATGCATATAACATTACACAATTATTTTATGGGAGTAGGTATGATAATTTGTGACATTGACATACAAATCAAACAAAATACAAATATCAGTGATTTGACATGTACTGACAAGACTTGCATAAATAAATAAAATATTTTTAATTATTATTTTTATCATCTAAAAAGTTAATCCTACATGAACACAATAAATAGAACTTTGTCAAACTTAATAAGCATTTTATAAGCATGTTTTGCTTAAAAATAATTTATATTAGTTGATTATTTTTTTAATTGCTATGAGATATTACGTGTTCTTGAAACAAAAATGATTAGTTCAACATAAATATGATTTGCTCAAAAATAAATTGACTGATCCTGACACGCTTATTAAATGGGTGAACATCAATGGTATGAATTGTCACTCTTCATGTGATTAAAACAATCATCCAAAGGCAATATATAAAGTCAATAAACAATAAAACTACCAAAATAACTATTTATAATAAGTATATTTATTACAAGGCGTTTTTGGTATTTATTAATATACAAGAAAAAAATAAAAAAAATATTATTTTTTTAAATAATTACACTACTTTATGCAACAAATTAATGTTGGAGATTTTCAAATTATGAAAATGGGTCTTGAAGCCTCTACGAAGAGGAATAAAGTTTGGAACCCAATAAGTAATCATGATGATCTTGGCCCAACAATCACTAAAACTGTTAAGCGATTGGTGATGGAATACTATGTATATTATCTGCCTTGATGGATAATGATTGTCTAGTCAATGACCTAAAATGTGGCACTTCTTAAAAGGCAACCCAACATTTTTATGCTGATTTTTTTTTGTAGGTGAATAAATGTGAAGGATTGTGGCACAACAAGATTGGACATATTTGGTGATAGAATGGGGTGTGCCAATGCTAAGGGAGTTTTGTTTTCCTTTCACTCTTTTACCTACTTTTTAGCACATTGGGGATAATGTGCAATTCAAGTGTAGGGGAGGAAACTTCGTTCCTCACTCTAGAAGTTATTAGCTATTTTCTTCTTTGTAGGATACTTTTAGTAATAATTTTGGTAGAAATTGATGAACATTAAGTCCAGCAAGTCCATTTGAGTCTTTGTTGGTATTCTAGTATGCAAAACACAAAGTCTGTTTATTTTACTTAATATTTTTGCCTACATCTTTTTATGGTACTTTGCTTGTAATTAGTATCACATGCACTCACGTAGATTCAAACACTTTGTATGTTCGCATGTTACACACACCATGGGGTAGTTGAAAGCATGTAGTATGCATGATTAAGTTATTTTACTTGCATTTATTTTTCAAAATTGGCTAGTGTTTATGAATTTTCAAATTGTTAAGTTTTTATTTGAAAAAAACAAGTTTTTGTGGTTCGCCGGGGACCTCGCGGGGGTTTTGCTAGTGGCTTGTCGAGTTGATCAGCTAGGGGTCTGCAAGCGTGCATAGTGTGGATTTGTGGCTCATTTGACCTAGTTGATATCTCGCAGGAAGCTTGTGGGTGTGGTCTTCAAGGCTTTATGCAGGTGTGTGGTGAAGTGGTTGCAACGGGTGGGCAAGGGTCCGGGCAGCTAAAAAAAACTATAAATACCCCTATTTTCTCTCTTATTAATTACCTCTTTTTCACACCTTTATTGGAACACTAATATTTTCTCATACATTCTATTGACATCAAAATTTTTGAGTCGAGTAAAATTTTTCGATTGTATAAAAAATATTTTTTTGGAATTTTTGAAAATCATTTTACTTTACCCGTATTACTAATACGTTGAGTTTGTTTTCATATTAGTGATTCAGAATAAATAATATTACTTGGATATTTTTGATAAAATATATTTCAAAAGTAGTTTCTACATCCTCAATTCATCGAGTATTTTTTTGTATTGAGATACGACGCAGTGGTCGAGTTTGTTAAATTATTTTATCAAAAAGAGTTGCCTTAATAACAATACATTTAGTGTATTTTTGTATTGTTATTATGAGGTGAAGTTTTTTCCTAATTTTTATTTATGGGTAATATATATATATTCTTCACACATATTGATTATAGGTATTAGTATCACATCGCATGATGGTGTGGCTCTAGAGGTGAGCCAAATTCAATGTGGATTAAAGTAGTTGTTGTTGCAGCTGGTGATATCAACCTAGATGTTAAGACAAGTGGTTCTGACTTGAAAGAGTCCTAACTCGATGAACACCTAAGTCTAGGTGATATGGAAACCTAAGGATTCGCCCTTCTTGTACAAGCAGCATAAAGCAAATAACAATTAACAAGTTATTTGCAGATAAACAAACAAGACAGATAACAGACAATTAGATAAAGTTGTAAATGCTTTTTAATCACCTTATAGTTGAGAATACGTCAATTGTACTAGCCCAGGCAACATTATCAATCAAACACAGAAATATAACGTGGTAAATCCACTTAGGCTCCAATCCTAAGTGGTAACATCCTCGAGTTGCTAAGGCAACCACTCAGTAGCCAAATTTGCTAAATGAAAATAAATAGTTAATACAGACTCGATAAGGTAAGATGCCAAATATCTCTATCAGTTAGGGACCACTTGTTCAAACTGTCTAAGCTACTATTACCAAATGTCATCACAACTACTTTGATCCTCACTAAATCTGGTTCAATTATAGAGCCACACCACCACACAGTATGATACAAATACCTGTAATCAGTATGCATGTACAATATATATGCAATTTTATCTTAAATATGATTTTAGAATAAACACATCATATCAACAATACGAAAACACACTCGACGTATTATTGACACGATACATTTGCATGTTTATTGAACAAGTTGATATTTTCTTTGATGTCCATGGTCTTTCCCTTGGTGCTTAAGTGGTGTTGTTTTGGCATCTTCACTCGCTTCGGTTTGGATTCATTTGTAGTTTTGTTTGCTTTGCCACTTAGGTGGGTGGGTTTTGGTGCCCACACTTGCTTGACTTCCATTTTGTTTTTTCTTATTGGGCTTGCCACCAGTTTTCCTTGCCTTACAACCTTAGATGGATGCCTTTCTTGAGCTATAATAACGCTCACTTCCTCCTTAGAGGTATAGGATGCATTTGGTGGTTAGAATGCTTTGAACATGACTTCCTTGTCTTGAACCCTCATAATTAGCTCACATTTTTCTACGTCTACCAATGTCCTTCCAGTTGTTAGGAAAGGTCTTCCATGGAATAATGTAATTTCCTTGTTATCCATGTCAAGAATAACAAAATCAGTTGGAAGTATAAAGGTTCTTCACTTTTACCATGATGTTTTTCGCCATCCTCACTGGTTTCTTGATAGTTCCATCAGCCATTTGCAAGATTGTTGATGTAGACTTTAGTTCTCCTATCACAAGCTTCTTGAATATGAATAGTGGCATGAGGCTTACATTAGCTCCAAGATCACAAGGTGCATTTTCGAATCGTAGACCTTCTATTGTGCATGGGATGATGAAGCTCCCTAGATCCTTTTGTTTGAGAGGAATTTGGCACTCTTTAATTGCACAAACTTTGCTAAATTTCTCCAAATGCTTCTTCCTTTCAATCACTTCCTCCAAAAATTTCATGTAAGAAGGTATTTTCTTCACTGCTTTGACAATTGGATCATGGATGTTTAACTCTTCAATTACATTCAAACTGTTGAGCACTTGAGCATCCAAGTTGGTTTAATTGAGTTGTTGAGTGAAATGAATGCTTGGAGAGTAGATTTCACTCCTCTTTAATGGTTCCTCAATTACTTCTTCCTTCTTAGATTCATCTTCCACTAAAGGTTCACTCATTGTTGTAAGTGCATTGCATTGTTCTTTATTGGGTCCTTTAGGTTTTACTTGTTATTTATGTGAAATGTGAGGACGATTGTTTTGATTACTCCCTTGATTGTTGCTTCATGAGAAATTGGGGTGGTTTCTCCATCCGAGATTGTATGTGTTTCAATAAGGGTTCCCTTGGCGGTTTTGGTTGTCCACATAGTTGACTACTTCCAAAGAATTTCCACATGCCTCAATAGAGTGAGGTCCATTACAATTATCACACACTACAAATGGAGTTTCCACCATATTAACTCCTACCGAACCTCCATCAAGTATCTTTATAAAAATGAGTAGCAAGGCATTTGTTTGAGCTTGCATGGTTGCTAGAGTTTGCACATTTATTACTTTAGCTATCTTCTTGTGATTCAACCTATCAACTGGCCATTGGTAATTGTTTAATGCCATTTTAACAAGCAATTTATATGCTCCCAACCACCCAATAGTGTGTGTATCATACAAACATACAATAGTGTAAAGATTTACGTAAGTGTATGCGATACTAATCAGAAGCAAAACACCATACATAGAGGTAGACGAAAATACTAAGTAAAATAAACAGAATATGTATTTTGCTCATAGAAATGCTAACAAAGACTCAAAGGAATGTACAGAACTTACACGACTGATAGAGGTGTTGGCGTTTTACCTTATCAAGTTTGTATAACTATTTATTACATATAGTTAATTTGACTGCTAAGTAGTTACCTTAAGCAACCCGTTGATGTTACCACTATGATTGGAACTTAAGTGAGTTTACCAAGTTACATTGTTGTGTTTGCTTGCCTTGCTGCTTGAGTTAGTACAATCGTAGTATCCTCGATATATGTTCAAATATATATAAACTTTACTGAGATTAGAAAGCATTTATTAATTTACCTTATTTGTATGATATCTACCTTACTTGTTTATCTACTTGCTATTATTTGTTTTGTTTGTTTTCAATACCTGTACTAGATGGGCGAGTTCTTAGGTGTCTATATCACCTAGATTTGATTATTCACCAATTCTCTTAGAACATATGAAATCTAAATATATGTGTACTCGATATGAAATATATGAACTCAATTATAGAATTAGTTATCATAGCTAAGATAAGGAATATAACATGTTCAATGAGATACTTACATTAATTTTGTGTGTGCTTGATAGTTTTTTATAGGGGTGAACAAAAAAATACAGAATCAAACCAACCCACCCAACCCAACCCAAACCAAACCAGAAAAATCGGTTTTTAAGTTTTATTGGTTTGGTTCGGTTCTTCATAATAAAAAATCGATTAATATTGGGTTGGTTTGGTTTTCATTTATTAACATCTTAAAAAAACCGAACCAACCCATATATATATATTTAAATATTTATATAATCATTACAATTTAATTTATTTAATTCATAGTTTACACTTAATTTTCTATTTTTGTAGACATGTTTGGAAAATAACATACCTCAATAAACTCAATGGCGAGTTAGCGAAATCAATGATTTTAATATAATATTTATGTTTTATTAATATATTAGAATATGGGAGCTTGGACCATGTTTGAAATTTTATTTTATTTTTATATTTTTTTTTGGATAATTTAAGTATTTTATTTTTATTCTCTATTTTGTAATATACTGTAGTCTATATGTACTAAAGATTTGAATTTATATGTTTGGATTTGTTATTTGTTGCTAATTAGTTATGTTTATGAGGGCAACCTTTTTTATTTTCGATAATATTTTAGAAAAATTTATCCTCTACTTTGTTAGTGAGAGATAAACAAGTTTTGTCCATTTTTGTCATTACAATTTAAATATTTAAACGAAATTCGTGCAAGCACTTCTCTACCAAGTACTATCATTTATTTTATCTTTTATTCACATGATACACGAATTTGATATTATTTAATTATTTATCCATTATAAATTTATAATTACATCATCTTTCATATTTTTGTTGGTAGAGTTTTCATTGCATGAATAACATTGGTGAACAATATTATTAGATCTGAAAGTTAGTAAATTTTGTCAAGTATGTGATTACTATTTCTTATTGCTTATTTGTCTTAATTTTAAATTTTTCTTACACTTTGTATTTGATATGAATAATGGTATTAGATAAGTGATCGATATCTATATTTCTAAATTTAGGTATTATAATAAAATTAACATTAAAAATGTTAGAAATTATATATAATACAAGAGTTTTAAAAAAATTTAATAAAGAAAATTCATTACCGTAGAAGAAATTTCCTTTAACCAACCCAAACCAAACCAAAAAATTTGGTTCGGGTTGGATTGGTTTTTCAAATTTTTTGGTTCGGTTCGGTTCGGTTCTTGTTTTTAAAAAACCGATCATATTGGGTTGGTTCCAATTTTAGTCTAAACCCAAACCAACCCATATTTGTTCACCCCTAGTTTTTTATTAGATTGATTTTTACACACATTGCTCATGATTCATTTTTGTGTTCTTATTGAGAGAAAATTTAGTATGAGTGCTGCTATTTGATTAGGCCTTAATTATATGCTTTATAATCTATTTGATCATCCCTTGAAGAAAAATCCTAAATAATATTTAGCATAAGATATGATTTAGATCTTTATTTGAACGATTGATCCTTTTGAGCTAAGTATTGTTTATATCCTTAAGGCTTGTTTGATAACGTTGTTAATTTTTTATTTATGAATCATTTTAGTAATTTTTGATTTTTTATGTCAAAAGAATCATCTGTATGTTTGATAATCAATTTTTGATTTCAAAATTTAGAAATCAAAATCACTATTTAGTTTTTTGATAAAAATTTCTGATTTCAAAATTTTGAAATCAAAATCATTGATTTATAGCTTGTTATAATTTTTTTTGTTTTTTTTTTTTCAAAAACTAAAAACAAAATAATAAAAATTTCGTTGTATATTATTATTATTATTATTTTCATTTTACCTTTTTTTTTTTCTCTCTCTAAGTAATACACAAAATATTTTAAATAATTATTTTTTTAATGTGAAATTGATTGCAACTATATCTTTTATACATAAATAAAACACAAAATATTTCAATTAATAATATTACTATTTATATTTAAAAAAAATTAACGAAATCTAGCGTAGGAAATTTAAAGTTTAAAAATATTTAACTAAAAATATTAAAAATAACAAATCATAAAAGTATTAAAAACAAAAACATACAGATCTAAATCTAAAATATGTAAAATCTAAATCTTTAACTAAACATTAAAAATAATTCTAACATTTAAAACCACTCGACATAAATTATCTATGTTAACTTGATCTTTGCTAAATATGAATTGCAATATGATCTGTCCTTTGTGCTATATATTGAAGTTGACTTTCTTTCACATCCAATTCAATTTGATTTTTTGAAATACCAGAGTTATTGGGTTCATTAATAACCATTGACTCTTTGTTGTGAGCTTGAAATATATGATCATTAATATCACATGTATGTATAAAATTATTAACGGTGCAACATGCCATTGGAATATACTTCTGTGTTTCGACAGGATATGGTGGCATTATACTTAAAGTAGGAAATCTAGTTTTCAATAAACGAGTGAAGAGTATCTATAATTAAATAATTCATTTGAACTCATGGTCCTCCCCTATCTCTTTAAAAATCTCTAATATGTATCCTTCTAATACGATAAGATGATAACAATTCAGGCATGTTCGTAAATTCAGAATCAACAAGATAATATTTTTCTATTCAATAAATATTAAAATAATTTTTGTATTAATGTTAGAAAGTAAATGAATAAAGAAATTGATATGCACACTTCTAGTTGGCATCGAAAATTTATTTTCAAGATTCTCAATACACTCACTCAATATTTTTGCATCGTCGGCAGATCTTTCCCAACCAGACATGACAAATGTAAAATGAATATTAAATGAGCAAGCACAAATTACATTCCATGTAGTATTAGTTTTTCTACCATGAAATGGAATTTGTTCATTTTCAAGAATTCCTGCAAAAACATGAGTGCCGTCAATAGCACCAATATTGTCCTAAGAAAACAATGGTAAAGTTATTAATAATTATACATCATAGGTAAAACTTATGTATTATAGCAAAATAAAATAAAAATTACCTTAAAAAAGGGATAATACTTTGGATTGTGTCGAATTTGAGTAGGCACATCGTTCAAATTAGGAGGGTATATTATTTGAACTCTAAACTTGCAAACTTTCTTCAAAACACGATTGAAATATTGGGATATAGTGTGACCCAAATGTTGAAACCTTTCGACTACTAAATGATTCCTTTCATTGTGACCTATAATAAGAAAAAATATGCCAACTTGTTCTTGAATACTTAAATATCGAGATTGTGTTAATCCTGTCTTAATTCTCAATTTCTCACAAAATAATATAAATACATCTTTTCGCATTCGAAAGGAATCATAACACCTGATTTCATTTGCACGTAATAACTCAACATCATAATTGTGACCTCTCAATAAAGAAGTTCTGCATGGAAGTCAAGGAGGCCTTATAATCTCTGACGCCAACATTATTAACAAAGAAGAAACAACTATGATTATATCATCCACAATTTCATCATCAGACACAGAATTATGTTCAATTGGATCCATAAATTCCTATTATATTCAATAAACATTCATCCATAAAATATAAAAACAAAGTTCAAATTCATTGTCATATTAATTACTTCGAACAACATAAACAATGTTCAACTCCTCAAAATATAATCCAAATGAACACATAATAGAACATCCATATCTTAATTCTCAATCAAAAATACATCATATCATAGTGTACAAATAAAGTCTCTCATTCTAGCATCAGACATCTTTATAAATATTTTTCGAAAGTCAGGTTTATTTGTTAGCCATATTAAAGATTTTGAGTAAGTGTCATTATCAACATCCTCCATGCTCTCGGTAATTTTCCAACACTTATCTAATTCAAATTCAATTTCATCTCCATAAGCACAAGAAGTAGCAAGTGCTTAGTAGCATCAGAGCTAGGCCTATTCTATTACCTTGCTAACTCAGTTATTCCTTCAGCAAGTTTAATAACAGCATAACAAACTTCACTACTAGTTGTCTTCTTCCTTTTCTTCATAGAATGTGTATAATTTTCATCAACTTCTTTACTTTCATCATTACCACTTATATTTGAATTGTTTTCTTCCTCAATTTCATCACCTGAGTCTGATGGAATTTGTGTAGATGGGTGTGCATATCCTCCTGTAGCAATTGTACCTCCATAAATAGTGTATAGCTGGTTATAATAAGGGCACCCTTTTTTATTGAAGATCTTAACTCTCTTATCTGCCTGTGGAGTTCAAAGAATTTTTTTTAACTACTTCTACAATAGGGCAATATATAGAAGAGTGTATATATATATATATACACTCTTCACAAATATACTTGAAATTATATATAGAAAATTTAGTGTAATATAAACAAAATAAATAAATATGGATTATACCTTGATAAAGGTCTCCCATACATCACCTTCTAAGGTGATGGTTCCTGATACAGGATCCCAAATAGCTCTAAAAGTATGATCTACCAACTTCTTAAATCTTTTATAAGTTTGTCTTAAATCATTGAACTTATTCTTTGTTTGTTGATGAGTGTAAACATGTCAAGTATAAAGCTTCATTTACTCTTCTATATCATTCCAACTATTCTGAGTAAAAGGTCGATTCCCTTTCAAAACCTCAGCTTCCATCAATTCAACAAAATAAATCTCATTTTTCTCTAACCATAGGCCATCAAATTTACTTTCAATTTCAAGTACTTGACCACTAAAATTATCTGTCTCTAGTAACATTTAAAAGAAAGATGAGGGATAAGAAATCAAAATATTCTTTAGGGTATAATTCATAACTATATTACTTATATACCATGAGCATGTTAAAATAAAGAAAACAGGCTCAAATGGTAATAAAGACACACTTGTGATTAGACTATACTACTACCAAAAACAATCTATTTATTAAGTAGTGTAAATTGTGAAAATTCCATTTCCTAATTACGATTTATAAAAGGATAGCAGCTACAACGCCACTATTAGGAATCATAGACTCAACCATTAGGAATAATGGGAAAATAAGGTTCAAGTTTGTAATTTTATTACTCTCATAAACACTTACAGTTTATGTTGTTATACGAAGAAAAACAAGCTTATTTCATGAATGCAATATTCTAGAAAATATTATCTATCTTGGATTATTAGAAGAAAATAAAATAAAATAAAATAAACTTGAAAAGTATCTTGAAGAATATCACTACTTCAATGTTGGCAACACTACACACATGGTGGTTTATCTCTTAATTGTTAGTAGTTTCTCCAATCTGTCTTTTTTGCTCACACATTAAGACACATACATTCATGGTTGGACAAAGTTGAAAAGACTTGTATAACTCTCTGGCAAATCAAAATTGAATTTTTGATTGTCCCAATCGAACAATTTAAACAAGTGATTAAATAGTTATAATCTGAGAAAATCTACCTACTTTAATCCTATCAATCCTTGGAAAGAAAACAAAGATAAAATCAACGAATGTATGTGCCTTAAATTATCCATCCCATATCATGAGTGAGGAATTGATAATAAAGGAAAACACTTCTCTCAACATCTCAAAAAGGTACTGTTTTAACATCCTACTGTTTCAACATCCTAGGTGAAGATTTCTTTCATGAAGAATGAACAAGTATGAGTTAAGCATAACAAATGGATATGGATCTGAGCCAAAATGATGTGTTTGATATCTGAGGCCTGTTACCGTAAACTTAAGCCCAGTAATATCATAAGATTTCCTCAGATTCTACCTCTTTAGAAATCCCAAGCCTTATCTACCATATAACGAATGCTAAGGAACCCAATACTTCCTATGAAACTTTCAGACAACACACACAAACACCCAACATATAGCCAATGCAATGAGAATATTGATAAGCATCTCAAACATGTTCTAGCAAACAACACAAGACAAATCAGAGAAGAGAGAATAAAAGAAATCAGAGAAAAGAGAACAAAATAAATCAGAAAAGAGAGAACATACCTTGAAGGGAAGGAGATTGAGAGAGCTATTTGGTGGAGGCAGCTTAGAGTTATAGAGCATTAGGGTTGGTTTTGTCGAGAATGGAGAGGAAGGAAAATAAATCAATAAAGTGATTTATAAATCAGTATTTTAAAGATTTATAAATCAGCTAATATCTGGCAACATTTTGTAAAAAAAAATTAAAATTAGAAATCGTTACCAAACGATTCGATTTATGAATCACTAAAAAAAACACAAATCAGAAATCTACAACGTTACCAAACAACACCTTAGTTACTCATTTGAGCCAAAATAAATACATTTTATGTCTTTGAACCACACGTGAGCCTAAACAAAGTTTGTATTAGCTTTACACTTATAACTTTAACTTGTGTGAAAATGTAATCATGTGTTATGCTGTAAAGTAGGTAAAGTGTGGTTCACTAATGCGTGCTTGAAATAAGTAATTATTTTATGATTATTTGTGACGTAAATGAGGTTTTAGGATCTAATTATGTTCATTTTATTAAAATGTTGCAAAATTGTCATTTTTGGAATCAAGGGTATACTTTGATGCTTTTTAGGTATTATAAGTGAAAATGACACACAAGCATGCTAAACGACATGAAAAATGGTGAACAACAAGCAAAGTGGCACACAAATATGCACATTCTGGCCCAAGATTATTGGCACCACGACCTAACCTTCTCAAATCAAATTGTGTAATTTTGAAGATTATCGTGTGCTAAAGTGGGGGATTGTTTGAGCTACGGCGGAACCCTTTCAAGTTATTTTTGTGTTCTCAAATTTTATTGTATGCCGCTACGGTGGAAATGTTGAGCCACGACCCGCACAGAGTCCATGTAATTCCTGGAGCTTATTTTCAACATCTCATTGTAACTAAATCCTATTATGCCTAGATTTTATGTGTGCCTATAAATACATAGTTAGAGTCCTAAACCAATAAGAAGAAAATTATGAGCAATTTAGTGCATAATTTACACATCATAGAATTAGTTCTTAGAATTTTAATCAACCTTCAAGAGGCAATATCCAGCAAAGATTGTGAGAGAAAAATCTGAAGAGCAATTGAAAGAACAAATCAAGGGTTGGAGGATTAGAGAATAGGGTGACATTCTTCAAGAGATTGAGTTTGTAATTCTTCTACTATCTTCTAAATATTTTAATGTTTTCTTCAATTGTAAATCTGGATTTTATAAACATAATGTCTAGCTAACTTTTCCATTAATCTAGGGATCTTATGAACCTAATATTCTAACATGTGTTGATCTAAATTATTCTCCTCTTGTGAGTGCAATTTATGTTATATTATTTGATATAGTTTTATTTGTTATTTAATTAATTGATCACTAATTAATCTATAGAGACATGTAGGTAGCTTTGAGAGAAACATCTACGTGTTTATCTTGATCAAATAGCATGCATAGTTTCTAGATTGAGAGGTGCAATTCGTATGTATGTGATCTATAACTGACGTTCTTCATGAGTAATGATTTAATCTTATTAGAATGAGAGTGTGATTAGGTTAGATTGTAGTTTACTTGAGAGATGAATGTATGCATAATTTAGGGTCAATTAATCATACAATTTGTTGCTAGTTACTTTGGGAGGAGTTTAATGTTACATATGTTTAGGAGATTAAGGGATTAATAACTTCCTAGGTTATTTCTCTCATTCATATTTCTTCACTGTGATTTGTGTTATTGAAGCTTAGCTTTAGTTGTTTAATTTTAGCCACTATTTTTTGTTGTCCAAATAGTAGTCTTAATATTCACGTTAGTACTCGGTTAATAGATAACTTTTCCTCATGGTTTCAATGCTCGTTTCTAAAAATGCTTATCGCTTGTATGTGTCCCGTATACTTGCAGTTTAGCATGGTCATGCACTCTTATAAAAAAAATAAAAAAATCACAACACTACAATCCTCGTTAAAAAAAAAGGAATTAAAAAGAATGAACTTAAAAATAAGTATGGGGCGTAGTAAAGTAGCAAAACAAATTGTTGAATAAAAGATTGAAAAGAAAGGATAAGATAGAGTGCACTAAATGAAAGCTCAATTGCATAGTGAATATTACATGATGAATAAAAAATAAGTTAAGGTGTGAAATGACTTAAATGTCACCACTTATCTATCCCACATAAGCCTTACATTACAATCATGCAAAGTTTTTTTTTTTTTTTTGGTGATTTTTAGCTAAATTCATAATTTACACGAGTGAAGAAGGGTGTGAAAAGTGGACTTATGAAGCTTGTTCTAAGACTTTGTCCATTGGTATGCTCATATAAATTGATTTCAAGAGTGCAATTGATGACATCATGTGCAATTTTCACACACACGAATCACTTCATCAAAAACTTTGCATATACTTGTATTAATGAAACGTTGACTGATGGCTTTACATGAGGACAAACAAAGAGTTAAATTTGGGGTAAGATTTGTGGCTCTTAAGAATTTTCCTTCTTAGATTGACTAGCAGCGAGATTTTGACTAACATCTTCCATACTCATATTTGTTTCCTTTTGGATCGAAGAACCACTTGCGAAAAAAATAGTGAAGAACACAATAAACACAACGAAGAGCACAAAGAATACTTTTAACGTTCTTGGGTTGTTCGTTGGTTCAGATCTATCAAAACATCAAATTTTTTTCCATAGACGGTACCAGATGTTAAGGTCAATTTTTGCTCATTGTGACTCTTTCTCTGAGTTCAGATTCTGCAAAATAAGGGATAGTGACATTAAGTGGTATCAAATCCACTCTAGTACATAAGTAAACTTTCTTGTGATTTACATAGAAAATTGTAGCTCAGTTAAGGAAAATAGAGAGTACCTTGAAAAATGAAATGTGAGGCCTATTTATAGCCTTAGGGCAATGCAAATATCGTAATTAATAAATAACATTTTATTTATTAATATAGTGTTGATTGTTCGCTGATTGCTGACTATACACTGACCATTAATCAATCAAATTGTGGCAAGAATTAATGATGCTTCGCCATACGTACCTGACACAATTTCCCTTTACACCATCAAAAGATCGCGAAAGTTACAACCATATCATCTAATTTTGTCTCATTACAAAAATAGTAGTAAAGTGCTATATGTGTTGCAAAAATATATCCGAATAAGATGGATATATTTTTGTAACATTATCGAATTACAAATTACCACCAAAGCACTATAAATTGCCAATAGATTATATTTGTGTAATACTTATAATAATTTGGTGCTTTTTTTAATGAAAAAATAAATAAATTATATGTTTATAATTTGTATGACATTTTAGTGATATATTTGTTAGTTACATTTTATAGAATATAATTTTAATTAGTGTATTATTTAGAAAACAAAACAGATTTTATGTAATATTATTTTCAAAAAATTAATAAAAAAAAAAAAGAAAATTGTAATATTTGGGGCTGAGCAACGGATCAAAACTGTTTATTTTTCACTAATTTGAATTTGATCCGATCCGAAATAGATTGAAGATATCTAATTCGAATTCAATATGATCTTGTACTCAATCTGAACCGATCTGAATCCGAGCATATCGAATTTTTCGAATCGGATAAGATTTGATTAAGATTATAACTTATTTTTAAATTATTATCATAATAAAATACAATATTTACTAAAGTTTAAATTTTAAATTAATATATATTTAAGAAAATTTATTTATTTATATTTACAATTAAGATAGTAAAATAATAAAAAGTATACTCTTGAATATTAATAAATTATTGTAGAGGATTTAACAATTATATTTATTTTTAAATTAAAATAGTAATTTAATGTAATTTTGGTACGTATAATATTTAAATATAACACATTAAAAATAAAATATGCATTTATTTATAATTTTGAAGTAATTTGGTTTGAATCGAATTGCAGCGGATTATAAAATCTTTCGATCCGAATATGAACAGATTGTATACTTTCTAATATGAATCCGATCAAACTATAAAATCCTTCAATCTAATCCGACCTAAACTCGACAGATCGAATCAAATTTTTTAATTTAGTTAGATTGATTGGATTATTTATTTACTCTTAGTAATATCCGTTTGAAAGTCTCTTTATCGTACCACATGATACATTTTAGTAGTATTATATATATCAAATTATAGTAAATATTAAATAATATTATTTAATAATTAATATAAGATAAAAAAAATATAAATTTTTTTATTAATTAAATTAATTAAATTATATTGTGTATTAATTCATCACTATTAAGCAAACAATGAGTTAACAGCACATTCCGATTTTCTATTGCTGAAAATTATTCATGAGATTCACATGTTGTATGCAAAATATTCTAATAAGACCGAAAGAATTCCCACGCGCTATCAAATTGATCTACTCGTGCACATGCCGCTCATCTTAAGAACATGGTGCACACTCGCGGTTTCGAGCGTGTATAAACTATAAGAGGTCGAAGAAAATGTCATTTAGGTAACTTTCCTGACAGCTGGCAATGGTTGTACAGCTCAACAAGCACAAACAGCAATACTAGAAGGAAAATATTATCTATTATATATATATATATATATATATATATATATAATTTTTAAATTTTATGATTTTGTATTTATTTAATAACTCTTGTTTGATAATTTATATTTGTTTTTCTTTGGTATAATTTCTTTTGGTAATTTATATTTCTTTAGTATATAATTAATGTAAGTATATTTATTTTATATTTTTAATTTTTTTTTGATAATTTTATATTTATTTTAAAATGAATAATATTTTTATTTTTTTATACTTTCCATTTATATAATATATTTTATTTAAAAATTTATATTTTTTAGTAGATTTATTACTTTATATATAAAAAAATTTATTTTATAATATTTATTTGAAAATAATTTTGTTTGATATTTTTGTTTGACAATTATAAAAGAGAGAATTTTATTTTTCCTTTTTAAAAATGGACAAGACTTTAGACAATGGTTTAAAATAAAGGTGAAAGAGCTTGAATTATAAAATAGCTAAAATAGAAGTGAGAGAGCTTAAATTATGAAATAGGCTTTACTTTATTATATTTTGTACTTTTATGTATTTTAATATTTTTTATAAGTGTAAAAAAAATTATTTTCTTTGTTTTTTTGTCTATCTTTTGTTTAGTTTAGTTTAGTTTTTTTTTATTCTATTTATATTGACAATTATTTTTGATTTATTTGATGTTTAAAATATATGTTTTGCAAATTGTTAAAATTGATTATTGAGTAGATTATATCAATTTATCACCACTCATTGCAATTTTTTTCTTATTAATATTACTTTATGACTTCATTTATTTTACAAAACTTTGTATACTAATTTTTATTTATGGGTACATTATATAAAATGTTGTTATTTAGATTTCAATGTTACATTATATAAGCATAATCGCTTTCAAACTCAGAAAATTCTCATACAATAGATCAAAATACAAATATTTTTATTTTCTTAGTGTTGAAATTAAAGTTGAATACTTCTAAACATGAGTTATAAATTATTATGCTACATTAAAATCTTTTGATGAACAACTACAGTTTGTACAATATAATACTAGATATATTATTTGTAGTTAGCACTAGTTCAACTTTTTATTTGAGTTTAAAATTTTGGTTTTTATAGGAGATTTATTTTCTGTATTTTAGATTATATAATAAAGATTGTACTTTGTAAATTCTTAAAAGTTGTTTAAAAATATAGTTTTTAAATAATTTTATTATTGCTTATGAGTTGTAAAATAATGTCATTTGGACTCATTATAAAATTGTATAATACTATTTTTTTAAAATATGTTATTAAAAAAATAAAAAATTATTTTTAATTAAAATTGTTCCTTTAAATTTATGATTATTATTGAGATATAATTCATATAACGTACGTAATCAAACTAATTATAAATTAATAAATTTGAGATTATCTCAAGACTTGAATACAAGTATCATATTTACCTTTAAATTTCAAAAAATATGATAAAAGAAAATTTTATTTATTCAAAATTTAATGACATATTAAAATATAGATGGTCGGATTGTGTTTTAAATAAACGAATGACTGACTGAGTTTTAAAAGCAACTAAAGGATATAATTCCTAACAATTTATTGGCCAAAATAGAAGAATTTGGTAAGTTTGTGATATTCTTGTTTTAAGAAATTATTCTGAATTAACTATATTATTAAAAAGAAGTAATTTATATTAATATTGTTTGAAAAGTTTAGTTTAAAAAATTAATACCTATATTTTTTACAATTATTATTCATAAAGAATTCAATTATAAGTTTTAAATTGAAATTCTTTAATAATTTGATTAATTTAGAATATTTTTCATGAACATATTTTTGATTTATTATGTTTTTAAGTATTTATTTTATGTTTTATTTTATTATTATCTTATTTTAGAATGTATTTTTGTGTTTTGTCAAAAATAACTTATCACTTATTATAAATAACTCCTACACTTATAAATAATTAAAATTTGTGAATATCAACTTTCATCAAAATATGGGCATCAAAGAATACCAATTTCAAAATAAAACATATTTGATGCTCATACGTTTTCTTTTTTAATTACAACTTAGATGCATGTCATGTTAATAATTGAGCTTCCATTAGTAATATTTTTATAATTATTATTTTAATTTTAATTTTAATATTTTATCTTTTAAATTTAATATTTAATTTAATACAGCTATATTATTTATTATATAAATAATTTAATATAAAATAACTTAATAAATAAAACAATATTTAATATTTTATTAATACCACTTATTCATTAAGAAAATAACAAGCGTAGTAGATTACGACGAAACAGATATAATTCAGTAGAAACAAAAATACAGGAAAATTGAAATATATGTGAATAAGTTTCATTTTAAGTGGGTATGACTATGAATCTTAAATGCACATGATATATGACAGTTTTTTTTTTAAATAATAATAATAATAAATTTATATTTCCAAATTATTTTATTTTGTGACACATTAATTAAGTAAAAAAAAAAGTGGAAATTTACGTATTTAGCATTTCTTTTTAATTGAAGTAGACATTCTAATGATAAGGGAAGACAATCTCTGAAAATGTCTAATTGCGTTTCCATCAAGTTAGACACAGCAAAGAAGATAGGGGAGAGAAACTATCCGTAAAACTACGCTCGCAGTCATTGAATTAACAGAGCCTCTCGAAAGGCTCTGAAATGAATAAAATATTGGTATTTTTAGTGTTTTTCGCTTACAAGGCTCAAGAATATAAGGAACGGGATTGGGAAAAGGAGAGATAATCTAGCAAAATATATTTTCAAAATTTAAATTTTATCTGATTATTTATATTGCAGTTACAGTAATATCGTTTTAGTTAACTGAAACTGCAACCCAATTCAAGGCAAAAGGTAAGATTATATTAGATTCTGATAAACATTCAAATTTTAAATCAGCATTAATTATATACGTGTATGTATAATTGATCTTTGTATCTGTTTTTTTTATCCTAAAATTTTAAGAAAGCATTAAAGAAAGTGTTGAACAAGATGAAGAAAGCAATATCTGGAACGGACTCGCAATATTCGCAAGAAGAAGTGGAGATAGAGTCTGTGAAGTGTCACTGTTGTGGATTTACGGAGGAATGTACGCCGGACTACGTTGCTGGAGTTTGTGAGAAGTATCAAGGCCACTGGATTTGCGGACTCTGTTCTGAGGCGATCAATGAGGAGACTTATAGATCAGAGAGGAAGATTAGTACCGATGAAGCAATGAAACGCCTCTTGAAGTTTCGAGAAAAGTTCAGGATTTCTTGTTCTCCGAAGAATTCATCTAAGGATTTGATTGTCGCTATGAAACAACTTCTTCTCCGGAGTTTAAATTCTTCGAGAAAGGAAGATCTGGCTTTTCGACCACTTAGTCCGTCGCAGAATTGCTTAGCGACAATCTCAGAAAGTCCGAGGGATTAATCTTCATTGCACGAGAAGATTTGATGGAATTATTATAATGATTAATTAGAATAGTTGAATTGAATGTTAAGGTTAATTGAATTGTTTTTAGATTTAAATTAGATTGGATGGATGATAGTAGAAGTTTAATCATCAACTTCCTGGACATCAATCAAATTGGACAATTTTTCAAACGAATAAATGCATGAATTACTTATTACATTAAACCCTGTTATTGTTGCCTTTTTAATTATTTTTACAGTTCATCTTTCCATTGTTATTCTTTACATTTGGTGCAAGCAACACTGTCGCACTTATTTTTCTAATTTTCTGTAAATTTACATTAAATTAGAGTGTTATAATACTCACATACATATCTATTTCACATGCCTTGAATACGACTATTTTCCAAAAAATAAGATTCTAAATAACATAGTCGATCGTTTAGTGATGAACATTCTTTATGTTTTACTTATGCATAAAACTTGTTTATTGTTGACATGTTTTGTTTTGGATAAAGAACATCCCAATAAAAGCAAGCTTCTATAGGGTTCTCTGTTTCATTGCTATCATGAATCCAATGAAAAATATCTGGGTTGAGTAGGCCACAGCTCAAGTTGTAGAGGCTGCTTCTCAAATTGTTGTGTGGTATTACGTTGGCAAAAAAGACAATGACTCATTGTCTGGGTTCATATAGTCTTACAGAGCAGCCAAATCCACATTGGACATTATTGAAAGTGGTCCACTGCTGGATTGTAAAAATTGAGTACTTTTATTTATCTAGAGCACAACATTATAAACGTGATAATTTCGTATATGTAAGATTACAATTATTTATAGAATATGTAGTGTATTTTTTTTTAAGTGAAAATACAGTAAAAATGTACAGAGTTTTTCGTAAAAATTGATGACGGCTTTATTCAGATTGAGTTTGTCCCTCTGAATATTTATGGTAATATGCTTTGGAACTTTCTACTATGAAAAGCGAATGAAGTTCTATTAATTACATTGGTAACAATCCCAGCAAGCGATCCTTATTATACTGTATAAATAGTTCAATATTTTTCGATTATATTAAATAGGGTTTCTTTTTTTTATTTGAATTTGATTTATTAAGTGTTACATCTTTGACTAAGATTGGGAGAAGTCTGATAGGCTTAATTTCAATCCAAGTTACATAATTTGAAACAATTAAATTAAACTTAGATAAACGATGTGCAGAATTATTAGCTTTTTATGGACAATAAGATACTTAATATCCTCAATTATGTTTCCCTCTTTTGATGAAGAAGATGATGAACGGAACCCAGCAATCCGATTCTACCAGAATCCTCGTAACTCCAATATCAACACTACATCGTAAGTAAACCAAGCCAAATATCCAATAATTCTGCTGCTCTTGGTGACATTGTGGCTCGCTTCTTATCCACTATAGCTCCACCACCTCGCCCATAGAGTTTCGTTTTATACAACCCAATCCCACCACACCATTTTAGGCAGATATAGCAGCATCCACATTAATTTTCCAAACCTCACCAGACGGAGGGGACCATCTTTATAGGACATTGCTAGCTCGTTGGTGGCTGTTTCCTATGTACCCGTTTGAAGTCAGTGAGCTACTGTACCGCCACGTGGAAGATTCCCCCAGCCGACCACCTTTTTCTGCCATAAACAAACCTCACATCAAGCTCTCCAGTTTTTCATCTTCCAATTCACCTAGTACATGCCAAAAAGACCTCCTCAACTGTCATTGTTTTGAATTGTTTTAAGACATCGCCTAGACTGGTGCATTTCCAAACAGATTTTGCAATTCCACACCCCCATATAGCATGGCTGATTGTTTCAGGGCCACCACAACACACCAGGTAGCACGGATGTTCCACCATTCGACGCCGGAACAACACCTCATGACTAGGTAGCACCCCCTCCATAGGAAATGCTTCACCCTACCCATTACATCTAGCCTCCAAAGTCAAGCGCCATGGCCTCTGCATCACGCCTATTGTTGAACTGCCCACCCCACCACAGTCCAATTCTTTTAATTCCATGGCCAGCCTGTCGCCATTACTTATCACATATTCTCCATTATTTGTAAAATGCCAAACCAACCTGTCTTTGTTGTCGTATTGGTTCTAGAGATGTGCCAAAAATAATATGGGCCTCCTCGTCACTAAAGTCTGCATAAATTATTTCAGAATTCCACATTCCATTTGAGTTAATTAGTGAAGCAACTTTAGCAGCAAGATGAAAGGTCTGAGCTGATTGCACTTTAAAACCAAAGTTTCGATTAGGCAACCATTGGTTTGAGCATATATTAACTGACTCCCCATCTCCTATTTGCCAACAAATCCCTTTCCCCACAACAAACGAAACTGTCTCGACTCCCACATCAAACAGACCATATATTATTCCTCCCCATATATTTAGCATATAACGCCACAGCAAATCTTGAATTCTGAAATGAGATTCGTAATTGTTTTGCCAATAAAGCTTTATTATAGATTCCTGAAAAGCCCAATCCGCCTATCGCCTTACGGCTTACAAAGCATATTCCACGCCACCCAAAATATTTCACCACCCTCCTCCAATAGTATCGTGCTCCCATTTGTTCAATGTCCGAACATAAGTTCTTTGGTATTTTAAATAATTTCATAAAATATACCGGAATAGGCAAGGCTTACAAAGCACATCCCACACCAGCCAATAGGATTCCACCACCATCCTTCCTCTTTGACCCACCAGTATCGTGCTCCCATTTGTTCAATGTCCGAACATTAGTTCTTTGGTATTTTAAATAATTTCACAAAATATAACCGGAATAGCCTGATAAATTGATTTGAGTAGTATCTCCTTACCAGCTTTGTAATCGTCGTATACAGTTCCCTAATTAAATGGAAAGAACTTTGTTTGCCCCTTTTAGCTCTGTTGGAAGGCCCAGTACTTCTCATGACCCTGGACTTCGTTAATCTCTTAGATTGTAAGAATTTCTTTCCTAATGGCTTGAATTACGTAGTCTCATTCCACTCTATCATTTGCCTGCTCATATCAAGCTTTAAAGCAACCCATCCCATTTTTCTTTTTGATCATCATATGGTGTGGATAGTCTTAAATTGCCACAATAGTATTGTCAACGATTTGCCTACTTGGAACAACGGCGCTTTGTGCCTCGTCAATTAAGCCTGACAACATAAGCTTTAGGCGATTAGGTAAGAGCCTTAGATATTATTTTTCAGAGCATCGTAAATAGAGAGAACAAGAGAAAATATGAGAATATTTTTCGTGGGTTTCTGAAAAAGCACTGTGCAGAGAGAACATGAGAGTGAAGAGAAGAGAGGATGGTTCTATGTAAATTGTGTTTACGACTGAGGGTAAGAGCCTTTATTATCTAACTGTTACAAAAACAGTTTTTTTATATAAAATAAAGTGTCACACGTAATCGGTACTAGGGTAACAACTTTGTGCCATAGTTAAATTGATCGAATCAAACATAAATTGAATTAAATTTGAACTTGTTTCGACCTAGCTTCAAATAACATGAAAAAAAAAAAAAAAATGAGCTTGATTAGGGCCGGGTCAAAGTAAGCCCATTAACCCAAAATAAAATAAAATTAAATTAAATTTTAAATTAAAAAAGAAAAGAAAAGATTATATTAAAATTAGAATAATGTTTCATCTCTTTTCAGTATTTCTCTTTTTATGATATATTAGTTATTTTTCTTTCATTTTCTTTTGAAAAATGAGCTGATAATGAATAAATAATTATAATTTATTCATTTTGTCACAATATTATGCTTACATTTTTTTATGTTAATGCATTTAGCGTTTAAATTTACATAATTCTTTAAACAAAAATATAATATTCATATTTAATTCCAATTAATATTATGAAGTTTCTATTTTTAAATCGATTAGATATTAGTTTTTGAAGTAAAAATTTTAATTCTTTTATCAACCTTTTATTATGCTATTCTTTTTTTCACTTGTTCATTATCTTGAAAATTATGTATTATGTAATAGTCAAAGTTCTATTCTTATGAATATAAAAAAAATTTATGTTCTTGTGTGACATTTTAATTTACTTTAACTTTTCATTTTTAGGCAGGTATTTTTATTTAATTTATCCATTTCTTATTTTGTTTAATAGCTAGAAGAAATTTTATTTGAATTTGAGAAATCTTTATTCTAAATGTGAGTTTTCATAAAGGACATGAAGGCTTCTAACTTTTGCATGGATGGGATTTAATGGCATTTACTCATTGCCTAATTAATTTAGAAATTGACTTCTTTCTTTTAATAATTAATTTTTTCTTATATGTATATATATTTTTTATTATTTTATATAATGCTGCTTAAGCTTTAATCATTAAAAAAAATTAATAAAAGAAAGTCATATTAACTAAAAATATATATATATAATTAACAATTCGAGCTAATTTGGACCAGTTTGAGCCAACTCGTTTGTGTTTGGTTTGAATTTAGGACTCACCTTTACTAGCTCGAATTAAATTTGAATTAATTAAGGATTGGACTAATTTGGGTTGGGCTAGTTTGGGCAAACTAGCCCAGCCTGTACGAATTAACACTACCTACTCGACACTACAAGCTAACTGCAGCACTGCCCAGGTCCTCTCTCGCTTCCACAAAAGTGGGCATTTCTTGGGACCCAATCACAATTATAAATCTATTTGCTTATATACTCCTCCTATGATATGTAAAAAATAATGTGGGATAAAGTTTTGAGAGAGACTAAATCAATATACTTTTTCTCTTCATTTTTTTTTTCTTCGTAATTTACAACAAATTTCCAACACATATATCAATTCCTACTACTTCCCAATATTTTTTTTTATAGAAATAAGCAGTCACACCATCTATTCCAAGTGCCTTGTTTGGATGAATACTAAATAGTGCCTTATGTACCTCCTTTGTTGTGAATGATTCGGACAAAATAACACATTCCTAATGTGTAAGTTTTGTGTGCAAACTGTACAAAATTGGGTTTTCATTAATATGATCCAAAGCTGAAAATAATTCATGATAAAATCTGCAAGAAAGCCCCTTTTATGGTTGATTGAGTTGTAAGCACCCCACCATGAAGTTAGATGTTTCAATTAAAAAGACTAAAACATCTAACTTCTTATTTTGTTTTTAAGCTAAATGATATATATATTCTATTATATTATTAGAATAATTAATACTTTATTGTAAGATTATTTTAATCATTTCATTTATTTTATTTTTAAAAGGTTTAGCTTATATCATTTACAATACAATTTTTGCATTCTATGAAATCTTAGCTTCTTTTTTCTCTCCCTTCTCCATTCTCTTGTTTTTCTCTTTAATATTATATTGGATAATTATCATGGTATTATAACTTGAACTATTGAAGGTATTGTAAATTCATATATAGTTTTTACGGATCTAATTGCCTGCATTTTTCTTTGTATCTCGACGGGTTTTCATCTGCTTTGGCAATTTGAAAGTTTTGTTTTTTTTTTTCTCACAATTTCTAGTAATAAAGATGATTCACTACAGTTAGTTAATGTGAGGTTAGATGGAAGGAATTATTCTTATTAGAGTTATGTGATAAAAAAATTTCTCAAAGGCAAACAGATGGGAGATTACATATCTAGAATCGTGAATAACCCAACAATAGAGAAGACTAATTATGCAATCCTGGTAGATACTTAGGAGTAGATAATTCAAAAATTATTACTTCGATAAACAACTCTATTGAACACTCAATAGGCACCTAATTAGCAAAGTATGATATAGCGAAGGAAGTTTGGGAACATCTTGTAAAACTGTATACACAGTTAAACTTTGCAAAGCAATATCAGTTAGAATCAGATATTCGAGCTATTGAACAGCAAAATATGAGTTTTCAAGAGTTTTATTCAGCAATGACAGATCTTTAGGATCAATTGGCTTTAGCAGAATCAGCATAACTATGAATTTGTGCACCTTATATTGCTCGCAGAGAGGAACAGCGCTGGTTCAATTCTTAATGGCACTTCGTAATGATTTTGAAGGCCTTTGTGGTTCCATTTTGCACCGTAACCCATTCCTTCTGTTGATTCGGTGGTTAGTGACCTTTTGACTTATGAAATATGCCTTAATTCTCAAACAGGAAAAGGAATCCTCCCAACACCTAATCATTTTATTTTTGCAGCTTCTTCTCAACCTCCTGCTCATTATGTGAACAAAACTTATGCAAAGGTTGGGATTGATGCCTGCAGCTTTTACAAAGAAAAAGATCATTGGAAAGCTCAGTGTCCTAAATTGAATCAAGCACCACATCAGTTTCAACAAAAGCATCAACTCAGGCCTCCACAGTTTGGCAATCATTCACAATCACGTTCATATCGTCCTCCGTAAATTAACATTGCAGCAGCTATACCTCCATCAGAATCCTCTGTCTTTAGAGCCTCATCCTCCAATTTTACACTGGCTGCCCTCACATTTCAAAGGTTTCTTAATACGCAGTTGCATGCCATGTCTGCCTCTTCTAAGATGGGTCACTTCCCCTCTAGTTCTTCAGGTATGTCCTCCTCAACATATGTTTTAGATTTTAAAGCTTCCCACCATATGTCTCCTAATTCAAAATTTTTTGCCTCTTTGTGTCCTACATCATCTATGCCTATTATGACTATTGATGGTACTGCTATGCCATTAGCAGGTGTTAGTTTTGTTGTTAATTCTCATTCATAGTGTTTATTATATTCCTAAGCTTTTACTAAACCTTGGATCTTTTGGTCAATTGTGTGATTCTGGTTTCTTAGTATCTTTTTCTTCAACTTCTTCTCATGTGTAGGATCTGCAATCCCAAAAGCTGATTAGGATAGGTCATAGGCAAGAGATTATATGTTTTTGATGAGTTGAGATTACTAGAATTTGTAGCTCTTAGTGTTGACCTTTCTTCTTTTCGATTATGTCCTTCATCTTCTAGTTTTTATTTATGAAAATCACGTCTTGGTCATGTTTCAGCTTCCTGTTTATGATTCTTAGTTTCTATTGGAACCTTAGAAAATTTGCAAGCTCGTGATGTTTATGATTGTAGTGGTTGTAAACTTGCAAAATTTTATGCATTACCTTTTAATAAAAATATTTTTTATTCTGTTGCATCTTTTGATTTAGCTCAATCTGATGTGTAGAGACTTTCTTCTATTGTTTCAAAAAGAGGGTCTCGATATTATGTCTCTTTTATTGATGATTACACTCATTTTTGTTGGGTATACTTTATGAAATGTCGTTATGATTTTTTTGATATTTATAATAACTTCAAAGCTCCAATAAAAACATAACATTCTATTGTTATTAAGTATTTTAGATGTGATCTAGGTGGTGAATATACTTCTAATAAATTTTGTGATTTGCTTGCTTTAAATGGAACTACTAACCAAATGTCTTGTATTGACACTTTTGAGCAAAATGGTATTTCTGAAAGGAAACATAGGCACATTGTTGAAATTGCTCATTCTCTTTTGTTGTCATCTTCAATTCCTAGTGTGTTTTGAGTAAAAGCAGTTCTTACTGCAGTCAATTTAATCAATAAGATTCATCATCTATCATTTCAGGTTTGTCTACTTTTGAAAAACTGTATGGACATATTCCTGACTATTCCTCCTTAAGAGTCTTTCCTCTACTTGTTTTGTCCTTAATCCTCATGTAGAACGTATCAAATTATCGTCACGCTCTGCCATTTTTTTCTTGGCTATGGTGAAGGGCAAAAAGGATATTGTTATTTTGATCTAACTTCACAAAAATTATATGTATCTCGTCATGTTATCTTTCTTGAGCAGATACCTTTCGTTTCTATTCTTATTACTGTTCACGACTTGACTAAATCAAATCTTATTTATATTGATCCTTTCTTTGACTATACAGATAGTCCTTCTCCACAAGTTTCTCTAACTATAGTTTCTGACTCATCTAATGCTCTTATACTCCCTTTTCCTCTTCAATATTCTCATAGGGTTCATACTGTTAGTTTTGAAGATATTGATACATTGCAACTTGACGCTTCTGATACTTTCCTCCTCCTGCAGTTTTCCAAGCTCCTCCTGAGATTGTGGATTCTCCTCATTATCCTCAGCGCACTCGTAAGTCTACTAAATTCTAGATTTTGTTTACTCTTCTTATTCCACTTCTTTCACTTCATTTTTAGTATCTATTCGTTGTATTTCTAAGCTATTATCCTATAAAAAGGCAGTTCTTGATCCCTTTTAACAGCAATCTATGGCTGAGAAATTTACTGCTTTACATCAAACAATCACATGGGTCATGGTACCTTTGTTGCCAGATAAACGAGCTATTAGTTCCTGTTGGGTATATAAAATTAAACTTCATTTTGATGGGTCTATTGTAAGGTACAAGTTTCAAGTACTTGCAAAGGGATACTCTCAAATGAATGGTATTGTCGTATTGATTATGAAGAAACTTTTACCTCTGTTGCAAAAATGATTATAGTTCACACATTCATTGAAGTTGCATCTACTCATGGGTGGTGTATATCTCAGATGGATGTTAAAAATGCTTTCTTGTATGGTGATTTGCATGAAGAAGTTTACACGGTTTCCTCGCTTGGTGTACCACATAATCATGGAGAAGTTTGTAAGCTTCAGAAAGCCTTATATGGTCTAAAATAAGCATCTCAAGCATGGTTTGAAAGTTTTTTGCAGTTATTGTCTCTCTTGGGTTTTCTTCTAGTAATCATGATTCTGCTATCTTTGTTAAGCGTACCATTACAGGTCATATTTTTCTTTCTTTATATGTTGATGATATGATTATTACTGGTGATGACATTGTAGTGCTTAAGTATGAATTAGCTTGTAAGTTTAAGATGAAAGATTTGGGTTCTCTACGATATTTTTTTGGTATTGAAGTTGCATTCTCTCCAAAAGGTTATCTTCTTTCTCAATCTAAGTATATTGCTAACATTCTTGAGCAGGCTCGACTGATCCTAGAACTATTGATACCCCTTATGAGCACAATGTTCAGTGTTCTCCTTCTCATGGCACTCCTTTGCAAGATTCTACCTTATATCGAACTACTGTTGGTAGCTTGGTCTACCTTACTATTTCTCGTCCGGACATTACTTATATTGTTCATATTGTTAATTAGTTTATTGCTTCTTCTACTACCATTCATTAGGCAGTTGTTCTACGTATTTTGCAGTATCCTTAGGGTACTATTTTTTAAAGTCTCTTACTTTCACCCACCTCTTTCTTAGAGCTGCCTTCATATTCTGATGTTAATTATCTGTCACTGATTTTTGTAACTTTTTGGGTGATTCTCTTACTTTCTAGAAGAGCAAGAAGCAAATTGTTATTTCTCAATCTTTTATTGAAGCAGAGTATCGTACTATGTCATCTATTACCAAAGAGATTATTTGGTTACGTTGGTTACTCGCAAATATGGGTGTTTTTTTCTCTCATCATTTCTATGTATTGTGACAACCAGAGTGCTATCCAGATTGTTCACAACTTAATTTTTCATGAATGCACTAAGCATATGGAGATTGATTGTCATTTTACTCATTACCACCTCAAACAAGGCACCTTTATCTTGCCTTTTGTTCATTCTTCTTTACAAATTGCAGACTTTTTTACTAAGTTACATCATATTTCACACTTTCGTTTTCTAGTTGACAAACTCTCGATGCTTCTTGTGACAGCATCGTGAATTTAATGGGGGATATTAAAGTAATTAATATTTTATATTAAAGTAATTAATATTTTATTGTAAGATTATTTTAGTCATTTCTTTTATTTGCTTTATTTTGTCTTTAAAAAACTTAATTTGTATCATTTATAATATAATTTTTGTATTTTATGAAATCCTAACCTGTTTTTTCTCTCCCTTTTTAATTTTCTTGTTTTTCTTTTTAATATTAGTATTAGGTAATTATACATACATGGTGAAAATAAATAATGAAAACACTTAACATTTGGAACCCAATTGCATTGTAAGACAACGTAACACTGACAATCTGACATACGTTCAAAGTAGATACCGACATGAGTTCAAATAACATCCTATTTAAGTGTGCTAGTGTAACTATTTGTTAGAAACAGAGCATCTTGAACAATTTATAGCAAGCTTTTCCATATGTTATTTTTGCATACTGTTACATTTAAAACATTTCATTATTAATTTAAAATATTAAGTTTTAAAATTTTAATCCTTAAAAAAGTATATGAAGCATATTTATAATCATTATAAATAAAATCATTGTATATAAGCAAACAATTGATTATAAATGTTAAACATGTACATTATTTTAGACATAATATTTCATAACTGAGAGATTTCGACAGTTTGTGTTATTAGAAAAAAAATTATTTGTAGTTTTGACTTTAAACTCTGATTGGTTTGAATTAGTTTCATATTGTTTTGTGTTTTTTTTTTTTCTTCTAATCTATATTTAAAATAAAATTTTTAGTTAATAGAAAAACGTAAATATTGATTAACATAAATTTAATTAGATGACAGAGAAAAGAGAGAGATTAATTACTTAAAAAGTTGTAGAAGTGTAATAAATATTAAGTTAATAGTGTAAGGTAAATAAAATTTCAACCCTTATATCAAATAAAATTTAGTGGTATAAAATATGTGATTAGATTTGTCTATTAGGGCTATGGAATCTATCCATATATATATATGAATGATATTAATAAATTATTTTAACCATAAGATAATATAAATTAATGATATGAATGCTATCATATTTTAAAATTTAAATTTAATGAATAACTACTAAAATCAAATCAAACAAAAAGATATATATATATATATATATATATATATTCAACATTAAATGAATTTAAATCAATAATTGAAAATGATTTGTTAAACCTGTTTGTTAAAATTATTTATATGTAGAATGGTCATACACACACATATATATACTTCTATAAATTTAAACCATAAATTTTAAAATCTAAACTATAAATTAAAAGAATTATTAGTTGTCTCCCAACATATATATATATATATATAGATACTCGGTCACACACACATATATATAGATTCTTCTATAAATCTAAACCATTAACTCTAAAATTTAAGTTCTAAATTAAAAGAATTTTTAATTGTTTTCCAACAAAAATATATATACATATATATATACTAGTAAAATAAAATATACTTCCATTTCACATACTTTATATACATATAATGTAATTGAAAAAATCAATCTATAATATAATGTAAAACTCAAAAACTTATATAAGTAATTTATAATTAAAAACTCAAAAAATATTAAAACTTATATAATATAATGTAATTGAAAAAATCAATCTAAATTTTTGCAAATAAAATTAAGTAATTTATTTTAGTATATTTGATATTATAAATATACAAATTATATAATTGTTAAATTGAAATTTTTAATTTGATTTTCAAAATTAAGGAAAGACTTAAAATAAATATGACTTTATTAAAAATATAATTATTTATGTAATATATATATATGTATTTAATGTATAAAAAATAAAATAAATTAATAATATATACTTGATTTTTATTGACCGACCTAAATAATATAACTCTAACAAAAGTAGGTTCTAATTCTATTAAAAGTGTAATTATTTATCTATACAAATTAAATTAATAATATATAAAACTAAATCAAAATATTGAATAAAATTATCCAAAATTTAAAGTCCTATTATTCGGTTATTTCTTAGTCCTTAATATTATAAATTATTTACTTAACAAAAACTATCTAAATCTAAATATTTTAGATGCGAATACACAATTGTCGCCCCCAGTAAAACTATTTATTAATTTATTTAGATATATATAAATGGCCATACCTACAGGAAGGATATGGTGTTTTTTCAGTTAATGATTGATAATTCAAAATTTATAAAATATTATATGGAAAAATTCGTGTTCTTTAGTTGAGTATGATTTTATTATAGTCAACTACTATTAGTATTATTTATCATATATATATATATATATAAGTTAAAATTAACAATATTATTTGATTTTCATGTAATGATAAGAGACTTTAAGAGACATAATTTTGGAAAATTATAAAAAATACCACCTTTAAAATTTATAATAACGAAACTAGCATCTTAATAATATTAAATGACAATTAATATTGAACGTTCAATATTGAACCGGTCTAAATTATATCCGTTCAATTTGAAGTGACGTTTAAAAAAAAAATGATGTAATAAACATTTTTTTTAATTGTGAAAAAATATGATTTTAACATTAAGGTGTTATTTTTGTTATTATAAGTTTTTAAGGGTGTTATTTTGGTTGTTTTTTTTCATAATTTTTATCCAAGTTTTTACACCATCAATTATTAAAAATTGAGATGTTATAAAATAATTTTATCTTTCTTGTTAATTATAAGTTTCAAAAATTGTGATTAAATAATGTAATAATTTTTGTAAAAAGTTAAAATTGTTGATCTTATTCCTATATTTATATATTAAGATTTAAAAAAAAGTAGGAGAGAAAAAATAGAAAAAATTTATTACCCTAAATATAATCCATGAAAATTAGTGCTATAAAAATTTGTATAATAAATTATATCTCATATATACATACATACATACATATATATATATATACATACATACATATATATATATATTTGTATATATACACACAAATATATATATATAATATTAATTTTTAATTTTTTTTATTTTATAAATATTTCACCAATACTACCAAGGTGGACTCAACCACTTTTTTTAAAAAATTTAATATATATGCATATGTACGTACACACATACATATATATATATATATATATGTATGTATATATAGATACATACATACATCTATATACCTACATACATATATTATATATATGTACATACATACATATATATATATATCATACGTATGTATATATATACACGTATGAAGAGAAACAATCCGCCAGGTTTTCGAACTTTGTCGGGATCCCCTTTTTTATAATTTCCAAATATTAATGATAAATGTTACTATTTGTTTTGAGTAAAAATACCTGTAGGATCCATTAACTTAGTAGCACATGTAGAATTGCATTTGAATATTATAAAATACTTAGTAGAGTTAATATCTAGTAATCCAAAAATATTTTAAATATTTAACTTTAATTAGAAAAAAAATGATAAGCTTCAACAAAAGGTTTTAATATTTAACTATTAATATCATCAAAATTTATTATATTTTATTTCATTTTAAATTTTAATTTTATCTAATATTATACTATTGCACGTTTTGTTAAAATGCTTTTGATGTATTTGAAATTTTCTTTACATAAAAATTTTAATATTTTTTTGGTCTTAGCTTTTAATTCATTTTTAATTTTATTAGTATGTCTTCTATTATTTATCAACATATATTTTTAAATATAATATCAATCTTAAAATTCTAAATCACATCTTATCTTTTACATTTTTATATGTTTGTTTTAATTTTAGTTCTAACACTCATAAGTTTTTATGTTTTTTATTAAACTTATCATTTGTTTGATTTTCTTAGTTAATAAGTTTATTTTATATATGCATGATTTCAATACTTATTAATTTATAATATTTTTTTATTAGATAATTTTCGTTATAAGTTAATTTATAATATGCTCACTCTATGTATTTTGTTTTAGTACTAGCTCTATGTCTTTATTATAATATGACATGAAAAATTTAAGTTTAGATTGAAGAGTATACCGTATTTCTTACAAACTACATTATGATGTATTTTTTGGTTTTTAATATTTAAATAAAATTTTCACTTTGTATAAAATATTTAGACTTTAGCCCCCTTAAAAATTATTTCTAACTCCGGCCTTGAATACTATTGCAATTACTTATATTTGCATTTTGTAAGTTTTTGTTATTCAAATTTCATTTCAAAATTTTCAACTTGAATGATAGTTTGTTAATCTTTGGAAGAGTTTAGTGAAAAATATTATATGTTTTTTTATGTTGTAAAAAATAACTGATTAAATAAGATTAAAAATAGAAATTTATTTATAGAATTATGCAATGCAATTAAACTAAAAATTTAATAGCACTATTTTTAGAATTTATATGTATACGTACAACATTAAATAGCTAAACGTTATAAGATTGTATGACATATTTACCATGATATAATATCCCTTCAATTAGCCGTAAGTTTTAATTTACTCCATATGAAGTGATAACATGCTACTATATAGTGGAATATGCTTGCGAAAATAAACGTGTAAACTCTCATTTTTAGTGATAAAGTATTCCTGAAATTTAGAGAGCTCCATTACTTTTGAGTGGAAGAAAGATACACTTATTTTATTTTATATTATTTTTATTTTTATTTTTAGTTAAAAAATTATTTAAGAAATAATTATAAATATAATTGACCTCTAACAAAAAATGTTTTCTAAAAAATAAAAATATAATGTTACCTTGTACTAATTCCTAACTTTAAATAAAATAATTCTAATGCTATATATGAGATGTATATTTTTAATTTGCAGGCGATATTAGTTTTAATTATAACAAAGTAACTTAGACCTCTCTTCTAAGTTTTTTTGTTGTTGTTTCTTTTATCATTTAACTTTAGTAATTATTTTTTACTTTTGAGAAAATAATAAGTTAACTTCACTCCCTACTATCCTATTTTGGAAAAGAAAAAAACTTCACTACTGTCAAATCATTTTTTATACCGGTTGAACAATCTCTTTATATTCAAGCATGCAACCTCAATAAAAGAAATATTGATAACTCTAATTTATTAAAGTATTATTAGCTCTTATTCATAAATACTTGCTTGTTAATTTGGGAATATCCACACATTATAATCATTTATACACTATTTGTGGATTTTGTGATTTAAATGAATTCTTTGATAATAAATGCAAAATGATTATGAAATCTGTCAAAAAGAATTATATTTTGATGTGCACTCATTATATTTTCATTGCCCTTGCAGGAAATAAAGAGAACAACAAAGAAAATGCAAAAATACAGCTTTGCTGCAGCTTTGCTACAGCATTGCTGCAGCAAAATCACACCAGGAAAAACTGCGCCAAAACAGAGGCTGACTTGGGCTGATTTGGACTCTAAATAAAAGGACAATTTTGGGCTCTTATTAACTCACCTCTTTAGAGATAATATTGGAAATTAATACACCAAAAATTGTCTCCAATTAAACCTAGGGTTAATGATAAAAAAGAGGGGCTGATATATACTAGACTGGCGGCAACAAATGGAAGCAAATCTGGGCAGCAAACTGCAGAAATCTGGGCAGCAGTTAGGGCAAAAACTGGGCAGCAAAGGAAGCAAATCTGGGCAGCAAATAAACATATAAAAAGAGCAGATTTGCGGCAGCAAAGGCGAGAGACGTGAGGCAGAAAATACAAGGCAGATTTGGGCACCAAAATTGCAGAAAAACGAATAGCAAAACAGAGAGGAACAGAGCACAATTTCAAATCAGATTTGGGACGCAAAACAGAGCACAACCTCGCAGCAGATTGGGACGCAAAACAGGGGAAGCAAGAGGGATCTGAAAAGAGACCAATTGAAGGCTTGATTTGCAAGAACAATCATTGAAGAAAGCAAGAGAGATTAGAGATTTTGAATCCAATTGATTGAGATTCAATAAAAGGGGGTTTTATTAATTTATTCCTTCTTCTATTTTTCTTTTATTGTTTTTCCAAATCTCTATAACTCTATGAATCTGATGTTGACCATGGATGATTTGATGTTTAATTTTATAAATATGCTTGGCTAAATTTTCATTCAGTTAGGGTTGTGGATGTGCGAGCGTATGTAGACTTTGTGCTTTAATTTTATAAACTTGTGCTTTGCTTGGTAAAGGGTGCTAGTTATTCTATGCTTGATTAATTGATTTATTCTTATTGATTGTTTGATCAACAATTGATAGGTTGGTAGACTAAAATTGAATCTGGAAAGGTTAATTTAAGTTGGATAAAGCTAGAATAGTGTGAAGAAATTAATATAGGAATATATAATTATCTCACATAACTCAAAAGAATTTGTGCATGAACGTTGTTCTTAGATTCAGTTTTGCATAGGAATATGTTTCATTGAGTCATAGAATATATAAACATTGCAGATTCGGAAGAATCCTTTGTGAATTTTTGCAATTCTAGTTACTGGTATACTTTGCTGCAGCAACGCAGTTTGTCTACATCACTTATCACATTCGCAATCCTAACTGATTTATCTACTTGCGATTCTTGATATCTCTCTTGTTAAACTTTGTTTCAGTATTTTCACCCTTGTTCTCTCGTATTATTTATTTTATTTTATTTATTTTATTTTAATAAACAAAAACACAAAATATTGATTTTAATAGTTAATTTTTACGATATTTTTTAGTATTCCAATCTCCGTGGGAACGATCTTTCTTATCATTATATTACTTGTTTGCGACATGTGCACTTGCGTAAAATCATATACACCATTGGGAGCAACAAGTTTTTGGCGCCGTTGCCGGGGATTGGCAACGTTAGAAATTATTCGTAGAAATCGACTTTTGTTTTTTTTTATTTAATTTTTGTTATCTAATATCTCTTCTGTGTCTTTTGTATGAGCAGATTTTGTGACAAGGATATCCTACCCTTCGATCCCGAAATTGAACGTACTTTCAGACTAAGAAGAAGAGAACAACAAGGTTTCGCTCAGATTGAAGATATGGCACAAGCAGGGAACGGAAACAATGGCCATGAACATAATTTAAACAATGCAATCAATGTGATACCTCCAATGGATGATAGGGACAGAGCTTTGAATGAATATGCATTGCCCATGCTAGAAGGGTTGAATCCAAGCATCACAAGACCAAACATTCAAGCAACTCACTTTGAGTTAAAACCGGTGATGTTTCAGATGCTACAAACAGTTGGGCAATTCAGTGGGTTACCTACAGAAGATCCTCATCTGCATCTCAGGTTATTTATTGAAGTCAGTGACTCATTTAAATGGACAGGGGTAACCGAGGAAGCATTTAGGCTCAAATTATTTCCTTACTCTTTAAGAGATCGCGCTAGAGCATGGCTTAACTCCCTACCACCTGACTCTATTGCAACTTGGAATGATTTAGCTGAGAAATTTTTGATGAAATACTTCCCACCAACAAAGAATGCTAAATTAAGGAATGACATCACCTCCTATCAACAATTAGATGGAGAATCTCTATATGAAGCTTGGGAAAGATTTAAAAAATTGTTAAGGAAATGTCCTCACCATGGTATACCTCATTGGATCCAAATGGAGACTTTCTACAATGGTCTCAATGCTCAAACGAGAACAATTGTTGATGCATATGCTAATGGAGCTCTTTTAGCCAAGTCTTACAATGAAGCCTATGATCTACTTGAGAGGATGGCCAGCAATAATTACCAATGGCCAATGGATAGAGTAGCAACTGCAAAAAGAGTGGCTGGTGTGCATGAAGTTAATGACATTACTGCTCTTACAGCTCAGGTTACATCCTTGGTTAATCTATTAAAGAATCAGCATGTGACAGCAAATATGAATTCAATCCAAGATTCAAGAATTTCATGTGTCTACTGTTCAGGATCTCATGTGTTTGATAATTGCCCTTCAAATCCTGAATCAATTTGTTTTGTGAGTGATGTAAACAAGAACCACAATCCGTACTCCAACACATATAACCCAGGGTGGAGGCAACACCCAAATTTCTCTTGGAACAATCAAAGTGGTGGTCAAGCTAACCATACCATGCCTAACCGACCTACATTCCCACCAGGATTTCAGCAACAGCCACAAAGAAATCAACCGAATGAACCATCTAGCTCATTGGAATCTTTACTCAAAGAATACATGGCTAAGAATGATGCAATCCTTCAAAGTTAAGCTGCTTCAATGAGGAATCTAGAAAATCAAGTGGGACAGCTAGCTAATGAACTTAGGAACCGTCCACAAGGTGCACTTCCAAGTGATACCGAAACTCCAATGAGAGAAAGAAAGGAATTTTGCAAAGCCATTACTCTAAGGAGTGGAAAAGAATTAGAGGGACCAAGTGGACAGAAAATAAGTCAAAAGGGGAACATTTCAACCCAAGATAAGGAGGAAAAAGATTTGGAAAAATCTGAGGCAGTTTTGAAAAATGCAGAACATTCTTGTACTCAGAATGCTACAGCATTGCTGCAGCAAAGTTCCCAGCAACATAGATCACCTCCTCCATTCCCTCAAAGATTTCAGAAACAGCAGCAAGACCTTCAATTCAGGAAATTTTTGGATGTTCTTAAGCAACTTCATATCAACATTCCATTGGTAGAAGCCTTGGAACAAATGCCAAATTATGTCAAATTCATGAAAGACATCCTGACCAAAAAGAGACGATTTGGCGAATTTGAGACAGTTGCCTTAACAAGTGAAAGTAGTGCTATGTTACAGAACAAACTTCCTCCTAAGCTCAAGGATCCTGGGAGTTTCACAATTCCATGCTCTATAGGTAATCAATATTTTGGCAAGGCTTTATGTGATTTGGGAGCAAGCATTAATTTAATGCCTTTGTCAATTTTTAAGAAGTTGGGGATTGGTGAAGCATGGCCTACTACAGTCTCTTTACAACTAGCAGATCGATCCATTGCTCATCCTGAAGGAAAAATTGAAGATATCTTGGTGAAAGTGGATAAATTCATCTTCCCAGCGGATTTTATTGTACTTGACTATGAAGAAGACAGAGAAGTGCCTATTATTTTGGGAAGACCATTCTTAGCTACAGGCCGAACTTTGATTGACGTTCAAAAAGGAGAATTAACTATGAGAGTTCAAGATGAACAAGTCACTTTCAACGTGTTTAAAACCATGGAATCTCCCAATAATGTTGAAGAGTGCTCATCCATTTCAGTTGTGGATTCTCTGGTATCTAATGAACCTGAAAAATGTGACTATAATGATTCTCTACAAATTTTATCGCAATATGATTCCGATTGTGAAGAGCAAATTGAAGAGAAATTACCTTGATTGGAAGCAGGTTCTAATACATATAAAACGGAAAATAAAGTTCAATTTCCAGACTTTTTATCTCCGGATTTCAATCTTCCTAAGTCTTCAGTTGATGTGCCACCAGATTCAAATTCCTATCAAAAGAAGAAATTTTTCCATAATTTGAAGTTCTACTATTGGGATAGGCCATTCTTGTTCAAGCGATATACAAACCGAAAGATTAGAAGATGTATTCCCAAAGATGAGATGGTGAATATTTTGCAACAATGTCAGTCCTATCGAGAAATTAAGAGGATCTTAAAGAAATGTTGGTCCAAGAAAAAATTTCAAGCTAATGGCCAACACATTAGACATTATTGGAGAGGAATTCTTGACAGGGAGCATACCTCCATTCCACTCCCAGACCCATGACTATAAGCAAAGTCGGGCTGTCGACTCTAACACAAGCGCTCATGGGAGGCAACCCATGTTTCTTCATTTTTCTTAGTTTTTCTTAAGTTTTAGTTTATGATTTTTAATTCAATTTAATTGTGTGAGTTCTTTTACTTAGAAATTTATTTTCTGCATTTTCAGGTCATCCCAAGGAGTGAGAGCAAGAGAAAAGCAAAGCAAAACCAACAACCAAATATGTCCTCACAGTGTAAACAAAATGGAAAATTTTGCTGCAGCTTTGCTGCAGCAACGCTATAGCAAAGTTCTACACTATCTTTATTTGAGCAAAGTTCTACATTGGTTGGGCTTATTTACAGTGTTTCAGTTTATTTGTATTGAGCTTCAATGGCAATTTAAGTATAGGGGAGAAGAAAGCAGAGGATAAGTACACCAGAACCAAAAATTATTATAATACAAAAACTGGAAAATTTTGCTGCAGCAAAGCTAGAGCAAAGTTCTGTGTTGTCTTCTTTCATCTCAGACCAGGCGTTAAAGCATTTTGGGCATGGCTTAATAATTTGATTCATGGATTGGGCTTCAATGGAAGTTGTAAAAATTTGAGCTTCAAATTGGGCTCTAATGGAGGTTGGCCCATAACCCATTTTTGAGTTTAAAAAAAAAAAAGTTCGGGTCAGCACCATTTAAACCCAATACCCGATTCGGTTTATCCCATCAACAGCGCCCCACTCCTCTCCTTCTCCCTCCCGAGCGCCTCCAAGCACTACGCACCACTCACTACTTACCCTCTCAGCCTCGAGCTTCCCGTGCACCTTACCACCAACCTCACCCCTCCCCCGCGCCCCATCTCATTACCCTCATAATCCCACCGCTCATTCTCCAACCTCCCTTACACCCAGAGCCGCCATCACTACCACCACCGACTTCACTACGTACCTTCTCAGCCCTGAGCATCCCGAGCACCTCCACCAACAACCACTCATCACAGCACCGAACACCCCAAAAATTTCATCCTCGCGAGGTTGAACCTAAGCGACCTGTCGAACTCTCCAACCCGCCACACCAAACAACACCGTGCGTTATAACACTCAACTGGGTAGGAAACCCATCTGGACAACCCATCAGCCGCTGCTCTGTTTGACACTAAAAAACGATTCTGGCAATTTGTGTGTTAACAAATATGGGTATTTTATATGGTCAGCACTCCCAACTTCACCTGGATAATTTGTTTGGCTTCAGAACATTCCATTTTCACCGTGCCTGGTAAATTGTGACAATATTGATTATCTGCTATTGCCGAGCCACGCACAACAACTGGTGCACATTTCACTTCCAGCTAGAAGAAGGGAGCTGCGCAGCAATAACAGGGCAGTCTCGTTACTTTGTCATTTTTATTTTAATCTCTTTCTGCCCTTTTTGCTTGCTGACTGATCTGTTTGCTGTGAGCACTGAAGACAGTGCTTATTTTAAGTTTGGGGGGATGAATTTACTATCTGATCTGTTTATTGTCTAATATGTCTACTGTTGAATTGTGGAATTGATGGAATTTATCTGGTTAATATGCTGAATTCTGATTTTATGATACATAATTTGCTGTGGTTTTATGATGAATTGCTTGATCTAAGGTTGTCATTAATTTCATGTTGTTATCTTGGTCCTAAAAAGAAACTAACTTGTCAAAGTATTAGAGGAGATATCTTGCTTTATGAGAAAAATTGATTTGATTAAGTGTTAATTGGAAAATGTTGAGAACTTATTTTGAAATATACACCCACAACTCTAACTGCACTGTCTACTTGTTTGTCTGTTTGATATAACCTTTGAATAAAGGTAGTTTATGGGAGAGTTTGAGCCTCTAGAATTGGTTTGAAAAATTTCTCAAAGCGAAATTCTAGAAAGTTCATTACTCAATGAAATGATCTAGGCCTTCTTTGGATTCGATTATGCTTTTCATGCTAACCTTGGTTAAAAATATATTTCATTTGCACACCTAATTTGAGCCATGAATGATCAAAATTCTTTTTGTCAACACCCACATAAAAACTTAGCATTTCCTTATTTGCATATCCTTTGACCTTTACCTCACAAGTGCATTACTATATTTATGAATTGTTGTTAGAAAGGTTGATGCCTCTTGGAAGAAAGAAAATTATGGTGTTGAAAATGGTTTTGATTATGATGAAAATCACTCTTGTTTGGTTATATTGAGATCGATCCTTCGTTCAAAAAAAAAAAAAAAGAGTGAGAAATCTGGAAACAGCTTTGCTACAGCATTGCTGCAGCAAAACAGATTCATTCAAAAAAAAAAATGAATGAAGAAAAGTTTGGAGGTAGCAATGTAAATAAAGAATCCAAAAGTATTTTTCAATAGTGTTTGTGCTTGTGGGGTATGATACCTAAATGACTTTCACCTTACCTTTACCCTAGCCTTACATTCCAAGCTTATTTAAGTCCTTTTGATCTTTGATTAGTGAAAATCTGCATTAGTGGAGAGGGATTCAAAAGACTAACATATGGAGGAATGATTTTAAGCTTAAGGAACATAAATTACCTAAGTTTGGGAGAAGTATCAAATAACAAATTATGAGACATCACACACACACATGGGGTTGTTTTGGAATGAGTTTGAGATATTGAAACTAACATTTGAGAAAAATCAATTTGGATCATTGATGAACACTATTTTGATCTACTATTTGTTATATTTTTGAGTGTTTATTTTGCAATTAATCTCGTTATAATCTTGTTTTGGAGGGTATTATATTGTTTTGCAGGTCAAAGTGGGTTTGGAAAGAAATGTAGAAAAGAGAGCAAAAATGAAGTAAAAATGTCTAAATATGTAAGCCTTACATTAGGTGCCATTCATTCTGTAAGCCTTACATCGATAACCAACAGAGTATGTACAACGTATGTACATAAATGTACATACCATGTACATTGTTACATGCAAGGTGCGCCGCGGCGAAGGAATTGTGTGCCGCGGCGAGAGGCTCTCGAGTTGCAATTGGAAATCATGAAAACATCGCGCGCTGCGGCATGGAAAATGTGCGCCGCGGCGAGGAAGTTTCTGTTTCGGCTCATAAATTGTAAAAACATTGTGCGCCGCGGCATGGAAAATGTGCGCCGCGGCGCGCGCGCGCAGATCACAACCTCCTCAGCCACACACGCACGAATTCTTTTATGGAAACCCTTACATATAAAAGAGACCAAAAGCAACCTAGCAAGCATACAACTCTCTTCCTAGCCTCCATTAACCAGATTTTTATCATCAGCCTCCAAGAACTAGTGAACAGTGTTGCGTGAACAGTGCCGAATTCAGAGTTCTTCATACAATTTTGGGAGAGAAATTTCTTCATCAAGGGTATTCCATTGGAGCTTCATCAAGAGACTTGAGATAGGTGATCATCCAACATCAAGGTTCTTTTTGCTAGAGTGAAAGTGGTAGATTCTTGTTTGCAATCTTTCTTTTCCTCATTAAAATTCTTTTGATGATAATTGTAATGAAGAATCTGGATTTGAATCTGATCATGTGTAGCTAAACCCTTTTGTGTGGGATTTTAGGGATGTGACTTTGAATGGATAATGTTTATGTGGTTTGATTTTTATTTGAGTGATTTGTTTCATGTTCATTGCTCTTCACATCTTTATTCATTAATTATTTTTGGCCAATTTAGTTTATGAATGTTTGAGACTATTTTAGGGTTGAACTTTAGAAACGCAATCTGAGTTTAATTGGGCATTCTTGAGCATGAACTTAAATTGAGTGCATTGACTTGTCTTAATTTAAGTGATTGAATTACCTTTTCTAAAATTAACGCTAATTAATTAATTAACGGTCCGGATCAAAGAAGTTAATTAATTAATTAAGGGAAAATCACCATTGATTTGGGATTTTCTAGGATTAGTGAAAAGAATCAACAAAGTTCACTTTATATGCTTAATTGAAGAGACCACGTAAACCAATTTATCCATACTTAGTTCACTAACTAATTTCCCACACTAGTTCATCATAAAGTTTTCGACATCGTTCTTTACTCGTCTTTTACTTAATTTAATTATTTACACTTTTAGCAACTGTTTTCCAAACCAATCTTTGATTAGCGTGTTTAGGATTTCTCTTACCGTTACGTTTTAGATCACACTTAACTCTTTTAAAAACCAACGCAATTCCTTTGAGAGACGACCTTGGGAGTATACTTGTCGCTTACTATAAGTGACTCGTGCACTTGCGAGCTTTTACAAATACAAAATTTGGTTAACAAGTTTTTGTGCATCAATCATGAATTTGAGATTTCTTCTTTCTAATTTTGAAATAAGTTTAGTTTATTTATTAGTTGACAACTATGTTTTTAGCGTGAGTTGAAACCTTTGTTTTAAATTGCCACTTGCCAATCATCATATAAATTATTGCTTGAGGACAAGCAAGATGCTAAGTTTGGGGGAGTTGATAACTCTAATTTATTAGAGTATTATTAGCTCTTATTCATAAATACTTGCTTGTTAATTCGGGAATATCCACACATTATAATCATTTATACACTATTTGTGGATTTTGTGATTTAAATGAATTCTTTGATAATAAATGCAAAATGATTATGAAATCTGTCAAAAAGAATTATATTTTGATGTGCACTCATTATATTTTCATTGCTCTTGCAGGAAATAAAGAGAACAACAAAGAAAATGCAAAAATACAACTTTGCTGCAGCTTTGCTACAACATTGCTGCAGCAAAATCACACCAGGAAAAACTGCGCCAAAACAGAGGTTGACTTGGGCTGATTTGGACTCTAAATAAAAGGACAATTTTGGGCTCTTATTAACTCACCTCTTTAGGGATAATATTGGAAATTAATACACCAAAAATTGTCTCCAATTAAACCTAGGGTTAATGATAAAAAAGAGGGGCTGATATATACTAGACTGGCGGCAACAAATGGAAGCAAATCTGGGCAGCAAACTGCAGAAATTTGGGCAGCAGTTAGGGCAAAAACTGGGCAGCAAAGGAAACAAATCTGGGCAGCAAATAAACATATAAAAAGAGCAGATTTGCGGCAGCAAAGGCGAGAGACGTGAGGCAGAAAATACAAGGCAGATTTGGGCACCAAAACTGCAGAAAAACGAACAGCAAAACAGAGAGGAACAGAGCACAATTTTAGATCAGATTTGGGACGCAAAACAGAGCACAATCTCGCAGTAGATTGGGACGCAAAACAGGGGAAGCATGAGGGATCTGGAAAGAGACCAATTGAAGGCTTGATTTGCAAGAACAATCATTGAAGAAAGCAAGAGAGATTAGAGATTTTGAATCCAATTGATTGAGATTCAATAAAAGGGGGTTTTATTAATTTATTCCTTCTTCTATTTTTCTTTTATTGTTTTTCCAAATCTCTATAACTCTATGAATCTGATGTTGACCATGGATGATTTGATGTTTAATTTTATAAATATGCTTGGCTAATTTTTCATTCAGTTAGGGTTGTGGATGTGCGAGCGTATGTAGACTTTGTGCTTTAATTTTATAAACTTATACTTTGCTTGGTAAAGGGTGCTAGTTATTCTATGCTTGATTAATTGATTTATTCTTATTGATTGTTTGATCAACAATTGATAGGTTGGTAGACTAAAATTGAATCTGGAAAGGTTAATTTAAGTTGGATAAAGCTAGAATAGTGTGAAGAAATTAATATAGGAATATATAATTATCTCACATAACTCAAAAGAATTTGTGCATGAACGTTGTTCTTAGATTCAGTTTTGCATAGGAATGTGTTTCATTGAGTCATAGAATATATAAACATTGCAGATTCGGAAGAATCCTTTGTGAATTTTTGCAATTCTAGTTACTGGTATACTTTGCTGCAGCAACGCAGTTTGTCTACATCACTTGTCACATTCGCAATCCTAACTGATTTATCTACTTGCGATTCTTGATATCTCTCTCGTTAAACTTTGTTTCAGTATTTTCACTCTTGTTCTCTCGTATTATTTATTTTATTTTAATAAACAAAAACACAAAATATTGATTTTAATAGTTAATTTTTACGATATTTTCTAGTATTCCAATCTCCGTGGGAACGATCTTTCTTCTCATTATATTACTTGTTTGCGACACGTGCACTTGCGTAAAATCATATACACCATTGTGAGCAACAAATATGATTTTATACACTTCTTTCATTTTATTGTAATGGAAATATGTGAGATATTTATCTTAAAGAAAAAGTTTGCGTAAAGAAGATATATTTTTGCCAAATATATAAAAATATATCCGAGCTTTAATTAGCAAAAAAGAAAAAAAAAAAAGAAAGGGTATCGTAAGAGAGATACATAAGACTATAAGAGATAAAATACAAGCAAAATTATCAAACTGAAATTCTAAAAATATTTAAGTTAAAGTTAACAATGACAATTAATAAAAATTAACAATTACTAGTAAAGCCTTGTGTAAGGATCTGCTTAATTACACTCAAATTGTTCGACACTTGCAATACTTGCATAGAAGCAAATCAGCTTGGTTAGTACACGGCACTATAGTTACTATACCTTTCAAACACAAAGTAGGTAAAGGGTAATCACAAGTCCATCATTTAAGCACAACATCGTAACAAACACATATCAAAGCATACAAACATAATAAGAACAATTGAGACAACCAAGAAAATATAAAACAAGCAAATATCATAGATCATGGTACAAGGATTGCAAATAAAATTCCTCTACTTATTCTCATTGATATGGGTGAGAGAGAATACGACTATGCCCAACACTTTTGATGGCTTGGCCCCTTTATAGGTCACCTTACCACCTCCCTCTATAGAGTTCTTATGACATTTTTTCGTCTTTCAGGAAGAAACGTCATTTTACTTGAGTGAACATAAGGGCTACAAAATTACAAAAATACCTTCTTTACTCTGAGTTAGATGCACACAAGCATGCAGCCGTAGGCCTTACTAATGACCTTGGACAAGCACACTGGTGGCATTTACATTCTGCCCCTAACATGCTCCCCCACTTGAGCTATCGGCATCCTCATCGACTTGGTTGCTTTGAAGTCTTCAATCAATCCTTTGAACTACTCCAAGTGCTCTACATGCTCCCAGCTGGTTCCTTTGACTCCTAGGTTCTTCCACTTCACTAAGTATTGCTAAAATCTCTTCTGGCACTTTGGCTGGTTATAGCTTGATGTCAACTCTGGCTCTTGTTGATTGGTTGCATTCTTCATCTTTGACGTCTGGAGGTAGGGCTTCAGGTTGCTAACATGAAAGATAGGGTGTGCCTTTATCCAGCTCTGGGTTACGACCTTGTAAAAGCTCTTCCAATCTTAGCAACAATAGGAATTGGTCCCTCATATCTTCTAATAAGTCTTCTATCCTTTATATGTAAAGATCGAATCTATTCAGGCAATAACTTAACAATTACAAGATCTCCCACTTGAAACTTCTGTAGTCTACGATGAGTGTCTGCCCACTTCTTCATTCTCTTGGAAGCTTTCTCCAAGTAGGCACGAGCAATCTTAGCATTACTTCTCCACTCTTTTGTGAAATTGAAAGCTTTGGGGTTCTTTTCAGCATAAGGCCCCTCCATTGTGTAGGGTAACAGTGGTTGCTCCACATTGTCAATTTCAAAAGCACTCTTATTGGTGGAAGAGCTCTTATGAGCATTAAAACAAAATTAGGATATGTCAAGTAACTGTGACCAATTCTTCTGGTTTACTATCACAAAATGTCGCAGATACTCCTCTAATAACCCGTTGAATATCTTCATTTGTCCATCCGACTGAGGGTGGCAGCTCGAAGAGGTGTTAAGTTGTGATCTGAGAAGCTTGAAGAGTTTTGACTAGAAGGCCTTTGTTAACCTGGTGTCTCAATCACTCACAATGTTCTAAGGAACACCCCAGTATTTAAAAACAAACGAGCTATCTCTTCTGCCAAGAAGTACTTCTCTATAAGAATAATGTTGCGTAGTTCAAAAACCTATCAACCACAACTGAAACTCCTATTAGATTTCTCACTTTAGGAAAGTTGTTGATGTACTCCATTGAGATACTTACCCATGGCCTCGTTGGAACTGACAAAGGTTCCAGGAACCTTACTATCTTCTGCTTCTCAACTTTATCTTGTTGACAGATGAGACAGGTCCTTGTATATTGCATCACATTCTCACGCATTTGAGGTCAATAGTACCCCTTTTTCAATAGAGCATATGTCCTCTTCCAACCCGGATGACCCGCCCATAAGGTGTCATAGGACTCCTTTATAAGTGTCCTCCTTAGATCCCCTACTCTTGGAACAAAAATTCTACTTTTCTTGTACATGAGTAAACCATCCTCCTCCCAAAATTGACTTGTTTTCACCTCACATACCAGTTTGAGGATTGTTTTTGCCAATGGGTCCTTATCCATATTCTCTTTAATGTGCTCCCTTATAGATGTAGATATAGAACTTGTTAACATAGTTTCCATAATCTTTAAAGCCGCATGCTCTACCTTACGACTTAAAGCATCCGCTACTTGGTTGGTGCGACCAGCATTTTGCTCAAAGTGGAAGTCAAACTCTGCTATGAACTCCTGCCATTTTGCTTGCTTCTTAGTCAACTTAGGATGAGATAAGAAATGACGCATTGTTGAGTTCTTCATCTTGACAACAAACTTTGATCCTAACACATAATGCCTCCATGTTCGCTAGTAATTCCTTTTCTTGAGCTATATATCTTCTTTTAGCATCGAGAAACTTTAGACTCTCATAAGCTACTGGATGTCCATCTTGAAGTAAGCCCTTCCTAGAGCAAAATCTGAAGCATCTATTTGTACCTCAAATGGCTTATTCATGTCCGATAGGGCTATAACAGGATCCTTCATCATTGCCTCTTTCAAATCTTCGAAGGATTTTTGACGCTAGTCGTTCTATGTCCAAATAACACTCTTCTTCAACAACTCTGTTAGGGGTGTTGTCCTTTTGGAGTAGCCCTTTACAAATCTTCTATAGTAATTGGTGGGCACCTTCCACTCTTGGATGGACCTCGCCTTCTCCATGTCCATGCTTGACCACGTTCAATTATGTGACCAAGGAACTTGATTGTCTTCTATGCGTGACCTCACCTTCACATACAATTGATGATTCCTTAACTTCTGAAATACCAGTTGCAGATGCTCTGCATGTTCTTCAAGAATGGAACTATACACTACAATGTCGTCTAGATAGACTACCACAAATTTGTCGAGATAATCTCGAAAAACTTAATTCATTAGTGTGCAGAACATGGCTAGAGTGTTGGTTAACCCAAATGGCATCGCCGCAAATTCGAATGCCCCATACCTTGTAACACAAGTTGTCTTCTGCTCATCCCCCTCTACTATTCTGACTTGGTAGTACCCCGGTCTTAGATCCAGCCTGGTGAAGTATTTGGCTTCACTAAGTTGATCAAACAAATCAGCTATCAAAGGAATAGAATAAGTGTTCCTCACCGTTTCCTTGTTAAGAGCCCGATAATCAACACACAATCTCATACTCCCATCTTGCTTCCTTTGAAACAACATTGGCGCTCCATAGGGGGCTTTTGACGATCTAATGAAATTTGCTTCCAGTAACTCATTCAATTATTTTTGAAGCTTTGCCAGCTCCGGTGGTGACATTCTGTACAATGCCTTTACAAGTGGCTTGGCTCCAGGTAGGAGGTCAATTTGAAGGTCTATATATCTCCTTAGTGGGAGAGTCTTTGGAAGCTAATCTAGCATGATATCTTCATTGAACTTCAACAATTGCACAATCTGAAAAAGGAACTTCCTCCTTATCACTCCTCTTCTCTTCATATGGCATAGACATTGCCACAAATGAGGGGTCGCCCTTCTTCAAACCCGTTTTAAACTATAATGCAAACAAGAGCCTTGGTCCTCCAAGTCATCGCATTTTTCTTGTACCACATTTGGATGATCACCCATAATTAAGAGACTCTATGCAACTGGTACAAGAATGGCTTTCTGTCCCATCATGAATTCCATTCCCAAGATAACAAAAAATTATCCATAGAGACAACAACAAAGTCAGCACGTCCCTCCCATTTTTCAAGTTTTATCTTCACTTGTTTGGCCAACCCTACAGTGGCTCTCGCTTGAGAATTGACGGCCTTCATTTTGCATACATCATTCTCCAACTTCAACCCAATTCTCTTGTCTTCATGCTCTATAATGAAGTTATGGGTGGCTCTAGAATCTACCATTATAGTCTTTGCAGCTTTCCCATTAAGAGTACCCTACAAAAACAAAAGGCCTATCTCAATGACCTTATTTGGATTCTCCATTTGGTTTTTTAGGGCTTCCAATAAACGTAGCACACCCATGTGCCCAAACTCCTCTTCGCTTTCTTTCTCTTCTTCTTTAGCATGTTCGTTCCCACCCAGGGCAGCTTGTAGTGCAAACAGTTGGTTGCGATTCGGGCAATCAACTACTCGATGAGGCACATTGCATAGAAAGAAGCGAAATGAGGGCTTTGGTTTCCAACCTTGATTGTTGGAGTTTTGTGAAGAGGGTTTTCCTTTTCCATTTTAAGGCTTCTTGAATGTTACTCCCCCACGTTTGCCATTGTTTAGCTTTTAAGGCTTGTTGTTGTTTCCACTGGAAGTCGGTTAAGACATTTTGTTCTTACTAGGCTCAGTAGCATAATCATTTAACCACTCCGCAGCAGTTTGTGCTAGTGCAAGATCCTGAACTCTTACTTGTCCAACCTGCTTAAGGTTAAACAATTTCTTCTGAGCCATGTATTCAACCCAAGAGCCAATCTGGTACCTTTCCTTTTGAATCTCATCATATTGTCCACCACCGCAACTTGGCATCGCTAATCAGTTACATTTGCACTTACAAAGTGAATGTTTAAGTCCACTTGTTTATAGAGTTGAAGTGATTTAACATTTTAAAAGAACTATTTTTATAATTCAATTTTCTTATTGGGTTTTAAAATTACAGCAATTAAAAAGAAAAAAAGAAGAAAGACTAAATACGTTAAGGTATGTAGCAAGTTGTAGACTTGAAGTGATTTAACATTTTCAAAGAACAATTTTTATAATTCAATTTTATTCTTGGGTTTTAAAATTATTGAACAATATTATTGGATATGAAAATTAGCAAATTTTGCCAAGTATGTGATTACTATTCCTTATTGCTTATTTGTCTTAATTTTAAATTTTTCTTGCACTTTGTATTTGATATGGATAATAGTATTAGATAAGTAATCGATATATATATTTTTAAATTTAGGTATTATAATAAAATTAACATTAAAAACGTTAGAAATTATGTATAATATAAGAGTTTTAAAAAAATTTAATAAACAAAATTTATTACTGAAAGAAGAGGAAAAAATTTCTTTTAACCAACCCAACCCAAACCAAACAAAAAAAATTAGTTCAGGTTGGATTGGTTTTTTAAATATTTTGGTTCGGTTCGATTCTCATTTTTAAAGAACCGATCATATTGTGTTGGTTCCAATTTTAATCTAAACCCAAACCAACCCATATATATTCACCCCTAGTATTGCTCCATGTCGAAAATGAAATTCTCAAACTCTTTGGCATCTCGTGCCCCTCTATAAGCTCGAGGTTATGTCACCTTGACTCTAGCATATCCTACTCCAATAGAGTTCATTGGTTGGTTGGCAACTACTCGATAAGTGACATTAAGCTTGATGTTCATTTCACCTAGTTCCATCTTGATGGCATCGATTTCCACATGAACATCATCTCAAAATTCACCTACTAAACATTGTGCGGCATTTAACACACCCTCTATGCGCTCATTTACATTTATTTCTTTTTTAAAGATTTAAATATTAAAAAAGTCAAGAAATAATATTTTAAGTTTTATAAATACTACTAAAAGACAAATATGAGAGACTAGCTAGTAGTACTGCTTGTTTACAAGCTTTGGTATAAGCAAAAAATGAGAAGAATATTAATTAATAAAATTACTAATTTATAAGCACTAATTTAAATTTAATATTTTTATATTACTTGCATAATTTTTTTTGTTAAAATATAAAGCGGAAAGAAATATAGATATAAAATATATGAAAAAATAAGCGTGGAAGCTAAAATAATAGATAATCAAAATAGGTTGAGAAGAGAACCAAAAAGTCAAATAAATACATTCTAATTTTCATTCATTATAATACTGAAGGATTACATTGATATTTATAGGGATAATAAACTAAAATTCTAATTCTGATAGGACTCTAAACAAGACTCCTAAACTAATAGAAAAACATTAAAATAATTATCTTAATACCTAATCATGATAGTTTCCAATGCTAATAAGAAAACTAACTATTAATCTAATATTTCAACTCTTCTCCTCAAGCTGAACATAATCTATATTCAGCTTGGACAATTACAACATATATAAACAGAAATAAGAAAAAAATTAAAATAGATCTTTCATAGTTAATGTTAAACCTCAAAGGTGCTTTAGTGCTGGTATGATCTGAAATTAGTGATGGCGGCACACGACGGTGGACTGATTAATTTTTCTAGAAAACGACAGTAAAAATGGATAATACCAACAATCGTGAGGCTGTGTGGTTGACATGAACGATGGCAGTGACAGCCAATGGCAGTTTGTTGATGAAGAGACCGAAGAAAAAGATGAAGTCCTTTTTGGATCTTGAACCATAGAAGAACCAACCAGCAACCTTTAAAAGAAATCAAACTGAAGATGAGGAGTACTAGCAATCGAATGAAATAGAGAAACTAAAATAGACCGCGATGACAGTGGGGATATATATATAGCAGATGATAGAGAGAGGATAGAACTACATTAAGAAAATAGATTAAAAATATTCAAAATCGAACATTGTTCTGATACCATGTTAAAATATAAAGCGGAATGAAATATAAATATAAAATATATGAAAGAAAAGGATTACATTGATATTTATAAGGATAATAAACTAAAATTCTAATCGTGATAGGACTCTAAACAAGACTCCTAAACTAATAGGAAAACATTAAAATAATTATCCTAATTTTCTAATCATGATAGTTTCCAATGCTAATAAAGAAACTACCTATTAATCTAATATTTCAACATTTTTTATTAATGAATATTCTTCCATATGTATATCAAACATGTAATTGAATATTGAAATTTCCTATGTTGGTTTAAATTAAGGGAATAAAACATTTAGCTATAGTTAGATGAATAGAAAGATAATAAAAAAAACTTAAAAATTAACATGGTAGATAAAATAATACTAAATATAGACAGCAAGTTTATGTCTTTAGAAATGAGAGAGAGAAAATTGCAGTGAACAAATTTAACTTGCATTGACATTTTAGCAATACATGGTTGTATTTTTAGGAGAAAAAAAATTCTTATAAGCTAATTACATTACTATGTTTAAGAGGCTAAGAAGGAGAAAATAATTATCTATAATTTTGTTTAATTTTTCTTAACTTTAATTTGGGTTATATATTAAGTATTTTAAAATTAAGGATCAAGTTATGCTACTGTATTTATTTAAACAAGCGTTACGTTTGTGAAAATAAAACTAACCCACGACCTTAACTTATAAAAATAAATACTCCATGTATATAAGATGTTCTAAAAATTAATGGCAAAGAGGGGGAAAAAAGAAGAAGCTAATAAGTGCTTATGTGCATAAAAATAAAAAGATAAAAAAAACCATCAGAGTCACTAACTAACTCACATTGTTAACTTATAATATTGCATTTTAATGTTGATGTGAATGTAAAAGATATCTATTAGAATTCATATAATAACTCAAATTGTTTTAACTGTACATGTCTATAAATTATCATAACAATATGTGTCATTTGAATTTATGCTTTTACAAGCAATAAGTACTATTGATTTATTTATATCAATAACTATATAAACTAATATTATGTTATTACTATTCATATTTTAAAGTCATATTAAATGTACGTGGTAAAAAAAATTTGTACCTCATAGCTTTATCATTTTTAACATAAATTCATGTATTTTTAACATATTTTATATTTTAAATACTTGAACAACTAGTTCTTATAAAATATCTATAAATATTAAGTGTTTACATTATATATATTTCACTTTGCTGTGATATATATTAAAATAATATTTCGTATTTGATCAATACTTTGTTTTGTCAAAATTTAATAACTTTTAACTTTATTAAGGATCATTATCATCTCTTACATATTTAAGATAGGTATGAAAGAAAATATGTTGTACAATATTAATATATTAATATTTTATTTCTCCAATAGTCGAAATAATATTATTTTTTTTATCAGGTGCTTAAGACTATAAAAATCAATAATTGTTATAATTTTTTTCAATATCATTTCTTAGAGTGTAAACTCCTTTTATTCTAACAATAATTCTATTATTTTTGCATCATTATAATTAACAAGCTTTAGAAAGATTATGAATGTTTGTTGCTATATCATTTTATTATCCTATAAAGACATCAATATCTGCTTGAGTATTTTGTAACAAAATTTTTTATTATTTAAATGCATCAAAAATATATAATACTTTATTATCAAGTAATTTCATGAACTTCATGTTTCATAAAAATGAATGCATTTTAAGTAATTTCACACAATTACATTTTTTTCTCTCCCTAGTATTATTATCAAAATTATTTAAAAAACATGTTATCCTTTAAAGGATCCAATATATTCAATAATAAATAAATAATGAAACTCAAAACACATATCTTTATTAGTGGGTTCTCAATGTGATGTGTCAATGTAATAAGTATAATGCAACTTAATTTTTTCATTAATGTAAGTTGCAATTGTTAAATTTTAATAACAAATTGATGAGTAAATTGAACCCAAAATATTTCATTTTTTATAATAAGCTGATAATATTATTTTCATAATAGATAATTTATCAATAATTCAAAGGCGTGAAGTTCACTATCAACCTTTGTTAAATATGTAATATGTATAAATTCAAAATAATAAAATATTTGAATTTTAATTCACAACTATTTAACTTTCTATGTATAAAAACAATGATTGACTTAAATACATTTTTTAGTCAAATATTATAATTTTTTCAAATTAGTAATTTAACACTCAAAAGTCAAAACCCATAGTTTTATATACATAATCAAAAAATATTTTACCAAAATATTCCTTACCCTTCATCTCTCAACACTCCAACATTGAAACCCCATTGACTTTGTCAGAAATCTCACTGAAACTCCAATGACCTTTCTAGATGTTTATGTAACATATTATATTCAAGAATTAGATGTAATATATTATATACAATATTTGTAAATTGAATGTGTTACATAAAAAATACAAGTAGATATAACTTGTTACATACAACGGTAAATGTGAATGTAACATATTACATAAAAAAAGAAAAATGAATATAACATATTATAAAAAAGAAAAAAGAAAAAAGAAAAGAATTGCTATCACTCATATCAACAATTATTGTTTCCAGCTTCTCCTAAATAAAAACATGAGTAACCTTCTTATATGAATTTGAAAACATCACCAACACAAATTAACCTCACAGTCTGTATATATGTATTATTTACAAAGCGCATTAAAAATTTATAGGTAAAAACTACTTACGCTCTAATTGACACCAACGTGATGTTCTTTGAAAGAAAGAATATAAGGTAGAAGTAAATGAAAAGCACATGGATAGTGTGATCATTACAAGAGATCAATTTAACATTAATGCTTCAGGATAAGACATCAATTAATAATAATTAATTTTGTAAGTTAAAGATTGAAAACCAATGGAAAAAAAGATCGATATACCCGATAGTAAAGGTTCAACAATTCCTGACTGACTATTCATTCAAAAGAAAAGAGAAAACGAAAAAGAAAAAAAAAAAAAAAATTATTGAGGATGTAAATATGTAATTCTGTATGTCATCATTCTCAGTGGATAGACACATGTAAATGAGTTATAAGGTTAATAGTGAAAATGATTGACAGATATATCAACGTGTATAGGTCGCAAAAGAAATAGAAAATCTAATCTTGCGAAGTGGGAGATAGAATTACTTTGAATTTAAAATACATTTCTCTTTTGCTAAACTGGAATTTAAAATACATATTTTAATATATATATTTTCCAGATTTTTTTTTTCTAAGATTTTTTTTCTTCGAAAAAAGGACTCAAAAATTAGCTAATTAACCCAATAAAAATTAAACAAACCATTAGATTCAAATAAAAACTTAGTAGAATAATCCAGATGATCTAAAGTTACCTGAAATACTGGAGCCCGATTTCCAACAGAACAACAACCATCCAAGTACACCGACCCAAAAGGACCATTTTGAAAAGGCTAACACTAGGTATGGTATTTTTACCCATTGGGTTGAGGTCTCGTAGGTACCCGAACTATTTGGGCAATAATAGGGCAAATACAAGTCGGTACAAAATCCATTTTATTTAATAAAATTTGAGTTAGAAACGTTCGGATCAAGACTTCATTTGAGTACACGTATTTTAAAAAAAAATACTCTTAGTATCTCACTCACATTTAGGTTGCACAGTTGGCCCATACACCCATTCTACCATTCCTATAATCATTTATCTCTAGTCAAACTCCACTGCTTGCCTTCGCCTTCGCCTCCACCACTACCACCGTCACCTCCTTCGTCACCTATTGTTGTCGTCTTCGTCTTCGTTGGTAATTGTGACTTCATCCTCAGCCTTCATTAGTCACACTGTTTTATAGTTGTTTTCCTCTGTCCTCACCCTTCATCTTCGCCGGTATGTTTTATAGTTGTTTTTTGGTAATAGTGACTTGGGTTATCAAACTTTATTAGGCATTTGAATACAGCCATTTGACTTGGGTTATTGATGTTAGGTAATAGTGATTCCAAGTCCACATAACACAAAGACTATTGCATAGCTGTTATTGGAATGCTTCTCTGATTGGAATATTTTTTATAAGTTATCTACTATAAAAGTAGATAATTATAGTATAAATAACTAAATTATTGATTTTTATTGAAAAAAAAATAAATAATTCTTCACTTTCATTAGATGGGTCTGTTTTGCATATGAGGTATTGTGCTCATATTTTAAATTTGATTGTGAAGGCTGGGTTGAAAGTTCATGGTGACAGGCTTCCTAGGATTCAGGGTAGTGTTTCTTAGGGGTCACTTACCCCTAAAGAGTTAAGGAATTTAGAGAGGGCATCAATAAGACAAGAGTTTAATATACTAGGAAGTTGGTACTTGACTGCAAAACTAGGTGAAATTTTATGTATGAAATGCTATCCATTGCTATTTCTTACAAGAAAGTATTTACTTACTTTAAGTAATGTGAACTTCAGTTCAAATGTGTCCCTCTTAATAATGATTGAACCTTGGCGAGACAGAATTATGAAAAAGTTATAAATTTTTTATAGTCACGCATAAATTTTTTGGGACACAATATCATACTACAAATTTGTTTTTTTTCAAAGATTTGCCAAGTGAAAAAGGCATTGTGTGATTGGCTTACATAACCACAGGAAAAAATTAGAACTATGGCATCAAGTATGACATCAAAATTTCAAAAGTATTGGGATGACATACAAGGAGTTGTAGCTATGGCAACTGTATTGCATCCAAGGTACAAAATAAAATTGATTGAGTTATATTTTCCTCAAATCTATGGAGCTGATAGTTATAAAGATCACATGGATAAAGTGTATAAAACTTATGTTGATTTGGTCAATCAATATCAACAAAATGGTATAAGACAAGAGTCTTATAATTCGTAATTTTCTATTTCTGAGGCTAATGCAAAGAGTTATGTTGATCCTTTATTACATTATGATTTGTTTGTGTCAAGTAGTAAGACTACATATTTGGTGAAAATAGAGTTTGATATCTACTTGGACGAAGGGGTTTTATCTAGGATGAAGAACTTTGACATACTTGCTTGATGGAAGACAAATGGTATTAAATACCTTGTACTACAACGAATTGCTAAAGACATACTGGCAATTCCAATTTTCACTACTGCATCTGAGTTTGCCTTTAGCGCAGGTGTTAGGGCTATGTCCAAGCATCATAGAAGATTAAATTCATTCATAGTAGAGGCATTGATGTGTGCCTAAGACTGGCTTTGGCCTCAATTTAATGGTTTGAATTTGTTTTGTATTATAAGATTATTTTTAAATTTGTTAGTTTATTTAATTAATAATAATTATTCTTGTTTGTGTCCTTGCTAATGAAATCCGTTGCAAAGTTTCCAAAGTATAATATTGATGAGTTTGAAGATGTGGAGGATATTGATTCTTCTAATGAAGATGATTGGGACAAAGAAGATGATCAAATGATTGTTGATCTTTCTTGAATAACAAATAGATTACATTTTGTGATCATATATGTTGCAAATGAATTGTTTATATTAGAGGGATTTATAATTCTTAAGTTTTGTTTTTATGTAAACTTTGTAGTTAAATGAATTGTAACTGATATACTTGTTCTTTAATATAATCTTTTTGTTTAAAATATTAATAATACAAACTCTCTTTCATTTTTTTCTTAGTAGAATATGGAAATATTTTAGTTTCCATGTGAATAAAAATGAATGCTTCAGTGGGTTTCAATTGTTTTTATGTGAATAAATATGTTCCCTTTATATTAAAATTTAATCTCATATTAATGTCATTCAAGTTCAACACAAACAGATACCACTCGAATGATTTTAATAAGTTACACTTGGTTAAATTAAAATTTAATATTAACATTTAAAAAAATAGGATTATAGTTTTGTACAAACAACAATAAGAAGAAGAAAAAAAAAAGGTCAATGGGTGGGGTATTTGACCTTCGGATATTACATAACCCAAACCCAAATCCAAAAAATACAAACCATAATGGTTTATTTACCCCACGGGTCAGTCTAAGTCAGGTCAAGTTTGACCTAAATAGCCTCATTGCCAATCCTAGCTTACATGATGATAAAAAGGGAATTTGAAGATTTTCCTACGGAGAACTAAGGCTTGGAAAGGTAGAAACCCCAACACTCCTAGAAAAGCCTGAAGAAGGAAGTTCATAAAGAGGAGGTTGAGGAAGAAAAACAAGGTGGATTTCTAGGACTACCACAAGGGTAGTTAGGGTTCTCCAGTCATCCATAGTAGAGGCATTGATGTGTGCCTAAGACTGGCTTTGGCCTCAATTTGATGGTTTGAATTTTTTTTTGTATTATAAGATTATTTTTAAATTTGTTACTTTGTTTAATTATTAATAATTATTCTTGTTTGTGTCCTTGATAGTGAAATCTGTTGCAAAGTTTCTAAAGTATAATATTGGTGAGTTTGAAGATGTGGAGGATATTGATACTTCCGATGAAGATGATGGAGACAAAGAAGATTACCAAATGATTGTTGATATTTCTTGTTTAATTATTAATAATTATTCTTGTTTGTGTCCTTGATAGTGAAATCCGTTGCAAAGTTTCTAAAGTATAATATTGGTGAGTTCGAAGATGTGGAGGATATTGATTCTTTCGATGAAGATGATGGAGACAAAGAAGATTACCAAATGATTGTTGATATTTCTTGAATAACTAATAGATTACATTTTGTGATCATATATGTTGCAAATGAATTGATAGATTAGAGGGATTTATAATTCTTAAGTTTTGTTTTTATGTAAACTTTGTAGTTAAATGAATTGTAACTGATATACTTGTTCTTTAATATAATCTTTTTGTTTAAAATATTAATAATACAAACTCTCTTTCATCTTTTTCTCAGTAGAATATGGAAATATTTTAGTTTCCATGTGAATAAAAATGAATGCTTCAGCGGGTTTCAATTGTTTTTATGTGAATAAATATGTTCCCTTTATATTAAAATTTAATCTCATATTAATGTCATTCAAATTTGACACAAATAGACACCGAGACTCGACTCGAATGATTTTAATAAGTTACATTTGGTTAAATTAAAATTTAATATTAACATTTAAAAAAATAGGATTATAGTTTTGTTCAAACAACAATAAGAAGAAGAAAAAAAGGTCAATGGGTGGGGTATTTGACCTTCGGATATTACATGACCCAAACCCAAACCCAAACCCAAAAAATACAAACCATAATGGTTTATTTACCCCACGGGTCAGTCTAGGTCGGGTCAAGTTTGACCTAAACTGTCCCATTGCCAATCCTAGCTTACACGATGATAAAAAGGGAATTTGAAGATTTTCCTACAGAGAACTAAGGCTTGGAAAAGTAGAAACCCCAACATTCCTAGAAAAGCGTGAAGAAGGAAGTTCATAGAGAAGAGGTTGAGGAAGAAAAACTAGGTGTGTTTTTGGGAGGTGACTAAAATCTAGGACTACCACAAGGGTGGTTAGGGTTCTCCAATCATCCATAGTAGAGGCATTAATGTTTGCCTAAGACTGGCTTTGGCCTCAATTTGATGGTTTGAATTTTTTTTGTATTATAAGATTATTTTTAAATTTGTTACTTTGTTTAATTATTAATAAATATTCTTGTTTGTGTCCTTGATAGTGAAATCCATTGCAAAGTTTCTAAAGTATAATTTTGGTGAGTTTGAAGATGTGGAGGATATTGATACTTTCGATGAAGATGATGGAGACAAAGAAGATTACCAAATGATTGTTGATATTTCTTGAATAACTAATAGATTACATTTTGTGATCATATATGTTGCAAATGAATTGATAGATTAGAGGGATTTATAATTCTTAAGTTTTGTTTTTATGTAAACTTTGTAGTTAAACGAATTGTAACTCATATACTTGTTCTTTAATATAATCTTTTTGTTTAAAATATTAATAATACAATCTCTCTTTCATTTTTTTCTGAGTAGAATATGTTATAAATATTTTAGTTTCCATGTGAATAAAAATGAATGCTTCAATGGGTTTCAATATTTTTATGTGAATAAATATGTTCCCTTTATATTAAAATTTAATCTCATATTAATATCATTCAAATTTGACACAAATAGACACCGAGACATGACTCGAATGATTTTAATAAGTTACATTTGGTTAAATTAAAATTAATATTAATATTTAAAAAAATAGGATTATAGTTTTGTATAAACAACAATAAAAAGAAGAAAAAAGGTCAATGGGTGGGGTATTTGACCCTCGGATATTACATAACCCAAACCCAAACTCAAAAAATACAAACCATAATGGTTTATTTACCCCACAGGTCAGTCTAGGTCGGGTCAGTTTGACCCAAACTGCCCCATTGCCAATCCTAGCTTACACGACGATAAAAAGGGAATTTGAAGATTTTCCTATGAAGAACTAAGGCTTGGAAAGGTAGAAACCCCAACACTCCTAGAAAAGTGTGAAGAAGGAAGTTCATAGAAAGGAGGTTGAGAAAGAAAATTGGGTGGATTTTTGGGAGGTGATTGAAATCTAGGACTACTATAAGGGTGGTTAGGTTTCTCTATTTGCTGGAGAAAACCATGTCGGAGGAGAGATAGAGGCAAATAAAGTTAGTGTTCTAAATACTGCAGATTTAAAATATTAATTATCTTGAGTGCTCTTCAAAGTCAAAGGTGTTCTTAGATTATCTTTGTGAATGCACACCACAGACAACAAGAAGCTTCATTTTATCTTAGAGGCGTATTTGCTGAACCTTAGTGCATCACCGATTTTGTGAGGAAAAATAGCGTCTTAAGAACAGCGACTTAAAATCGTGCCTTGAAGCTAAGTTTAAATATTGTATTATTTATAGTGATTTTACAACATCATAATTGAAGATTATGAAAACTTGACTTAAAGATCGTGAAAATCAACATTCAACAACAAGTACAGAAAATTTTTCCAACATTTTACTCATAAAAATAGTATATATAATATTTTATGATGTTAATTTTGCTCTCATTGTTACTACTTAATAGCATACACAAGACACTGAATATACTTTATCATATATTTCTTTTAGTATCATGACATATGGGCTCTCAATAAATGAGATATTTACAATTCTAAAATATTGCACTTTGCATTTTTAAGATGACAATCCAATCCTTTTTTTCTTATATATATAAATTTTGGTGAATATTTTATCATAACGACGATGTTGCCATATAATTAGTATTCAGTGATCCTAGTAAAGAATTATGAGGCAAGATCTCCTTAAAAATTCTTCCAAAACAGAGAAACATTCTTAGAAAATACCAATGGCAATAAAGCTTTCAAGAACTAATCTTTCAAATAGAACTTCCTTAGATCTTACTTCATGCAACTACAAACTTAATAATATGAAATATGTATAATATTAATAATTTTTATTAAAGCTTAAGTTATAATATAATAATATATAAAAATCAAACATAACATTTTACATATAAATCAAATAAGATTGTGACAATACTATTCAAATATGTAGCATAAAATATATTACAATTATCATGTATACATGTAACTTTTTATTTTTAATTGATATAATTACTATAGATGATAATGAGAATAAAAATAAAATGTGTGCTTCACATATCAATTATTAATTATAGTTAAAAATAAATATTGACAAATGTTTATGTGGCATTACTATCTATTCATTTACTAGAAAATATTTAAAATTTATAAATTCTTTTAGCAATTACAATATTAATATTGATAAATTTAAATATATATTTGTTATTATATTCATAAATACATTTACAATATATTTAACAGAAAAATAGCTACAACAAAAAAGCATATATTACTAATATTTTATAATTAAATAAATGTCAAATTCTATTGATGACAATAACAATAAGCTTAACTAAAATTCTATTATTTAATAATATTTGTTTCCATAACAATATTGAATTTGAATCGTAAACATGGTTAGACGATTCAAACAATAAAATAAAAAATTTAACAAACCATATTTTTATAATAATAACAATTAATAAAAACATATTCAATTATAACAAATTAATCATAGAAAATAGATATGCAAACAATAAAATATGTAACCTACGATAAAATAAGAGAGTTTAATTTGAAACCTTTTCATAATTTGTTCGCTTTCTAACATGATGCGATATATGGAATTCATGCCAAGGTCTTAAAGTTAAAGAGTTATTGAAGACAACATTTGAATATATACATTCTTATAAACCAAATAACTTAACAAATTTAAAAAGAAAATAAACCATAAATATAATTGATTTATCATGCTCAATTTAATTGATCAAAAAATTTTAAAAAATATATATCTTGATAGATTTTAAATCAAAATAAGATTTGAGATTAATAAAAAAAATATGAAAATTTAAAAACTTGTGAATTTTGTAATTGTCATTATACCACAAAAAGTTTGTAAAATATTATGGCCAAGATCATTTTATATATATAAAAGCACAAATCTTGAATAGGTATCATCATGCTAATAAGTGTTATAAAACTAAATAATTAAAAGAGTAGAAAAATAGAGAGAATAAATAGAAAAACTAATTTTTATTATTGCTATGTTTATAATAAACTATCAAAGATCATATTTATATGATTGACAAGATACAATAAAACTTTAAATCTAAGATATTATGGAGATTAAATCTCTATTTAAATACAAATTTATAATACAAAAAAGTTTAAATCTTCATTTAAAAATTTAAGGAAAATAGGTTGTAATAAATCTTATTTAATATTTGTAATCTATGATGACCCTCCACTTACATTTTATAATTAAAATTACAGATTTACCCTTAATTAATATTTTTAGGATTTCTTCACTTCTCAATTCTTCAGTTTTGCCTCTTGCCTCTAGCCCGCTCATACAACAATGGCTCCTCTGCCTCTGTTGGAACCCCGTCGTTCTCAACCTCTGTCGTCATAAAGCCGGTTGCGACTGTCAGTCCTGTTCCTGCCTTTGCCTCCCCGGAGCCCCATGGTATTCTCTATTATCCTCGTCTCTGTTGCTTGCTATTTGTTTCTATCTTTCTTCCTACCATTTCTTTCTCTCTTCCTTCCTATTTGTGCTCTCTCTCCTCTATCATCGGTAAACATCAGCCATCACTTCGTCCACCATCTTCATCCACCACTTATTTAGGAGTTTGTTTATTTATTCCTACAGTTTCTATCTAAAATTAGTTGATGGAGTTGCCTTTTGATGGTGTGAATTCTTTATTAAAGACCCAGCATTTGTCACCTGATTTAAGCAAAATACCTCCTTCCAAAATCACCCTTCTAAGCTTCCATGTTTGAAATAATCTAAAAATGAAATAGCTTTTTATGTGATAGTCCATGGTTATGACAAGAACTCAGCTAGCAAAATCAAATGGTAATAATGTGAAGAGTCAAGAATCAACCCATATGGGAAAACAATACAACAATTCAAGTAGGAGGAAATCTGAAAATGGGATGAAGCATAATGCTCTTGATAAACCAGCAAAAACATCTAATCATAATCAGCATATTACTAATTTGGAAGAAAATCTCAACATCAAAGGTCTAATTGAAGATTCTGAGAATTGTGTTCAATAGGCTTATTGAAATCTGAAACTTCAGCATTAGGTGTAAGGCAAGTGCAGTGAAATAAACTTTCAATTCACCAGTTATGTAAAAGTTCGCAAAAGTTTAAAAATTGGATACCGTTAGCAGAAATATTATAATGATGATTTTTACATTTTGGGGAATAATAGTAGTTTGAAAATTGGATATGCTATACGGTTCAACATTCTCTCATGGACATCAAAAGTTTGTAGCCAACAATCTATATTTTCATACCTTACTAACACGTGCTGGTTTTTAGTTGGACATACGTCAAACTCTATTGTGTTAAATTGGATGTATATTCAACTAACTATGTCCAGTAAATATGGCTGCTAGTTGATCAAAATTTAGCCAATTTGACAGCTGTCCAACTCATCAGTTCCAACTAGAGGGGCCGATCAAAATTTAATCAATTGGACAATCGTCCAATTTTAGGAAGTCTAGTTGGACATGTATCCAACTCGACTCCGATGAGTGGAGTTGCCAACCGATCAAAATTTGGTCAGTTGGACAACTAGACATGTGTCCAACTTAGCTTTACTAAAGACGATCAGCGATTACTTTATAATTTAAACTTATATTTTTATCGTTTCTAATCCAAATGTTTATATTTTATATCATTTTTATTTTATGACGGTTAGCTTTTTTATAATTTTTAATAGAGAAAATGGTCGAAGAAGTCCCTCACATTAAGGTAAAATGTGAATTTAGTCCCCCACATTTAAAAAGGTATTTTTTGGTCATCCACATTTATCAAAATGGGCCAAATAAAGACAATAATTATTATTTTAATGAATTGATTAATAAACTAATAATATCTTCTTAACAATTATTATTTTAATTGTAGTAAGAGATAAAAGTGATATTTTAAGTCATAAAAAGAAAAAAAAAAAAAAAAAAAAGGTCAAAAAAGTCTCTCACATTAGAGTAAAATGTGCATTTAGCCCCACATTTAAAAAAATGTATTTTTTAGTTCTCCACATTTTTTAAAATGGGCCAAATAAATACAACGATTATTATTTGATTGAATTTGTTAATAAAATTGTGATGAAAAACAACACCTTCAAACTACGCGTACAAAAAGATTACATGCATGGATGCCATATAACTAACTATGCATACGTGAGCAAATGTCAACCAACTCTCACAAGGTATCTGATATGACCAAGGAAGTATCCACATAGAGTTAGGCTAGTCATTTGTGATATCAATCTAGCAATTATTATTTTAATGAATCATCGTAGTAAGAGATAAAAGTGGTATTTTTTTTTTTTTTTGCTAGAGGGGATAGGCGATAGCCTATGTATGGGGAATGAGGGGAATGGAGGTGGAGTGATTTAATCGAGATGAATCCTGTAAAGCAGCTGATCTCAAGGTGTCTCCTATAGTTGATTTAACCAAATTGTGAGCTCGAACATTCAAATGACGAGGGATCCATCGAATAGAAATCATGGAAAATAGTGGTAGCTTCAGCTTCAGATTCTGGATAATTGTGTCTGCTGTATTTGATACTGTGTCCTGTGCATCTTCCATTAGAGCTTGGATTACAAGTTTGGCATCTCCTTCAATGTAGATAGCTTTGTGTTTTATTGGTAAAGCGTGGGTGATCGCCGCTTCCAATGCTAACATTTCTGCAGCATCCACACTGGTAGTGTATCGTTGCTCCATCCATGTTTCAACGACATTGCCATTTTTGTCAGAAATGACAAATCCAATTGTTGCCTTCCCTTGGTACCATGATGCGTCAAAATTATATTTCACTGCACCCAAAGGAGGTGGTTGCTAATGGTTTGGTATAGGAATGAAGATCGCCTCCTGTGATTGTTGAATGTCTTTTTGTTTTGGAGGGATAAGACAGATTTGGAATTCTTCAACTCTCTTGATTATTGAACTGATGGCTTTGGGTCCTTCCAGGGTTCCGGAATTAAATATGATTTGGTTTCTGGTAAACCATATATGTTCAAGTATGATAACTGCTGTCAGGGTGAAAGTTTCAATAGAACAGTTTTCCTGAAGAAGAATCTTCGGTGGTTGTAGTATGAACTTGATGTACGAGAAAATATCCAATGATTGAGTAAATGCCCACAGTAAGTTCCAATTCCAGTGTCTCCACCAGGATTGTAAAATTTTACATCTGATGAATAGATGTTCTACATCTTCTGCTTCTTTGTGACATAGGGTGCAACTTAAATCTGTCATTGGAGTGAATTGAGCAATCCGGTTTTTTTGTGCTAAGAGCATTCTTTAGTATTTTCCAAAGGAAAATTTTGTGTCTCTCATGGATTTTTGCTTTCCAGAGTAATTGCCAATAACTCTGGCAATCTTGAGTTCCCTTGTTTTTTTGTAGAGTGTGATATGCATCCTTGAATGAGAAATTACGTGTACCTGTGCCAAACCGAAGTTAGAGTATCAGGGGTACCTGGTGTAGGGGGGGATTGCCTGTATGAAATTTGCCACGTATGCTGGGAAGATGTGTTATACTTTTGACATATTCCATTACAGATTGGGATTCCAGTGACATAGGTCTATAGAAGTGGAGATGTCATCTTTGGAGTTTTGACCCGTAGAATTTGGAAGTTTTTGTTGTGGTAGGCCAGGAATCCAAGGTTGTGTCCATATGTTGATGGATTGTCCATGTCCTAGTTTCCAATAGCTCCCTTGGATGATTAATTCTTTACCCCAGAGGATACCTTTCCAAATGTAAGAGTCGGAATTGCGAGGGAGTACTGTTGAGAATTCCAGATCTTTGATATACTTTGCACTGATGATTTTGACCCAGAGTTTATTTGGGGACTTGAAGATTTCCCATGCTACTTTTGATAGCATTGCTTGATTGAAGTCTTTTAGTTGTCGAAAACCCAAACCACCTGCCTCTTTGGGTTTACAAATTTGGCTCCAGCTGATTGGAGAGAAATAGTGTTTTACATTAATGTCTTTGTTCCACCAAAATTTCCTGATTATAGAGTCCGCCTCTGTCCAAATGCTTGAAGGGAGTTTAAATGTACTTAGAGCATAAGTAGGCATGTTTTGCAGGACAGAACGGATTAGAGTGGCTTTACCAGCTTGTGACAGTAGTTTAGATTTCCAACTTTGTAGTTTATCTCTGAGTTTCTGTAGTAGGCTATGGAAATTTTCTTTTTTGGATCGATTGAGCGGGAGGGAGTTCCCTAAATACTTGATACTGCCTTCTGCTCTCTGGATTTGGAGTGCCTTGCAGATGGTAGTTTGAAGCGTAGGGTGCATGTTTTTGGAGAAAAATACGACCGATTTTAGAAGGTTCACTTTTTGTCCAGACCAGCTGCCATAAGTTTGCAGTATGGTTTTGATGCTATTTGTGTTTAAAAGGTTACCTCTCAAGAAGATGACCACATCATCAGCATACATTAAGTGAGAGATGGGAGGGGCTCCTCTTGCGATTTTGATACCATGAATGGTGCCTATGTGTTCTGCTTTCATAATCATCCGGGAGAGACATTCAGATATAATAAGGAAAAGATATGGGGATAAAGGATCCCCTTGTCTGAGTCCCCTTGAAGGTTGAAAACTCCCAAATCGAGAACCATTTAGTAGGATTGAAATCGAAGAGGTTGATATGCATTGCAGAATTAATTGTCTAAATTTGATTGAGAAACCCCGTAGCTCCATTATCTTCATGAGGAAGTTCCATTCCACCCTGTCATATGCTTTTTTCATGTCTACCTTAATACACATTAGACCACCTTTACCTGTTGATTTCTTGGAGATAGTGTGGGCAACCTCCTGGGCTAGTATTGTATTTTCTGCTATCCATCGCCTAGGGAGGAAGGCTGATTGAAAGGGGGATATGTGCTTTTGTAGAATTGCTCGAAGTCTATTAACTAAGAGTCTATAAATGATTTTGTAGCTGACATTGCAAAGACTGATGGGTCTAAAGTCCTTACATTCCGTAGGACCTAGTATTTTTGGAATTAAAATGATGAACATGTGGTTCCAATCATCCTTCAATGTACTAGATATGAAGAATTGTTGTATCTCCTTAACAATGGTTTCACCTACTATGTGCCAGTATTTCTTATAGAAACCAGTAGGAAAACCATCCGGACCCGGCGATTTATAATCCTCTATCTCCTAAAGTGTTTTCTTAATCTCAGTATTAGACGGGATCTCTGTTAGGCTGGAATTTTCCTCTGTTGTGACCACCTCTGAGAATAAGTTACTTAAATCATCGTGTAAGATGGGTTGATCCGAATTGAAGGAGCTGTTGAGGTGTGTAATGAATTCAGTACCAATTTCTTTCCTGTGCCAGGTTGTTCGACCAGTGTTTAACTTTAAACAAAGGATAAAGTTCGATTTCCTCCTCAGTAGGGTTGAAGTATGAAAGAATTTAGTATTTCGATCACCCTCTTTAATCCAAAGTTCTCTAGACTTTTGCTTCCACAATGAGTCCCATCTGGTATATTGTTCTTCCAGTAAGGTACATACCAGTTTTTCCTTATCTTGGGTATCCTCTGCAGGCGATCCTTGTTGTATGTCCTTGAGTTGAGATTCCAATTTCTTTATCTTGTCAGGAATGAATCCAAAATGTTGTTTGTTCCATTTGCTTAAGGTATTGGCCAACAGTTTAAGTGTGATAGTGACATTAGTATACTTGCCTGTGTGTGTCACCCAAGTTTGCTGGATTAGTGTTTCACAGCTGGTATCAAGAGTCCACATCTCATAAAATCTGAATGGTCTCCGTAGATATTTTTCATGTGCACCATAAAGGTTTAACACGATGGGATTGTGGTCTGAAGTGTAAGTGGGTAAATTAGTTACCATTGCTTTTGGGAAGACATTCAACCAATGGACCGACGAAATAGCCCTATCCAGTTTTTGGAGTATTCGTTGATCCTGTTGTCTTTTGTTGCTCCAAGTATACATATGTCCCACACTACCCAAGTCTACTGCCCCTTGTTCATCCATGAAATGAGTTAGTTCATTCATTGGGTGGATGTGGAAAGGTAGGCCTCCACATTTTTCAGTGTCTTGAGTGATGTCATTTAGATCTCCAATTAGACACCATGAATTATTCAGCATGGGAATCCTTTCCGAGATATCCATCCAGGCTTGTTTTTTAACACTTTGATATGGAGGGATATAAGCAAATATGATATGTATTATTTCATTGGGTCCAAACGCAGAATTTAAATCTGCTATTACAAAAGAGCTCCCCACAAAGTTGATAGTTAAGTTTACATTTCCTGTCCAAAACAAACAATAGCCACCTTGTAATCTTGCTGCCGGTATGATGAGACTATTGTTAAAGCCTACTAATGTAGTTTGTAGGTGAGATGCCTGTGTTTCTTGGGCCTTCGTTTCCATTAACCAAAGAACATCCGGTTTGTGTTTTTTAATCAAAAAGCGCAGTTCGCGCTTGGCACGAGGTCGGACCAGCCCTCGGCCATTCCAGCTAAGGAGTTTCATGGATGCTTGGGGGGCAAGTTAGAGGTCGCCTCCCCACCTTCAGGTTTACCATCATTAAAATTGTCCGCTTGTTCCCACGTAGGAGTGGGAGTTATGTTGCTATTGTACGTAACCAAGTGGTCTCCCCTCGTACCTGAACCTGTGTCCTGCACATTATCCATGCCAGAGTGAAAAAAGTCATTTAAACACAATAAAGATTCAGAGCCAAAGTTGATGTCAGAATTGCTTAAAATTTTTTTCTTCTTGCAAGCCACTGGGGTAGCCTCTGGTGCCTTGCGTTTTGAAGGTCCAAGAGATGTCAGGTTGGTTGTTGGGGTCTTATTGTTCCTTCCCGAGAGTATCCTCTCAGTCCTGTGTTGTGCAAGTTGGTATTGGAATAGGGCGAAAGTGATTTGGGATAGATGATCAGTTGCATTGAACCGTACACCATTGTGTGCGTATTCAGCCAGTTGGAATATTCTTGTGGTTGTGAGTCTGGATGGTGGTTCCTGAATGTTGAATTCAAGGCGGTAGCCAATGGCTTGGGCTAGCAATTTGCATCTCAAGTTTATATCACTGTCTGTGGTAGCCCCTGCAGAGTACCATTCCTCATAAGCAGCTGCGAAATGAACGAGATCCAGATCATTAGTCATTTGCAGCAGTTCCTGTACTTCACTGTGAAGCCTGTCCATCTTCTTTGAGAAGGATTTCTTTTGAGTCACAGAGTGGGATGCTTCTGATTTGTGATGGTGATTGAAGGCATGTGAAGCCAGTGTCTTGGGGGTGTTCAGTTTCCCCACGTTGTGAGCACTCAAGGTTGGTGTCAGTTCAGAGTCTGCTGTTAAGAGCCAGAATTTGTTTAAAGGAGCAGTTTGGTTGGTACTAACTTTGAGCCAATCTCCAAAGACAGGGGAATAAAGGTTCTCATTGAGCATATACGTTGTTGTGGTGGTCAGTTCACAGTCCTTAGTGACATGGTCCAGAATGCCGCACTTATAACAAAAGTCAGGTAGTCTTTCGTATCGAAATTCAACCCATATCTTGTCATTGGGATGATGTGCATGCTTCCTGGGGACAATGCAGCCTGCTGCTAGAGGTTTGTGGACATTGACTTCCACTCGAAACCGAAGGCATTTATGCAATTGGGTTGAGTCTAGCTCATTCGATTCTTTATCCACCAGTTTGCAGGCAACCTTCGCCAGTTTTCAATGTTGGATGCTTTCATGCCCGCAAAATGTAGCCCATGTGCTTGAATCCAGAAACAGGCAGTACTGAAGTCGAGTTCTTGTATGGTGAGTTGGTTGTTCCATGTTTTGAGAACCATCAGGGAATTGTTGACGTGCTAGATCCTTTGTTCCCAAACATAGTCTCTGTCCCCTTCCATTGAGAAAGTGAAGGAGAAAATGTTTCTGTTGTAATCCATTACAGATATCGATACTTCACCTGTAAGATTCCAAGCTTTTTTTGCTGCACTTAGCACCTGCGCCTTCCTAATGTTGGTACGAGATAGGATTTTGCCCATTAATTTGAGTGAGGCTGATATCTGATCAGCAGCAGGGTCTTCATCTATTTGAATCTCTGGTAGTAGACAAGTGAGGTTTTGGGTTTCTTCCACGAGCGTATTAAGCTCCACAGTATTAATTTCTCGTGGAGATTGAGACATTTTGGTTGACGAGTGGTAGTCTGTGTGATAACTTCTTTTGTCTCTTGTTTTGTATAATTCAGTGATGAATGTTCCAGGGATACGCAAGTACCTTATATATTGGTGTGGGAGTGCTGGAAGTGTCAAATCTCTAAGAAGTGTGCAGAGAGTTATAACGACACGTAAAATAATTGGTTCTGCTTCTGCTCTGGTTATGTGCCGTTTGCGTGTAGACAGAAGGGAAATCATTTCGAGTTCAGTGAGTGGTCTTTTAATATTGGAGAGCTGGAACGACAGAGTCACAGACCTTTGAGTTTTTATTTGGTTGGCGTGTAGGTAATTGAAGGAATGGAGGGGCTCGAGATCATAATTCCCTATTAACTAGCTATGGCTCCATGCTGATTACTCTGATTAATCGTCTGATTATGGAGATTAGGGTATGGAGCAATGTTTGATGCGATGGATGATGAACCCTAACTGAGTACTATTTTGAGTAAATCAGAAAGCTCTCTCTGGCTCGAGTACCTGAGGAAAAGGAATGAGGGCTTTAGAAATACTTGTGACTAAACTATCGGAAGTTGAAACAGATCAGATGAGTTGCCACCGGTTATTCGGACGGAGTTCGCAGGCAGTTCTCCCAGCGGTGGAGATGCAGCGATCGAAGCTTCCAGTCATAAAAAGAAACAAAAAGTTTCAAAAAAAAAAAAAAATAGCAATTAGCCCCACCACTAAGATTGGGCATATGGACGGTAATGCTAATAACCATAATGGATCTACACTAGTTTCGAGTAATATCGGATAATAGCCACCAATTACAAGTAGTTACCAATTTTACTACGGTTTGATAACACTTCTTATTTTTAACATTTAATCAAAAATATATTTAATTTAAAAAATAAAAAAATTATTTATTTTTCAAAAAAAAATATTCTATGTATATCACACTATAATCATCAACATTAATACATGTTAATATTAAACTTACTTTGATATTATTAATAAAAAAATTTAAAACATGCATTATATCCTCAATTGGCATCTCTGCATATATATATATAAAGAACTAAAAAATACATTTTATGATTTGAAGGACAAAAAAGACACAATCTTTCAAATCCGAGGGACTTACATGGCTTCTCTCCCAACATAAAATGACCATTCATTGCCTCTAAATTAATAAAAAAAATATTAAATTATTCATTGAAATATGTACTGTATTTTCAATTGGCACCTTTACATATATATAAAGGACTAAAAAATATTTCTTTATAATCTAAAAAAATTAAATGATACAAATTTTTAAATGTGAGATATTTTTAGGGCCCTTCCCAATTTTTTATATTGTTTAAGCATTAATTACTCACAATGAACATTAATGTCACTTGTCTCACAAAGATGTTTTTAATAATTAATTTTTTTTATAGGAATAATTATTTGTTGAATTTGCAATACTTTATTTATTAAAAAGTTAAAAGATATATATTTTAATATCACAAAAAATTTAAGAAAAAAAAAAAAAAATAAAATATAATAGTACGTGTATTTTACCAATATATATACACACATATATATATTAGATAAAGACAAGTGCTTTGTACATGAATTTTGCATGTAAATTATTTTACTTTTTTAAATTTAATTTATGTTATGTTTAACTTTTATAATTTTTTAAAATTTATTTGATATAATGACAATGAAGTAAAATTAAAAAAAATTAACATGAGATTTTGCATGTGAAAAATAAAACTCTTTAATCAAAGTATACGGAAATATATATAATAAGCATTGATTTTAAATTTTTTTCTTCCAAAATTTAAAATAAATATAAATGACAAGATATATAAATCTAAAATAATAATTATGGATATTTTTATCTAAAATTTATTTAAGCGTGATTTAAACTTTTATATGTGTGTGTAGATATATGTACAAATATACATACATATATACATATATATATACATACATACATACATACACACTAGCCTGTTATGGAGACAAATAGATATAACAAATTGTATTAACAAATTATCTTAACTATAGGTTGATTAGACTCAAATTAATGGTTGAAAATGTTTTATTAAAATAGTTTGTTAAAACATTAGTATGCTAAATGGTCACTTTATGTGCATATATGGGAAAATTTTAGCAATATTTTTGAATTTTTAGGTCTCTTTAATAATACCCTAACATTTGAATAATCTCAACAATACCCTTAAATTTTAATAGAGTTAAGAAAATTTTAAATACAAGGGCATAAGAATAATTTTCTTACCCATCCATGGAAAAATTTCAGCAAGACCATTGAAGTTTTAGGTATCTTCAACAATTATCCTAATGTTTGAATAATGTCAATGATACCCTTAAAGGTAAAATAATAATTTTTCGTAGAAGTGATAATACTTATGAACATATATTCTATTTCTTGAATATGTTAAATAATTTTTATTTACTTTAAATATATCAAAAGGTAAAATTTTAATTTATTATAAGACACTGATAAAAAAAGTTATTATAAGACATTGAAAAAATTAAGACTATTTTGTGAATTTAACTAACTTATTAATCAATTTTCTCATAAAAATATCAACAATAAAAGAATTTTTTTGAAAATATAGAATTTTTTTAAAATTAATGGTGAAAGAGATAAAATAATATGAGGAAGAAGGGAAATCAACAATATTAGATTTATTTTTTAGAATTATTTTATCATTTAAATATACCTTAATATTTCTAAATTTAATTAGTGTAGATTTATTATTTTTTTAACCATAGAAATATGTACTTCTTCATATAAAAAAGTAAAACACTAAAAAATTGCAGGAAATGAGAATTAAAAATTGCAATAATTTTGATTGTGTTTTGCAGAACTTGGGATAATTTGGGTATTTCATCTTTATTTTTGGTTATAATTTAAGTATTTTATATATGATTCATAACTTTTAATAATTTTGATTAACTTCTGTTAAGAGTGAGGGGCATTTATGAAATTCATTAAACATTCGGGGTATTAGTGCATATTTTTTAAAAGTTAAAATTATTAATAAAGATAAACAAAATTTTAGAAGTATTGTTGAAATTTTTTCAAACATATATATATATATATATATTATAAAAGAATAAATTTGCTCAATAGAAAGGAAAATACATATATGTCCTTCCTTTTGATAATACTACAAAACTGCCATTATTTTACTTATTTGATAATATTAACTTCTAAGAAACTGGCGAACACTAAAACTCTAACAAAACAAAACAGAAATCTATCTATCTTTACATTGAATATTCAAATGACTTTTTCAATTATTAGGGCCAGAAACTGCTAGAGGCTTTTGTTATATATTAATAATTATCATTTCTAATGTAAAGTACTACAAAAAATAGAGTAAAGTGGGAACCCATAATATTCAATATGTTTACATTTAAAATGTGTAAAATAAAACATTTATATTTTAATTAATTGTAATAACATCTCATAAAAGAGGTGAAAATTTTGAAAAAGTAGTAAATATTTATTAGCATTCAGATAAATCAATAGCCATTTTATATTTTTTTTCTTCCTACAAATTCTACCTATTGTTCATTGACCATCAAGCTGTATTAGTTAAACACATTATACAAATATTTCATGTAAGAATGAAGAAAAGTAACTCTTCATCCGTGCAAGGCATTTGATTTGATTTTACATTTTCTTGACTTAGGATTGTTTTGTATGTTGATAATAGTAATGTAGTTACTTTGAGTGTTATTATTATTATTCTTTTTTTTTTTTTTTTTTAGTAAAACTGCACCTTTAGACATTGATCATAGAAATGATAAGGTACTTTAAAATATTTTAAGTGCTTGAATCTTCCCTAATATTTAGAAGTAATATTTAGAATTATATCATTTGTTATATTTATTATTTTAAACCAAAAGATAAAATAGTAACTATTAATTCATACATAAAATAGAAGATCAAAATCAAGTTTCATTTAATGAAACCAATAAATATATGACTTTGTTAGCAATATTTTATTTTTCTTATTAAATGCATTCAAATAATTTTAACTTATAAAATGGTCTCTTATTAATTAATTCATTAGATTTGTGACTATTGTTATTGAGAATAATTACTATTACTCTCTAAGTATATTTATTGAAGTGTATTTCTTATTATTAGGATTGAAAATACATATCATGGCCTACTTTAAACGTTTACTCTTCAATAAATAATTATAAGAAAAAGTGATTCGATGTTGTTAATTGCATTTAGACAAGTTCACTAAAGCTATATGCTTTTCACTAAAATTGAATTATTATTATGAAATATCGATAAAATAAGAAGATGTACTTAATAAGAACAAAGTACAGAGAAATAATAAAGATAAATAGTTGAGAGAATGGAAAGATCTTATTTTTTATTATTTTCAATACATATACATCGAAGTTTCTTATATAAGTAGAGATTCATGCATAAATAAAGAAATTTTTTTTAATTTTAATTAAAGCTAATAATGGTCCCTTAATCAATTACATAATTTTCTCTCAATGAAATAATTAACTTCTAGCTCTCTAAAGAATTTTATGATCGGAAGGAATTGACAACCATAATTTATAATAATTAGCTAATAATTAATTTCAATTTTATATTTCCATATTAATTTATCTCATATTTTTTTTAATAAATTTCTTAAGATTAATAAAAATAAAATAAAATATATAATATACCACGTGCATGGTATATACACACACACAAAGATGAGTTTGGGACAGATATAGAGGGTAAGTGAACATAAACTGAAAATGGACAAAAATAGCATGATATCCAACAGAAACGAATCGTTTTACAATTCAATTAAAGTATGAATTTACAAAAGTATCCTTAGTAAATAAGTTAAAGGAAGAATTAGTTTAGATCTGTGACTCAGAAATTTCTGCCGCAACGACCAACGAAATAAAAAGAAGTGTTCTCTGTCAGCAATCTTTGCAAATTCTTTGGCTTCCTCCTCACAGCTTCGATGTTCTCCTCCAATAATGTTCTTCAACGAACCAGATTGAGCAGTCCTAAAGTAGTGGTTGATTATTACTAGTATTCACTTATTATGATTCTCTATTATTGAAGAACAAGTAACTCAAAAAAATATATAATATTATTATTTTTCTTTTAGAATATATGCTTTTGAGATATTTTGTAAGATATATAGAAATTGAGATAACATTTTGTAAGCCATACATAAAACGAAAGTGAGATGTATCCTTACTGGAATTATACTTTGGTGTGATCACTAATTTACCTTAGAAGTTCTGCACATACAATTGTTTCTCATTTTTTTTGTTGTTGAAATAATTTTTTAATTATATACATGTTACGGAAAAAATTTGAAAAATTATAACAAAAATTTTTAAATAAGAATGCAATATTCTATGCATGGTATTGACTAATATTTTTATTATGTACAAATTACATAAAAAAATCCTAAAATTATAATAAATAAATTTTAAATATCTTAACGTAAGATTTTGTACATTGTAAATAAATAGTTTTTTATTCTGTACGTGCTACAAAAACAATATAAATTATAATAAAAAAATTTAAATATGAACTTGAGATTTTGTACACGTTATATAAAAAAAAAATTATTTTGTATATGTTATAATTTTTGTACAACTTACAAAATAACCCACTTACAAAATTGTTTACAGTTTATGTACAACTTACAAAATGATTCAGGTACATAATTATTTATAATTAATGAACAACTTACATAATAACTATAATACAAAATTATTTATAATTTACATAATGATGGGCATACATAACTATTTACATTTTTTGTACAACTTATAAAATCACCTGTATGCATAATTATTTACAATTACTATACAACTTACAAAATGACCTAGGTACATAATTATTTACAATTTATAGAATAGCTTGAGTACAAAATTATTTACAATTTTTGTACAATAGAATGACCGATTATATAAATAATTTGACTATATAATAGGTCACTAATAATAAATTCTACTTAGATGGACAAAATGGCACATTTTGACTAAGCAAGATGGTAATACTTTCTCAATATATTTTGTTGTACATGTTATAGAAAAATTTAAAAATTATAACAAACACAAATTTTGTACATGAACAAAAGAGAAAATGGAAAATAAACTGAACCATAAAAAATAAAATGGTTATCAGAACTCTATCATATATGCAATCAAACATCTCAAAGAAATATCATATATTATAAAGCAGTCTATTGTAGTGGGTTATAGAACAATTAAAAAGTGGGAAAAAAATTTAATATTGCATCAGATAAAAATGACTAAATAATTATGGTTTTTCATAGCTAGTCTAACACTCTTATCAAAACCTAAAGTGAAGTACATGTTGTTAGTAAATTAGAAAAATTCATCCTCCATTTGTGGAGAGGATGAGAGAAATAAAAGGAAATGAAATAGGAAAGCGTATGAGAGTTTCACTCTACGCAAATTAAGGTGGGAAGCTTATAATATTAGTAAACTAATTATTATAAAAGGCTTCGAGATGAGATGAAAACAAAAATGTGAAGTGAAGAAGGAAATAGGAGAGAAAAAAAAGGAAGAGAAGAAAAAGAAAAGAAAGAGAGAGAGAGAAGAAAATAAGAAAAAGAAAAGCAAATTTGTAATATTTTTATTAAGAGATTCAAGTTCCTTTTCTATATTGAAATAATTATAGTTAAATTTGTTTGTTATTTTATCTATATATATTTCATATTCTCATAATTTGGTTGCTTAAAAAATTGTCATTTTCTTAACAATTGGTATCAGAGCCTTGCTAAAATATTACGATCTAAAGGCAACCATATTTGAATGGGAGCAATGGCCGCAGATGAAGGAAAGGTGAAACTTGAAAAATTTGATGGTGTAGACTTTGGATTCTGGAAAATGCAAATAGAAGACTATTTGTATCAGAAAAAACTATATCAACCTCTCTCGGGAGAAAAGCCAGAGGAAATGAAAGACGAAGAATGGGCTCTTCTCGATAGGCAAGCCCTCGAAGTCATTCGATTGACGTTATCAAGCAATGTTGCTTTTCCAATAGCAAAGGAAAAGACCACGGCAGGTCTTATGGCAGCTTTATCTAGTATGTATGAGAAGCCATTAGCCTCAAATAAGGTACATCTTATGAGGTGATTGTTCAATTTGCGGATGACGGAAGGTGCGTCGATGGCTCAACATCTAAATGAACTCAATACAATCACAACACAATTGAGTTCAATGGAAATTGATTTTGATGAGGAGGTTCGAGCCTTAATTCTTTTATCATCTCTTCTAGATAGTTGGAATGCTACAGTCACAATTGTGAGTAGCTCTTTAGGTAGTAACAAATTAAAATATGATGATGTTCGAGATCTAGTTCTTAGTGAAGAAATTCGACGAAGAGAGTCGGGTGAAGCATCCACTTCTTCAGTTTTGCATACAGAGTCTCGAGGAAGAACTAGAGGAAATGGACGCAATAGATCTAGCTATCGTGGCAGATCAAAGGATAGAAGGTCTAAATCCAAAAATCCTAACAACTCCCATAACTCTAGGACTGTTGAGTGTTGGAATTGCAGGAAGATTGGACACTACAAAAATCAGTGTAGTAGTGCACTGAAAAGTCATGTGGCGAAGGTAGGAGTAAATGTTACTTCCACCTCAGGTGGAGATGATGCATTGATATGCTCTTTGGAGAGCAAGCAAAAGTCTTGGGTGTTAGACTCAAGAGCATCGTTCCATGCTACTTCACAAAAAGAACTCTTCAAGGACTATGTGTCCAGAAATCTTGGTAAGGTATACCTTGGTGATGACCAACCTTGTAATATTGTTGGTAAAGGTATAGTGAAGATTAAGTTAAATGGGTCTGTATGGGAGTTGAAGGATGTTAGACATATTCCCGATCTAAGAAAGAACTTGATCTCAGTAGGACAGTTGACTACTGAAAGCTATACCACAATCTTTCATGATAATGATTGGAAGATCTCAAAAGGTGCAATGACGATTGCACGTGGCAAGAAGAGTGGTACTCTTTATATGATAGCAGGAGCATGTTATTCAATTACAGTTGCAGCAGACAAAGACAATCCCAACTTGTGGCACCAGAGACTCGGTCACATGAGTGAAAAAGGGCTCAAAATTAGGCATTCCAAGGGGAGATTACCAGGTCTTCAATTAGTTGAAATTGATATGTGTGAAGACTGCATATTTGGAAAGCATAAGAGAGTCAGCTTTCAGACAAGTTCTCGAACCCTAAAGAAAGAGAGGTTAGAGCTTGTTCACTCTGATGTTTGGGGACCAACAACTGTCTCATCCATTGGTGGTAAACACTACTTCGTGACTTTATTGATGATCACTCTAGGAAGGTATGGGTGTATTTTTTGAAGCATAAGTCTGAAGTGTTTGAGGTTTTCAAAAGGTGGAAAGCTATGGTAGAAAATGAGACAGGGTTGAAGATAAAAAAGCTCAGAACTGACAATGGTGGTGAATATGAAGACACCAAATTCAAGGCATTTTGGTATGAGCACATCATTAGAATGGAGAGAACCGTGCTAGGTACGCCTCAACACAATGATGTAGCTGAACGTATGAATCGTACGTTAATTGAGAGAGCCAGAAGCATGCGTATGCAATCGGGCTTACCAAAACAGTTCTGGGCAGAAGCAGTTAACACAGCTACTTATTTGATCAATCGAGGGCCATCGGTTCCATTGGAGAATAGTATACCAGAGGAGGTATGGAGCAGAAAAGAGGTAAAACTCTCACATCTAAAAGTTTTCAGTTGTGTAGCATATATGCATGTTAGTGATTAAGGCAGGAATAAGCTTGATCCTAAGTCAAAGAAATGCACATTCATCGGCTATGGTGAGGATGAGTTTGGCTACCGCATATAGGATGACGAAAACAACAAGATAATTCGTAGTAGAGATGTAATATTCAATGAAAGAGTAATGTATAAGGACAGGCATACTGTAAGTGCCAGCAACTCTAAACAGAGTGGGTCAATGTATGTGGATGTGGATGTGGATGATGTCCCAGATAGTCTTGTGACAAAACAAATAGTTGAGAATCCTCAATCAAAAGAACTAGTTGGACAAAGTAGTTGTAGTGCACAACAATCCAACACAGCTCAATCTCCTACTCCAGCTCCTGTAGTTAGGAGGTCTTATAGGCCCTATGTACCTAACAGGAGATACATGAACTATTTGTTGCTGACTGATGGAGGAGAGCCTAAATGCTATGATGAAGCATGTCAGACTGGAGATGTCAGCAAGTGGGAGCTTGCTATGAAAGATGAGATAAAGTCTTTGATCTCAAACTAGACATGGGAACTAGCAAAGTTACCAATAGGAAAAAAGGCCCTTCACAACAAATAGGTGTACCGGGTGAAAGAAGAGCATAATGGTTCCAAGAGATACAAAGCTCGGCTAGTTGTCAAAGGATTCCAACAGAAGGAAGGAATTGACTACACCGATATTTTTGCTCCTGTTGTGAAGCTCAATACTATTCGGACAGTCTTGAGCGTTGTTGCAAGTGAAAATCTTCATCTCAAGCAGTTAGACATGAAGACTGCATTTTTACACGGAGACTTAAATGAAGAGATATATATGCATCAACCAGAGGGTTTCATAGAAACATGCAAAGAAAACATGGTTTACAAATTGAAGAAGAGCTTGTATGGATTGAAACAAGCTCCAAGACAGTGGTACAAGAAGTTCAACGGCTTCATGCATAGGGAAGGTTTCCAGAAGTGTAACGCTGATCACTGTTGCTACTTCAAGAGATTTAAGTCAAGTTATGTCATTTTACTACTTTATGTTGATGGCATGTTAGTAGTAGGACCAGATATGGACGATATTAATAGGTTGAAGAAACAATTGTCAAAAGAATTTGACATGAAAGACCTCGAATTAGCAAAGAAGATTCTTGGAATGCAGATCACTAGAGATAAGCAAAAAGGAACTTTGAAGTTATCTCAAGCGGAGTACATCAAACGTGTTTTGCAGAGATTTAACATAAGCGATGCCAAGGCAGTTAGCACACCCTTGGCTAGTCACTTTCGCCTATCCAAGGATCAATGTCCTTAGACAGAAGAAGAGAAAAGCTTCATGACTAAGGTTCCTTATGCCTCAGCCATTGGAAGTTTGATGTATGCAATGGTCTGTACGAGACCAAACATTGGCCATGCAGTGGGAGCTGTTAGCAGGTTCATGTCAAATCTAGGAAAGACTCACTGGGAAGCAGTGAAGTGGATCTTAAGGTATCTACGAGGCTCCATAGAGAAGTGCTTGTACTTTGCTAAAGGAGAGTTAAAAGTACAAGGATACGTAGATGCAGACTTTGTAGGGGAAGTCGATCACCGAAGGAGCACCACTAGTTATGTATTTACTGTAGGTACTATAGCTGTTAGTTGGATGTCACAGATACAGAAGATTGTTGCATTATCCACTATAGAGGTTGAGTATGTAGCAGTAACAGAAGCCAGTAAAGAAATGATTTGGCTTCAAGGATTATTAACTGAGCTGGGTTTCAAGCAGGAGAAGAATGCTTTGTACAGTGACAATCAAAGTGCGATACATCGGGCAAAAAATTCAACATTTCACTCTAGAACCAAGCATATTGGACTTCGTTATCACTTCAACAGATCTTTATTAGAAGATGGGATGTTAAAACTTTAAAGATCCATGGTAGCAAGAATCCAGCATATATGTTGACAAAAACGGTAACTATCGAAAAATTGAAGCTATGTTCAGCTTTAATTGGTCTGCAAGAGTGATAAGACCAAAGAAGAGTTATTACATTGATTAAATTGTGAAGACAACTTGAAATCAGTCTTCAAGTGGGAGATTGTTAGTAAATTAGAAAAATTCATCCTCCATTTGTGGAGAGGATGAGAGAAATAAAAGGAAATGAAATAGGAAAGTGTATAAGAGTTTCACTCTACGCAAATTAAGGTGGGAAGCTTATAATATTAGTAAACTAATTATTATAAAGCCTTCGGGATGAGATGAAAAGAAAAATGTGAAGTGAAGAAGGAAATATGAGAGAAAAAAGAGGAAGAGAAGAAAAGAAAAAAAAAAAAAAAAGAGAGAGAGAGAGAGAAAAGAAAATAAGAAAAAGAAAAACAAATTTGCAATATTTTTATTAAGAGATTCAAGTTCCTTTTCTATATTGAAATAATTATAGTTAAGTTTGTTTGTTATTTTATCTATATTTATTTCATATTCTCATAATTTGGTTGCTTAAAAAATTGTCATTTTCTTAACACATGTATTATTTAGAGAGAGAGAAAAATGAGTAAATTAGTATAAAAGAGAATAGATTTTTATCGACTTTTATTTTGGACTACTTTACCAGTAGTGAAGGCGAGAAATGATAATGGAAATAACTGGAACAAACCAAAAAGCTTAGAGGGAAATTAATGGCAAGGATAAAAACGTAAATTCACACATCGAAACGTCATGAATTAATATCAGTTTAATATTAAATTTGAGGCATTGGGTATACATGTATAGATATATACATATATATGTATATATGTATATACATATATACATATACATATACATGTATATATATTTTTTAAAATATTTTCTACAATATTTTTATAATTTACACACATATATACAAACACACACATATATATGATATCAAAATATTTTCTACAATATTAAAAAAAAAAAAAAATTCATAAGTTTTTAAAAATATTAAAAAAAAAATGTAATATTTTAGTAAGTTATTTTATAATTTTCTAAAATTTAGAATAAAATTTTCTAAATATCTTTATGAATATCAATTTTTAAATTATGTCAAATTAAATATATACATATATAACTTATTATGTGTCAAATTAAGTTAATATTTATGTAAAAATAATTAATTTTAATTTTTTTTTATAAATTTTTACATTTATTTCAAAATTGTTTTATGCCCAAACAAATATCATATATCTTCTATTTGTGATTTTTTGATCATTTTGAAATATTATATGTCAATTTTTGGTGATAGGATGTGTAAAAACCAATCGGTTCGGATTTGGATCCATTTTCATGAAGGAAAAAAAAAATGGCATACGTCTGGAGGTTGAAGATGGCCAAGCGCATCAAACAAGCAATATGAGACTGGGGCAAAAACCTTAAAAGGTCTGTCTCTAAGTGAAAAGTTCACTTAAGGACCATCAGCCATTACAAAAGAAATAAAAGACTTGTAAGGTCTTACAACATAGCACAAAAAGTTCAAAAAATTATAATGTCAGAAATAACAGAAATAATAGAAAATCAAGAAGTAATACAGGAAATAATGGACGTAGAAACACAAGACATCTCAGGATGCTTTTCACAAGAAATGATTTTCAGTAAAAAGAAATTTGAAGAAATTCAAAAATCTAAGTTAAATCTTAAAGAAAAAGATGGATTTAGGGAAGAGTCATTTTCTACAATTAGAAAATTATTCCCAAGAAAAGATATAATATATTATGGTATAAGCAATAAAGAAATGAGCATAACAATAGCAGATGCAAAAGGAAGGTTTAATATACCATTAATTAATAAGGAAACACTTATAGAAAAATTATCAAAAATTCCAGAAAGGGATAGAGAAAAAATTGGATATATTCATTTAGGAGGAATACAAATTTTAATAAAAGCACACTTTAGAGAAGGAATAGATACACCAATTAAATTAGCATTATTAGACAACAGAATAACAAACAGAAAAGATGCTTTGCTAGGAATGATTAATGGAAACCTAGGATATCAAAATTTAAAATTCACGGCATATCCAAGATTTGCTGTTAACATTCATGATAAAAATTTAAACCAAGTATTAAGTCTAGCTTATGACTTTGAACGAGGAAATCTTATGAAAGAAGGAAACCATCCATTTTTAGTCCATTACCTTGTAGGATATTCATTAACAAATAGTCACAATAGTTCCATATACGGACAAAATGAATTCATAGAAATAGATAAAACTTTTAAAGATATAGGACAAGTAATAAAAAATCCAGAAAAATTATTAGAATATGAAGTGCCTGATTAATGGAACCTAGATATTAAAGAAAAACCTTTGATACCATTAAGAAGAAATAATGTACAAACAATAACATTTGTAGACACCCAAGCAGAAGTCAGTAAAAGAAACAGAGAAATAGAAGAACTAAAAGAAGAAATTGAAGAAGTAAAAGACTTAGTCTATACAATGAAATAATAATGATAAAAGAAAAATTATTAGAAATACGATTAGAAGGAAATAATAGTTTAACAAGTATAAATAACAATCAAATATCCATAATGAAAGCTTTAATTCTTATAGCAGAAAAAATAGATATTACAGATAAAAACATACAAGAATCAAGAGAAATACAGTTAGAAATGTATAAAGAAATCATAGAAATAAAAAAGGATATTAATAACATACCAAAAGGAAATAAATTAAAATTTGATCCATTAAAAGGATTAAAAGATGAACCCCCTAGAAGATCTGATGCATTAATACCTAAAAATGAAAAAAGAAAAGCAGAAGAATCTAGACAAATAATAACAACCTAATGGATTTAATAAAATACAGAAAAAATTTAGAGGAACAGTTCATGAATCCTGAAAATAAGGATATAGGAAAATTAATCAGTCTATTAACTTTAACAGATAAAGAATTAGAAAAACATTATGAAGAAAAATCTTACATAAATAAAGAAGAAGATGATATGACAGTAATAAGTGAAGATGAATCTGAACAAGAAAATATAACCCAAAGAATTAATATGGAACCGGTATTAGTACCTAACCAAGAAAAATCCACTCCAGAAATAGGAGAAACATCTGATCCACATAGAGAACATAGATATAGGCCAGAAGAGCCTAACCCACCATATAGAAGAAGACAACCACCTAAAATGGAAGAAGGATTACATTGGGGTACTAGAGGAAGTATTCCATTAGAATTCAAACCACATGAAAATTATAAGACAGACATTCTAGACTTAGATTGTATAAGAGATAGGAAAAAAGCCTTAGATGAATGGGCTAGTGGAATGAGCGTAATAATACAAACATCACCAACTACAAATACAAACTCTTCAGTTTGTAAAGTTTTAGTAGCTCACAAAATGACAGGAAATGTAAAAATTTGGTTTTCAAACCTAACCGATCAACAACATTTATTAATGCAAGGAAATGCTACAACAGGAAGAGATTATTTAGATACAGTAATAAATGAAATATATAAGAAATTTATAGGAGAAGATAAAGGAAGAAGTATAACAGAATCTAGTGAACATGAAATAGAAGAAGCCAAATGGCACTTAACAAATATGGAAATATGTGACATGTGTTACATAGATCCTTTTATCTGTGAATACGAAATGTATTATCATAAACTACCACCATCCATCCAAGAAATCTATAAGGAAATGTTTTACAAAAAACTACCCGGAACATTATACAAAACCATGACAGAAGAATGGAATAATAGGAATCCACAAATCATACCTGACACCTTAGGAGGAAGAATAAAAGGATTAAAAAATTGGATAATAATAAAATGTCAAGAAAGAAAAGAATTTAAACAAATAAGAGGAAATGATAGAATCTGTTGTGATTCAAAAGACTTCAAAACACCAGGAAAATATGGTTGTAACATAAAACCTTATAATAAAAAACATAAGAAATTTAAAAAATTTAAGAAGTATAGATTAGGAAACAAAATTTCCAAAAATATAAAAGAAGATACAAAAGAGAACCCTACAAGAAAAGATTCTTTAAAAGAAAAAGATATTACACACCTGAAAAGAAAAATTATTGTCCAACAGGAAAAAAGAAATGTAGATGTTGGATATGTAACGAGGAAGGACATTATGCTAATGAATGCCCAAATAGACTCCAACATAAAAAAGAATTTAAAAAGGAATTTCCACAGAAAGCAAAAATATTAGAAGAAGCCTTTAGAATGGAACTAGAACCTATAGAGGAATCTGATATAGATGATACGTATAGTATCTATCTATTAGAAGAAACAGAAGAAGAAATAACAGACTCAGAAACGTCTGACTACAATTCTAATTCTGAATATGATTCAGAATAATGAATGAAATATTAAGCATAACAAACTCAAACAGTACCTATATAAAAATAGGATTAAAATTCAAAGGATATAAAAATTATCATTTACATGCATATATTGACACAGGTGCAAGTATGTGTGTAGCCAGTAAATATGTATTTCCAGAAGAACTTTGGAAACAATCTCCAAAAGATTTAGTAGTAAGAATAGCAAACAATACCACAATAAACTTGAATAAAGTATTAAAAGATACAGATGTATCAATAGGAGGAGAAATCTTTCATATACCTACAATTTACCAACAGGAAACAGGAGTTGATATTCTATTAGGAAATAACTTCCTGAACCTATATCAACCATTTACACAATACTTAGACAAAATAAGTATCACCACCTTAGATGGAGAAATAATTTATGTATCAAAAATTAGGAAAGCATTAACAGTTTCATCACCAACTTTTATGTCCCAATATAAAAAGCGAAAACGTGGTGAGGATATAGAAAAACAAAAACCATATTTAGAAAATATTTCTTTAGACATAGAGGTTAACTAAAACCCCTTTCTAAATGAAATACAAGAAGATAAAGCCTTAACAGGAATAAGAAAATTATTAAAAACAGTATGTTCAGAAAACCCTTTAGATCCAAACATAAATCGATCTAATGAAATAGCAAGAATAGAATTAAAAGACCCTTTAAAAGTCATAAGAGTAAAACCAATGATTTATACTCCAGAAGACAGAGAAGAATTTGAAAAACAAATTCAAGAACTTTTGGAATTAAAAGTAATTATTCCCAGCAATTCACCACATTCCAGTCCAGCATTCTTAGTAGAAAAAGAAGCTGAGAAAAGAAGAGGAAAAAAGAGAATGGTAATAAATTTTAAAGCTTTAAATAAAGAAACAATTGATGACGGATATTTCATACCAAAGAAAGAAGAATTATTATCATTAATTAAAGGAAAGAAATACTTTTCAAGTTTTGATTGCAAAAGTGGATTTTGGCAAATAAGACTTGATAATGAATCACAAAAATTAACGGCATTTAGTTGCCCTCAAGGACAATTCCAATGGACAGTTGTTCCATTTGGACTCAAACAAGCACCAGGTATTTTCCAAAGACACATGGATAATATCTTTAAAAAATATCACAATTTTTGTTGTGTTTACATAGATGATATTTTAATATTCAGTAACGAATTACCAAAACACTATTTAGACATTATTAATGTTTTACAGGAATGCAGAAAATCAAGAATAGTGCTATCCGAAAAGAAAGCAGTAATTGCTCAACAGAAAATAAAATATTTAGGGTTAGAAATAGAAGATGGAAAACATCATCTACAGCCCCATATATTAAATCACATACAAAACTTTCCCAGTATAATTAAAGATAAAAATCAATTACAAAGATTTTTAGGATGCTTAACATATGCAGAAGCATATATCAAGAAACTAGCAGAAATGAGAAAACCATTACAGGCAAAACTTAAAAAAGATTGTGTCTGGCAATGGACTGAAGAAAATACTAAATACATGGACAAAGTAAAAGCACAAGTAAAAGATTTACCAACTCTATATCATCCAGGACCAGATGATAAAATGATAATAGAAACGGATGCTTCACAAGAATATTGGGGAGCAATATTAAAAGCAAAAGTTGATAACAAAGATGAATATCTTTGCAGATTTACTTCAGGATCATTTCAAGGCCCTGAAATAAATTACCATAGTAATGAAAAGGAATATTTAGCTGTTAAAAAAGCTATTAAGAAATTTGCAATATATGTAATAAGTTCAAAATTTATTATTAGAACAGATAGTAAAAATTTTGGACACTTTTTAAGAACTAACATTGCAGGTGACTATAAACAAGGAAGACTAATAAGATGGCAGCAATGGTTTAACTACTACAAATTTGACGTAGAGCATTTGCCAGGAAAGAAAAATTGTTTAGCTGATGCTTTAACTAGAGAATTAGCACCACTAACCATGTTTTTCATGACAGGAACAAAATCTACAGGAATGGATTCTCTCGACATGGAGATTCTGATCAAGGAAAAAGAAATTTCAATCCATGAAACACAAATCAAATGCATCAAAGAGCAATTGGAAGTATTAAAACTCAAGAAGAAATTACAGAATAAGGAAACCATAACAAATCCAGAACTCCATATGGAAAAATCTGAAGAGGAAGCTGAACCTTCAATAGGAACAAAAATGAGAAGAGCAGAAATTGAAGAAACTGCCAGCAACAACCCAGAACCAATAAAAGACTCAGAAAAGAAAAAACAAAAAATGAATTGGGCTGATGAAACCGAAAAGGAAGAATTAAAAAAGATTTATGTAGTCTACAATGGACCTAATCCAGGAATTTACACTAGTTGGCCGGAAGCAAGTAAAGCAGTAAATGGAATCAGTGGAGTCATCCACAGATCCTTCACAAGTAGGATTGAAGCAGAAGGAAGTTATAAAAACTTTAGAGTCCCTAAACTCATAACCCCAGCAGAAATAGCAAAAAACTATTCCCAAATAGTTCAACAACCAGCAATAGGAACCAGTCGAATGAGGAACCTTGGAACTATCCACAGACCAGTAATTTTCAGAGAACCAGTTAATAATTCTTTCGAAGAAGAAAAAGAAAGATACAGAAATTTGACAAAACAGGAATGGTTAGGATTATATAACCTAGCTAGAAAAACAACTCAGGAACATATTGAAGACATGAAGTTTTACACCACCGAAAAGGACTTCCCCTCAGGTAGTAAATTCAACATTTTAGAAGGAGCTGATCCAATATTTACTTATAAAACATTTTATGCAGGACTAATCGAAAATATATATCCAGGAAATGAATTAAGAGAATTAATATATTTTCCTGATAATTTTAAAAAGGCCATTAGAAATTTTAAAAGAAAAACCAGGGCTGCAGAAAAGCCTATTTACATAAGATGTTTCAGTTCTTTAATGGATTGGAACCAAGAAGAACCAGTAAGTCCTTATCATTTTATTAAGCTTAGTGTTTCAAGCAGCAAAAGAGAAGTAACTCGCCCAAAGGGCTTACCAGAAAAGGAATTTAACACTGGTGAATTGGACCTCGAAAGAGGACAAATGCTAAGCCAGATTTATTATGAAATAAGAAGAATTACCAATTCTTCAGAAATAAAAGTAAATTATTGTACAAGTAAAACCATAATTACTTCTCAAAGTAATTCGGTTATCAGTAATGAAGACAATGAAAAAGTAATTTCCTATGAGACAAACTTCAACTGTGGCAACATTGAAGTAAATGAAGAAACAAAATTGGCATTTTGCTATTATGCTACACAGCAATCAACAGATCACAAGTGCAATTATTGCATCCGAGGAAAAATTCCACTACAAACAAGCTCATCCAGTAGCAGCTCAATGTCGGCAGAGCCCACTCAACCAACCATGTAGGACCCTCCTCAACAGCTAAAGGCAACAACAATAATGTAGACGACAATAATGTAAGGCGTCTTAACGCCAAAAAGAAAAAGTAGGAATAGTGTATTCCCTCCATTGTAAACAGGGAACCCTTATGCTATAAAAGGGAACTCTTTAACTCTAGAGAGGACATGAGGAAAATACACAACAATCAATACACGAGCAAATAACACAACCATCTATCATCTTTAAAGCTTTAAGCTATGTACTCTGAAAACAAGAAGAACTAAGAACCTCTTCAAGGTTACTAGTTCTCTAGATTGTAAAATTATCTGTTAATAAATAAAAAGTCCATTTCATTTCCAAACTATCCTTCTCAATTTTTTAAAATTAAGTACGGATCTCATAGGATCAGCAGGGTCAGGAGGACTAAGAGCTTGGATCCAGGAGTGAGGCTTAGTTTTTAAAAGAAGAAGATAGCAAGGAAGCGGAAGAACGCGGTGGACCCATATTTACAAAACAGGTAAATCTACAGGTAGAGACTAGTATTCCTTGAAGTTCCATTAATATTGTTTAAAATTATACTGCATAAACCATGAATAATGAACGAATAAGCATGAAAAGGAAATTTGAAACTATACTCTACAGGAGTAAAAGTAAGAAATATTCTGAAAACTAAGAAAAATTAAAAGATGCAATATATTTAAAACAATCCCTTATTAGTTTTAAAACATCTATAAAAGAAAACTTTGAAAAAAGTACAGGAAGATCAAAAGTAATAGAAAATCTGCAAGGATTAATTGATTATTTTACTAAACAAGAACAAAGAAATAATTTAATAAAAGGACAGGATAAAGAATACTTAGATCTAGAAGCAAGCATTGATCTTGTACAAATGGATATGGAAGAAAACTAGGAAATTATAGAACTAAGCCGTTGGATAGAACAAGAATTAGGAGAAAACAACTCTGAAATCCAACCAGAAAAATGATTAATATAGAACACTTTGAAAGAAAATATTTAGAACTATTAGACGAATATATGGATAATGAAGATTATGAAACATGTTTAGAAAATTTTACAAGGTTTGATACCTTATTAAGTGATTACACAGATTATGTATCTAGCATATTACACCTAATAAATCATCCAGTAGGAAGAATATTAAAAGATTATTTCAAACATTACTTTGTACAAGTAAATAAAGAGGAATTTGATAATCTGATCTTTGGATTTTATTTATTCAGAGAACAAATAGGAAGATAATTAAGTAACTAAAACTTATTGAATTCAGCCCCAAGTTGGTATCAGAGCCAATAGAAATTGGAAAAATAAAATGCTTACAGAAATACAAATTAATAATTTAAAGGAATTAATAAATTTAATCAGAAATACAGAAAATAATAAAGAATTTAATAAAGATTTTATAGGACTATTTTTAGCATGTATGGAAATAAAAATGAATAAAATAATCTTATCACAAGAACAAACAAGAATTTTAAAAGAAAAATTAAAATTTTTAGAGGAAATAAAAATAAAAGAAAATTTTATAAAGGAATATAAAATTTTTATGAATTATATTTTAGAAAAATTAATAGAAAACATATAAAGATATAATCTTTTTCAAAGAATTACTACAAAAGACCATAAGTGCAAGAATGCCATATGAAAGGTCCCTTTTAGACAATTACCCATGAGACTGGGTGTAATTTCTTAAAAAAGGGAAAATTGGGCGGTTACTGTTCATTGAACAGTGTTTTTTTGTCATTTTTCCTATTTTGTCTCTTTCCTCAATATTTAATATTAAAAAAAAGGTAAAATAATTTCATTGCCGCCATATTTTTACTGGCCGATTACAAAGACAAAATTTTCCAATATCTCATTTATATTAAAAAAAAAATTGTAGAAAATAAAAACAGTGATTTAAAATATATATATTTTTTAAATCCCTATTTCATATTTGTTGTCCAAATTTTTAATGATATGTTTTGATGGCCCAAAATGAAAGTTTACCACATGTATGTATTATGAAATATATTGTGTGTATATTTAATTTAAAAGTATAACAACACATTAGATCTATTTAAAATTTAGATGCTCTTGTTATATATAAAATTTAAATAACAACTGAATATTTAGTGCTTACCTTTTGTAAGTTTAAGTATGTCATGTTGTTGTAATGTGCTAATTTTGAGAGTTTTTGTAATTAAATTAATAAAATCTCAATTTTACAATTTGATTCAAAAATTAATGAAATAATTTTTTAATCCAAATTAAATTTTTTGTCATAAATAAATTAATTGTAAATGCATCATATATAAAGTGATTTAAGAAATAAAATGTAAATGAAATTTTGAATTAGGTATTATGGTTCTATAATAAAAAATAAAATTAAATATTAATTGATTGTTTATGTAGTTACCTTTCGTAAGACTAAGTATGTTGGATTGTGTAATTTGTTTTGTAATTTATGAGGGTATTGTTGTACTTAATCACAAAAATTATTAAGATTCTTACGAATAAGTAAATATTATCTCGATATTTTATTATTCAGCAAGGATGCTTAGGTTGATAAAGAAAATAATTAAAGTTAAGAACCATATAATCTAATTCATTCTCTCAGTGATAGATTGACACATTTGGTTGTAATATTTAGTTATTTTTCTTTATAATGCGTAAAAGTCTATTTATAAATAAGACTAGCATGAAATTGAAAAAATAAGTAAAAGCATGATATTAATTTTACATGCATCTGATTGTTATTATTTCTTCATATTGGTCTGAATGCTTATAGCATGAAAAAAGAAAAAGAATTTATGATAAACATGATTCTTGTTAACTACGTGCGTGTAAGTTATTAAAATAAATTATTCAATTATGATGATTATGAGATATCTCTACTATGTTTATGTCATTGATGTTATAAATGAATGTGATAAACTCTATAAGAGTGTATCATATGGTTATATAACAACATGACAAGTAGAGTAATTAATATTATATTCTAGGATAATTGCTTAACTACGCACATTAGTTGGTCCAAAAGCAATATGTGGAATTTATATTGATACTCTATGAATGTGTCATATGATTATTCTACACATAATCATTAATAGGGGTGTTTTGAATACGATGCTTTATTGGCTCATTAATAGCATTTATAATCAATGTAAACTTTTTATGTGAAAATGACAGAACTAATCTTTAAAATTTAAGTGTATAAAAGTCTACAAAATAGAAATACAATGATATTCGCAAGTGATTTTTCTAAAGGACTTTTCTTTTTTCGGAATATTATTTTGAAAATTATTTTTTTATCACAGAAATATTATAGGGGTGTTTTGAACGTTGTATTTGATTCAATTATTATGAATAAATTATAGTCTAGCAAACATGAAGCTTTGTTAGGCAACGCATTAGTATTCACCTTTCATAAAATGTGTCAAATCAAATGGAAGTGTTTTGAGCATTGATATTGTTAATTATTTCGATAATTGTATGGTTTGACATTTTTGTGTAAGTTTTGGCTCTTGATAGTTTCTCTAGCTATAGAAGAAAATTTTATTTTTTTAAAGGTGAATAATATATATTTTTTTGAATTTTCTAGACATGCTTAAAGAGCATGTTTTTCACTTAAAATTTATTTGTAAAATTTATTCATGTATTAGGTCAATGGGAGTTTTACATACATATGCAGTGTCTGATCTAGTATTGTGTTTTCACCATCACATGCTTTACAGTATGATGCACGCCTGAAATACGTGATTATTTCATGATTATTTGATATTAAAATAAGGATTTATGACTTAATTATGTTCATTTTATTGAATTATCGTACAAATATTATTTTTGGAGTTATGGTTATGTTTTGGTGTATTTTAGGTATTTCGAACTTAAACGACAAATACGCACATCATGCGGTAGTGATTGTTTTATTTGTTCAATTTTGAAGATCAACTCGTGTCGCGGTGTGAAGTACTTTGAGCCACGACTATGACCTCTCAGGTTCATTTGTGTTTCCAAATTTCATCTTGCACCACGGCAGTGATTCTTTTAAGTCGTGGTCTACATAGAGTTCGTGCAAATTTTGGACCTAATTTCAGCATCTCAATTATGACAAATCCTATTATGCTTAGATTTTGTATTTGCTTATAAATACATTATTCGAGTTCTAAATAAATGTAGAGATTTGAAGAAAGCAAAGTACATAATTATACATAGAAAAATACACCAATGTTGATAATTAAATCAACTTTCAAAGAACCACAAGTCTAGTAAAGATTATAGCGAAAAATTTTGAACAACAAGATCAATAATAGAAGGTAATATTCATCAAGAGAATGAGTGTGTTATTTTTATTATTCTTTCTTATAGGAATTTTAATGTTTTCTTCATTTGTAAATTTGGATTTAATGAACATTATGTCTAGTTAATTTTCTATTAATCTATAGGTCTTATGAACTCCATTTTTTAATATGTGTGATCTAATTTTTTAATATGTGTGATCTAATTATCTCCCCTCTTTTAATCGCAATTTTTAATTATATTATTTGATTTGAGTTGAATTGTTAATTAATTGGTTGATCATCAATTAATCTATAGAGGCATATAGATAGCTTTGAGAGAAGTATTTATATGTTTGTCTTGATCAAATAGCATACATAGTTTTTAGGCTGAAAGATATAATTTGTATATATGTGATTCATGATTGATGTTCTTCATCAATAATGATTCAATCTAATTAGCATGAGAGTGTAATTAGGTTAGGTTATTATATTGTATAAAGTTTACTTGAGAGAGGAATACATGCATAGTTTAAAATCAATTAATGATATAATTTGTTGTTAATTATTTGGGAATAAATTTACATGCTTAGGAGATTGAGGGATTAATAACTATCTAGGTTATATCTCTCATATATATTTTTTCGCTGTGTTTAGTTTAATTTCGTAATTTTAGCCTTTTATTTCTCATTGTTCAAATAGTGGTATTATAAGTTGTATTGGTACTTTGCTATTAATTAAACTTTTTTTGTGGGTTCAACACTCTATTTTTAAATACTTATCATTTGTACAAGTTTCATATACTTGCAATTTTGTGTACTTATAGTCACCGCATATTTTTTGGTTAAAGGGCGACCAAAATTGAAAAACATCATGTTTCAGTCTAAATGTCCATGTATAAGTGAATTATTGTCATCATGTTTTAAATCTCCAATGCTAGATTATGTGTAGTAACATATATCCTTTTGGAGTATTATTGCATATATAAGTTTGGCTCAAAAATTTTGAGATGCATTATTTGATATGATTATATTATTGAGTGTTTCATGCATGATTAAGTTGTCTAAGTGGGATAATTATTGGAATTATTTTATGTGAACTAGCATAATCATTGGCAACTCTAAATTATACCAAATAATTTATAAAGCATTTTAGGACAATATTGGATTAATGAAACAATTATTAAATAAGCATGTGTTATACTTAAACCCATAATAGGATGGAGTAAATTTATATTGTGTGATAGATTCATAGGCTCGTTGCACTCATAAGTTTAAACTGACCCATTAAGTTTAGTGTTATGTATTATGTTCTATTATAAATAGAAAGCTTATGAGCCAGAGTCATATAGGTAAAAAAAGTCTTGAGTACGGTCGTTTTCATAAATACTACATACAAAATTTGCATGTATACTATTAAAGCATCAATATGAATTAATGGCTTCTACAATGAATCGAATATACATATATGTATATTATATTTTACATATATTATTGAAACAAGAATATTATTCCTCTATTCGTATTTGATTATTTTAATAACATATACAATATTTACATGAAAAGAATCAACTTAATTAATTTATAATTATTTGTTTTAGTATTTTTAAAAAGTTCTTATAAAATTTTAAAAATAGTTATAAATTTTCAATTTTTATAATTTTTTTAAATGTCCATCAATATTAATAGTATCTTTAATATTTTTATAAAAATAAAATTTTAATATTTTCATCAATATTAATATTTTGTCCATGATTATAGATTATTCTACGTTTCTATCTTACATGCTCTATATTTAAATTGATTGGAATTAAAAGTTATTTAATAAAAAATGTTAATTTTGGCAAATGAGAGATAGTGGCGACTCCAATTCTTTGTGCGATTATATATGCTATTAATATAAGATAAATATATAGATAAAAATAACTAAAAAGAGAGATTATTATTACACAAAAAGTAAACTTTCTGTCAACATATAAAATGATACTCCAATATTCCCTCCTTATCCATCGATTGTTTTGGGTATTATCAAAATGAATAATTTATTTTTTTTAAATTATTCTAGTGGATGAGATGTACTTAAAATATCTCAATGGCTTAATAACGAGTGATTTACTCAAATAACAAATAAATAGTAAAAAGTGCCAATTTTTCTTAAATAGTACTTTTTTAGATTGAAACAGTGAGTTTCAATTAAGTATTAGATACAATTTTTACCAAAATATCCTTTTTATTCATTTTTTTAATTTATAAGTATGTAAAGCTTATAATATTTTCTAAAAATTTTTGTATATACTTAAGATGATTTTAATTTAATTATTAATTTATTTTTATTTTTATATTTTATATTTATGGCTCTAATACAAATTTCTTAAAATTCTGTCATTTTATAATATATTTTTATTGTATGTACACCTTATATTTTTGTATGTACATTTTATATTTTTGTATGTACACCTTACATTTTTATACGTACACCTTATATTTTTGTACGTACATCTTACATTTTTGTATGTACACCTTACCTTTAAGTTTCAGCACAAAAACTGTTAATTAGATTCAAGTAATTTTTAACATATCTTTGCTATATAGGTAATTGCGAAGAAGAAGGTGGGCATTTAATTGAGAAGAAAAAGGTGCAGATTAGAGTAGGGACTGTGATTATAGACATTTGTATGTAACCTGTACATTCACATTTTGTATGTAACATGTACATACAAATTTGTATGTAACCTGTACATACAAATTTGTATGTAACCTATACATTTACATACCTGTACATACAAAATGTGAATGTACAGGTTACATACAAAATAAATGTGTATGTAACCTGTACATACAAAATGTGAATGTACAAATTTCATAAGCTGTTCTTCTTCTTCTTCTTCCAGTGGGTGATTGCAGACATAGTCGAAAGCTTGAGAACAAAACCCAAGTGATATTGCAAATAAATATCCACATTTTTCAGAGAAATTGTAGAGTTGCTATTAGTAACTTCATGACATATCAAGGAACAGAGGATGCAATATCAAGGAAAACTCCATTTGTTAGTGACTGATAGAACAGAGCTTTAAAAATTCAAACGACAACCAGTACCCCACTCGAAAATATTTACAGAAACAAAAAATGAAAAATTACTAGTAAATGGAAAAGAACAGATTGGTCGACAGCCAATAAAACAAAGCTTCAATAAAAAGCTTCAATTTCTGCAAAATTAAGGAAGCTGAGGGAATAACAAAACGATGTAAATGACCTGGGGACAAAGCCGTAAAATTTGTATTGTCAAAACTTTGCCGTTTAGTTACATAAGTTAAAAAGCTAATATATCATATAATCGATCTAAACCGAGTAATTAATTCTTAAATAATTTGATATATCTTATCCAAATGATTAAAATAGCAAGTTAAATATCAAAGATTTCATAGTGATTGCGACTCCTAATTCAATTGACCTTGAGATATTTTGTAGCTAGTCCGTATCAATTGAATGAAGCAATTACTTATAAAATAAGCAATTGAATCAACTAAATAGGATTTAATACTTTTTTAGTTCACAAGTTTTATCATAATTATTTTAAATTAATTATATTTTTAAACGATTCTAGCTTAATATTCATATTTTTAAAATGATTCTAATTTAATATCTATGTTTTTAAAATAGTTCCGTTTTAATAATTTTGAACAATAATTGTCAATTTTTTAGATTTTAAGAAGCATATATTCATTATTTTTGTCCTTCCCGCCTCCTTTAATTCATTTGGGTTTCATTTATGCCATTCTTATTACTATTAAAGACTTTGTAGATTCATAAAACAATAAAAGAAAGCGGTAATGATACAATAACACTTTGCAAATCATCTTGAAAAATACTTACTAAAGTTATAAATAACATTTTACTTTTGCTAGTTTTTTTCTTCAATTAGGACCAAAAAAAAAATTCTAATCAATGATAGCATGAATTTTTTATCCTGATATATTTTTTTTCATTCTCGCTCTACGACAGCGTTTTTAGGAGGAAGATTTATAATTTTATCCCTTTTTTTATCTTCTTCATTTTATCACTCTCAATCGATTCCATTCGCGCTATTTTATTACAGCTAACTGGGATGACATTGAACTTACACCAAACACTACAAACTAAAACTGCTACTACTCTAATTTAAAACAAAATTGAATATATCGTTTTTAATAATATATATATATATATATATATATATATATATATATATAGCTGATTTAGTTAGTGATTTAGATTTTAGAGATTTATATTGAATTAATTTAGATTTTGCATATGTAGAGCATATAGTGATAACTTTGAGATACTCTGTTTTTGTTAGGCAAAACATAGTATATATATGTGAATGGATTTTGATGTCTCTCTTTTGATCGAGTATGAATGCAATCATTTCATTATTGATAAATAAAATAAAAAATGCGCATTTTAGGTATTTGTTTTCAGAGGAAAAAAGTAGGATGTGTACACGATAAAAAAACCAATATGGTGATAATTGAACTAATTGGTTAAGGAACATCTTGCAAATTGGTTAAGGCACAAAAAAAAATATATAGTGAAAAGATTACCATGAGATGATAGGCGTAGCTTCAAACTTCTTCCAAAATATTAAGAATTGGTGGAAAAAATGTGTGAACCTCATAAGGAAATTACATACTTTAACCGGAAAGAAAGCTCCATAAGTCAATTAAAGAAAATCATAGTATGTAAACTGATTTACACAGTATGTAAACTGATTTACATACTACGTAAATCAGTTTACATACTATGTAAACTGATTTACATACTGTGTAAACTATAAGAAAACTTGAAGATGTTCCAGTTTAGGGAGCTTCAGATTGCAACAAACAACTTTAGCAGCAATTTAGTTAGACACTTATCCAATTCTGGCAAGTCAAATTGAACAAATGTCTAGTCAAAATTTAAATATAATTATCTAATAAAAATTAAGGGTTTTTTTTATCAAAATATGTTAAAAAGTCAATCGAAGGAATTTATATATAATTTTTAATTAATATGAGGTCATCATAGCATATATAATCCTAAATTCAATTATGTACCATTGAGATTTATTCATTTATAATAAAATTACAATTTTAATATAAATAATTATTTCAAATTTTAACTAGTCATTTGTTAATATTTTGATTAATTCATTGACTAATTGTTCAAATTAAATATCATAGCTTTTATAATAGGGATAGGATCGGTAACTACAAAATATTACACAAATTTTTGCACCATCGTATTCCAACGGTTGAGATTTGAGGGGATGAGAGAAAGAAAAATATTCTCCTAAATCTCAACCCTTAAAATCACAAATTGTAATAAATTGAGTAAAATTGTGGCAACTAATCCTATCCCTTTATAATATACGTATTAAATAATAAACTAGTTTAAAAATATAAGTAATTAATTGTTTTGATATTTTATAAAATTTTATAAACAAATTCTATGATTTTGGTAGAGTTTCCATAGTTTTTTTTAGATTTCCAAAGTTTCTGCCTATAATAAGAATATTTTTCAATATTTTCATAAAATTTTAGCCTCAATATGGACATTTTTTAAATATTGATAACACTTGCCCTATTATATTATTCAATTAAAAACTTTATTTGAGTTTTTTATGAAATTGATAATAACCAAATAAAAAAACAAAGAAAATTAATTATAAAAATAAATTAAAAAAATTAGGAATAAAAATAACTAATTACCGATTACAGTTTCCTTTAGAGTGTGCAAAGTTAGATTAGTTCGATTTTGAACTAAAATTCTAATCAATTCAATCTAATTTGATCTTAAAGAATAGAAATTGAATCAAACCAACTAAATGTGTAAAACTAATCTAAATCAAACAAAAAAATTTAAATTGGTTTGGTTAGATTGATGAGTCACTACTACACAACTGCCTTTTGGGACGACTATTTACTATTCCTAAAAGTATTTTGGGATAGTTGTTTTTTTAGTCACAACCGTCTTTTATGTAGGCGTTCCAAAAGGTACGGTCTTTTGTGACCATTAATTATAAAAAATAATCATTCCTAAGAGATAAACAACCGTCCTAAAAAACATTTTGGAACAGTTATACACTTATTTTTTAAGATTATCTATTTAAAAAAAATTAATAATAATGGTATTATTGTAATTAATTTAGAACTTTTAGATAATGAGTACATATTCAACAAAAATCAAAATTTTCTACTAAAATATCACAGTAAAGTAGTTTGCAATCTCAAAGTTATCAAACTGTATTCAAAATTGATGATCAACAATATTATTTAAGTAACACTTCATACTTTTTGTAAAAAAATAACACTTAATATTTGAATAAAGTAGTATCTAAGCTTATTAATCACCACTAATTAGGGATTAGTTACAAAATCAGTCATTCTTAATACATTTATCCTTTGCAATTTTTCTTTATAAACTCACGAATAATTGGCAAGTCCTTAGTAGCTTGAAGAAACTCAAAATCCTAATATTCATTTCTTCCATTAAATTGTTACCACAAATAGATGCAACCACAAGAAAATAATTCAAAGATGCCTCAAGAAAGTAGACAGTCAAGTGATGGTAATAAATCATTACCAAGAAGGGAAGGAATGGAGCAGGCATAGGACCCTGTGGAATCAATACAACTCTCTTGACATTATCAACATGTTGCTCTGGGTAAAAAAAAAAAAAGTTAGATGTGTCATTCTTGAGCTAAGCCACCAATTGAATGTATCTCCCACTCTAAAACATTGTAATGCATGTACATGTAAGCAATATGGTGCACACCAGCTCAGAGAGAAAACTAAAAGGTTAGAATACCATGTAAAATGATTTATACTACAATTGTTTGACACAAGAATAACCATGAACTAATGATTGATAACCATTGGCCTAAAATAATTACTTCATCCCAAGACTTCCCATGAGCAAGACGAGGAAAGACTGGTGCTTTTAGATTAGCAAACCTGATAACCTTTGAAACTGCCAACAATTTTGGCTGCAAAATTTGTCCAATTATAAAAAAATTAGTACTATTTTAACTTGAGTTATTAGTGTTACTATATGAATTTGATATGAAATTATAAGATCACACAGAATGTCAAAGAAGAGATACAATATGTTGATGAAACATGTATAAAACGACAGAAAAAGTGACCAACTTACATTTGATAACGCGCTTGCAAATAATGCAAAAGAAAAATCTTCTCTCTAGTTTATCAGCTCAAACTTGAGAGTTGGCGATTACAGTCTTCATATAGTTTGGATTGGAATGATTTGCATACTTGTACTGGGATATGGAATTAAGTAAAGCACATAGATCAGACAATTTAAGTAATATTATTATTAATTAATTACTTTGTATCTTTAACACAACTACTTATAAATTATATGTGCACGCCTTAATTGGGGGCAGAACATAGGTAAGGTATTTGTTCCTTTGGGGCATAACAATGCAGGTCAGTATTTATGGGCTATTAAAAACCAAAGTGCTAGCTCAGATTAAATATATATGTTTTTTAATGTATAGATTATAATAAAGATTGTGTTCTACGTGAAAAAAGTGAATTAATAGGTAAAGGAAAAACATTATTTATTTGTTATTAATTACATTGGAGACAAGAAGAAAAGGAGAGGCTTTAATAGAGGCCGAGTCAGTAAAGGCAAGAATGGTTTTGTGAATAGTAATCTGAGCAAGTGGTTGTTCACCAAATTTAAATATGAGCCCAAGTTGGTAATGTCAACCAGCCAACCACAAATATACAAAAACCCCATATCTTCTCTTCAACTCATCAAATATCTTTTTTATTTTCGTCATTTTCCCCAATTAAGAAGACTATAGTTTGTTTATAGCTGCAACTTTTTTTTTTATTAAAAGACAAAGGTGTAACTTAATTTAAGAGCAATAGAGTGAACTTTTGGAATTATGCTTCAAACTTACTGGGATGAATCCCACATTCGTTACAGTTTATAGTTTTGTTTTAGGGACACTGAGAAAAGTAATTGAATAGAAAACATGAAAAAAGAGAAGGTCAGTGGAAATAAGAGCTTCTCTTCCTCAATATATCTCTCTGAGTGAGTGAGAAACCAAAATGTGGAAATATCCTTAGTACTCCTTAGTTATTTTGTAACAGAAATTATAGAACGCATTGTTAGAACGAAAGTGAGTAATAAGAGAAATATAGCTGCAATAACATAAACAATAGAACAAGGTGTGTTGACGTAATTCTGTCTCAAATTTGCCAAGAGTTTTTCTAGTACTTTTTGAGTTCTTTACAGATACCAGGAAAGTAAGACTTATTAGATTCCATAATAGCTCCATCTGCAAGTTTGTTAATAAAAGTAGCTCCTTCACTTGCATCACCTAACCTATTCTTAACAATTCAATGCTTAGCAAGCAAATCCACGTCCTTTGGAGTATTAACAAGCCGATCCATAAATACAACATAATCATTCAAATAATTCTCCACACAATGACGTTGTTCAAAAGCAAGTATGTTTCAGATTGTTATTTATGTATCTCACTAATAGTAAATCTTGTAATTTTCAAAACCCCATTCGAAAAAAATAATGGAAAAAAATTATCAAAAAAATTACATACTTCCTGTTTGAGGGAGGATCTACTCGAGATGGAGCTGCCAAGGCTGAGTGAACCACTGCTGGATGTCACGGCTAGTGAGGGAGATCGACCAGGGGTGGAGCTATGAGGGATCAGCTGCAGAAGGCGTAAGGAACAAGACCTGCAACACTGATGATAACGGTGGCTGGGAAAAATGGCTGAGAATGGTGGCTGGAGTGGCTTTGAGGTTTGAGTCTCGCGGCGCGGGAGGATTGGGCAGGGTATCAATTCGTGCGAGTTGGGCTAGTTTGTGCTGGCCAGTCTAAATTGGTTCAATTCAAATTTAATTCGACATAGTAAAAGTGAGCTCGAACACAAACCAAACACAAATAAGCTGGCCCAAATTAACCCAAATTGTTAATTATAAATATTTTTTAGTTAATGACCTTTTTTTATTAAAAATATGTTTAATAATTAAAGCTCAAATAACATTACATAAAACAATAAAATATATATATATGTGTGTGTGTGTGTGTGTACGTGTGAGAAAAAATTAATTATTAAAGCAAAAAGTTAATTACTAAATTAATTAAGTAACGAGTAAATGCATTAAATCACACACATACAAAAGTTAGAAGCCGTCATGCTCTCAGAAAAACTCACATTTAGAATTAAGAGTTCTTAAGTCCAAATAAAATTTCTTCTAGCTATTAAATAAAATAAATAGAGATGAATATATTAAATAAATATACTTACTAAAAAAAGAACAGTTAAAGTAAATTAACATGTTACATGATAACATAACTTTTTAGGATACACAAGAATAAAACTTTGACTATTACATAATATATAATTCTCAAGATAATGAACAAGTAAAAAAATTAAAATTTTTACGTCAAAAATTAATACCTAATTGATTTAAAAATAGAAACTTCATAATACTAATTTAAATTAAATATAAATATTACTTTTTTGTTTAAAGAGTTAAGTAGATTTAAACGCTAAATGCATTAACATCAAAGAATGTAGCATAATATTATGACAAAATTAATAAATTATAACTATTTATTCATTATCAGCTTATTTTTCAAAAAAAAAAAGGGAAGAAAAATAACTAATATATCATAAAAGAGAAAAATTGAAATAAATGAAATATTATTTTAATTTTAATATAGCATTTTTTATTTAAAATTTAATTTAATTTCAAGCTAATGGGCTGGCCCTAACCCAGCTCAAATTTTTTCGTGTTATTCGAGCTATACCAAAGCAAGCCTAAATTTAATTTAATTCGTCTTTTTTGATTGGGGTTCGATTTAGTCAATTGAACTATAGCACAAATTCTCACCCCTAGTAGAGTACTACATAAAAAAAACATTAGGGAAAATGAGAAGAGAGAAAAGGGGGCTTGATCTAATTAAGTTGGGAAGGGTTTTACTTTTAGGAACGGTGTTAACCAAAATATAATGTTTTTCGAAATAGCTAATAATCGTCCTTAAAATGTTCTTATGTAATTACCTCCAAAACTTCGTCAAAACACTTATTTAGAAACGATTGACCCATTTTTCACATTTTATAATTGTCCCATAATCCATTTATTCTTGTAGTGAGTTTTGATTTATCTCTTTAAGTTGAGGAAAAAAATTGTACAAATTTTAAACTCTACAATTTGTATAACTATATGATATTATAATTGTCAAGGCCTTAGTAGCCAAACGGCATTGTAACCACCATAATAAGGTGGAGCTCTCAAGTTCGAAGCTTGAATGTAGCAAAAAAAAAATATGATATTATAATTGCTATTGTTAGATTATAGAGTTTTAAGCTTTCAAAATAATACATAATGTAAAATACATGTACTAGTTTGAATATCTCTATTTATACAGTACATACAAGTACAATTACAAGAAAAAAGGCATAAAATTGTAGATTACTAAGACTATATTTAGGACTTTGAATATTTGAATGAATAAAGAGTCAATAATGAAAAATAAATAAATTAAACACATATGACTTGTTTCGGTTTCTATTGGTTTTAAAATTTAAAAATGAAGCCAACCTATAATCGATCAATCCCTTAAAATTTAAACCAAATCACACCAATAATTTTAAAATCTAACAAACGCTACTACAATTTGGGTAATATAGGACGGCTTATAATTTAGAGTGAGTAACAAATAGGACGGTCTCAAATATATGGCTGTCCTATAAGAAATATAGGACAGCTATTACGGAAAAAATTAGGCGGAACTTTAATAGCCGTCTTAAAAAAAATTCTTTTAGGACAGCTAATAACCGTCCTATATGTTACTATATAGGACGGCTAATAGTTTCAGTACTACACCAAAACACACAAAAAAAAAAAAAAATTTTTTTTTTTTTTTTTTGTGTTCATCTTAAAAGAATGAGTGTAATTTTTTTTTACTTATATATCTTTCTTCTTGCAAGTGAACCTAACTCATTTTAAGTTAAAAAAATTCAATCCCTCATCCTCTTTCCTCTTCTCCTCTTTCCTCTTCTCCTCTTTCTCACCAAGACACTCATCCTTATCCCCATCCCCTTCAATATCACCACTAACAATAATTGATTTTTGCTAGCAGAACTGGTAGCATGTGAAGGCTTTGACTATTTATTCTGCACTTATTATTTGTTTTATTCTTACGCTAATCTTTGGTAATTTTTTTAAATATATATATATTCTCCGCTTTGGGTTGATATTTGTATTTTGCTTGACTTTAATAATTATTTTTTTCTTTAAATAGTTAGATATTTGATTTCTTTGTTTCCTTTCGTTCACTCTGATCATTCTCCTTTCTTGCTTCTCCTTTGCCATTTTTTCGCCCATTTTTGATCATTTTCTTTGCATTTCTGTTATGAGTATCAATCTTAATGTTGAGTATTAATGATATTTGGTTTGTTACTTTCTTATTGTGAATCTATGGGTTGAATTTTGATTGTTAGGTTGAGTCCTAAAAGAAAGAGGGAATTGAAAAACTAAAGCGGGAAAAGAAAAATTGAAAGCCGCGCCAATTTTTTTCTTTTTAATTGGTTATATCTTTAATTAAAAATATTATTCAAAAATTGTATTTGTGTATTTAATTATATATATATATATAATCGTGTTTCAAGAATAAAATAAATTTGTACATATAGATTTCAGTACTTGACGAACAAAAAAAAAAAAAAATTCTTTTAGGACGGCTACTGGCAGTCCTAAAAGAATTTTTTTTTTTTTTTTTTATGGTCGTCCTAAAAGAATTTTATAAGACGGTCAGTGGCCGTCTTAAAAGAATCACTGGCCGTCCTATAAAATTTTTTTATAAGACGTTCCGTGAACGTCCTATTTTTTCGATTCTTTTAAGACGGGGCTTTATAGGACAGCCACTATAAGACTGATAAGACAGCCAGTGATCGTCCTATAAAGCCAAATTTGTAGTAGTGAAAATTGGATTGAATTAAATTAGATTAATTTGGATTGAATTTGTTCAAATAATTTTTGCACTCTCATTTTCTCCTTGCTGATACAAATAGGGTTGTTTAACAAACCATATAAATCAAACTAAATCAATAAACCCAATTGGACTGGGCTTGTCCGACAACTTGAACTAAAAGTAGGTGCAATTTTTGACATAAATAACATATTTTTAGATAAATATTATAATTTTTCTAAATAGCAATTTTACATCCAAAAACTTACAGTTTTGGGTACATAATATCTTTTTTCCTCTATCTTTTAACACTCCAACTTCACCAGAGCTCTGGCAACTCCATTAATGATCTCACCGAAGCTTCAATGATATTGTCGGCAACCTTACTAAAGATCTGGCAACCTCGCTGGATAGGAATGTAACATATTACATTCAAATATAAAGGTGGATGTAATATGTTATATATATATGTAAAGTTCAATGTAACATATTACATTCTTATTGGAGCTCAAACGACCCTGTTCGAGATTAATGTAACATATTACATGCAATTATAGAGTTAATGTAACATGTTGCCTACAAAATAGAAATAGATGTAACATATTACATATAATGATAAAGGTGAATGTAACATGTTACATACAACGAAAAAGGGGTATGTAACATGTTACATACCAAAAAAATAAAAAACAGTCAATCTACTTAACTATTTTCAATTACATACCAAAAAAATAAAACAGTTAATCTATTTAACTATTTTCAAAAGAAAGAAGAGAAATTGGTAAGTCTAGATACATTATTAAAGTTCCAACTTAAATTTACATATTCAAGATAATCTAGTGTTTCCAAAGGATTAGATACTGTTGGAAATCTATGGCAAAAAACTCCTGTATCCAAATTATCACCACATAGAACCTAAATAATTACAGTAGGATGAAAATATAAGTTACTTAATCGAGAAGAAATATAGAGAAAAGACATCAGTGACTTGATCACTGATTCAAAGCCTTCATCATTAAAATGTCCATTTTACCTATATTGCAACATGTTTATTATAAAACTGAAAAGTCCAAACCTGTTTTGCAACTTCTTCTCCTCTTATCTCTCACAGTTTCAACCAAACTAATAGTATGATTCTGTAAATAGTTTATAATGTAATAGACTCACAAGAATCCATTCATGATCAGTTACCATCATCTATACCTATCTTTCCTAGCCATATTTTTTATATATATAATTTTCTAGCCTAATGTATTCTCATGAAAACTCTCACCTATGTCAGATAGGTTACAAACATTACATACTTACTCTGCAAGTTCAACTCACTTATTAGTAATTGTTCCCAACCTACACATTAATAGTACTAATTTTTCATCTAGTGATAATACAAATATGAGACACTCGCACCACCACCATTGCTTCTCCATTCGAAACACAATAAGTTACTACTATCAGGACCATCTTGCTTGAGTTACCACTATTAGAACCATCTTGCTTGAACAAGAACAGACTGTGGTGGCTCGCAAAAACTATCAAATGAAAACAATGTAAAAGGGCAAAAATGTAAAATGTCCCCCCCATAACGACGTCGTGCGGTGAGAAATGGAAAAAATGCTACTTACATGATTTAGGCTCTATTTTAGGTCTTTTTTATGGAGTAGGAGTGCTCAACAAATTAAATAAATCAAACTAAACTAATATATCAATTGGACTGGGCACTCCGACAACTTGAGTTACTAAACATTCCAGTTGACTAGAAACCTATCATACTGCTTGGGACAAGCCCAAACTTTCAAAGTACCCCTAAGCAACCGCTCCCCTAAGTATTAATTATCTGTTTTAGAATGTATTCTTTGGAAACCAGCTTTTTTACATAAATAGCAAAATTACTATTTACATAAATAGTAAAGTTCAATTTACATTTTTGACCTTTAAGTAATTCAAGTTCAAATTCTTACGTAAACCTTACATACAATAAAAACATAGCAAGCCTTACAAATATACTATTTTTCTTAAACAACCCATACAATATAAAAATTATAAAAATAATTATATTTTTCATATTATTTTAAAAATAACAAAAATCATAGAAAATCAAGAAATAACAAAAATAGAAACTCAAGACATCTCAGGATGTTTCTCACATGAAATGATATTTAGTAAAAAAAAATTAAAAAAAATTAAAAATTAAAATTAAATCTTAAGGAAGATAATAGATTTAAATAATCATCATTTTTAAAAATAAGAAAAATATCCCTCAGAAAAGACATAATTTATTATGAAATAAGTAATAAAGAAATTAGCATTACCATAAGAGAAATATTGAACATACCATTAATTGACTAAGAAATAATTATAGATAAACTATCAAAAATTTCACAAAAATATAAAGAAAAAATTATATATATTCATCTAAAAAGAATACAAATACTAATAAAAGTATATTTTAGAGAAGGAATGGATACAACCATAAAACTAGTATTATTGGATAATAGAATAATAAACATAAAAGTATGTTCTATTAGGAATGATACATAAAAACTTAGGATATTAAAAACTAAAATTTACAGCATACCCTAAATTTGTTGTTAATATCCATGATAAAAACTTAAACCAGTATTAAGTTTAACATATGAATTTGAAAGAGAAAATTTAATGAAAGAAAGAAATCACTCATTCTCATTACATTATATAATAAGATATTTATTAACTAATAGTCATAACAGTTCAATATACGGACAAAATGAGTTTATAGAAATATAAAAATCTTTCAAATAATAGGACAAATAATAAAACAAGAAATAATTATAAACTTTGAAATACCAAAATAATAGAATTTGAATGTAAAAGAAAAACCTCTCATACTATGAAAAAGAAGTAAGGTTTCAAGAATTAAGTTTACTAATAATCAAGTAAGGATTAGTAAGCCTATATAGGAAAAAGAAGAAGTTCAAGAATTAAAAAATGAAATTAAAAATCTATTAATTCATGAAGTAATAGGAGATTAAATGGATGTTAAATCTAAATTACAAGAAATAGAATTAGAAGGAAAAAGAAATATAAATATAAGTGGTAGTATAAAAATCATAATGAAAGCTTTAATTCTTTTAGTTGAAGAGGTAGATACAATATGTGAATCAAATTCCAATATATGCAAAATCTAAATGAAATACAAAAAGTAATCCTTGAAGAAATAAGAGAACACATTTGTATTAAAAAACTACAATAGATATGCAAAAGAAAATTTCAGAACTAAGAAAGGATATTGATAATGTTCCAAGAGAAAATGGATTAAAACTTGATCCGTTAAGAGGATTAAAAGAATAACCCTATAGAAAATCTGTTGTATTAATACCCAAAAATGATAAAAGAAAGAATGAAAAAAAATTCAAAGATAAAGGAAAATACATAATCCTAGTCTGATGGAATATGTGAAAGAATTAGAAGAAAAATTTATGAATCAAAAAAATAAGATCATAGGAAAACTAATTAGTCTATTAACTTTAACAAATGAAGAATTAAAAAAATATTATGAAGAAAAACTTTGTGCAAACAAAGAAGAGAATGAAATGATAATAATTAGTACAAGTAAATCTGAACAAGAAAACATAGTTCCAAGAATTCATATGAAACCTGTATTATCAACCCCGCAAAGAAGAAAACATCTGATTCATACAGAAAAGAAATGAATAGACAAAGATAAGAAGAACCTAAACCTTTTAATAGAAGAAGATAACAACATAAAATGAAAAAAGAATTATATTGGGATACTAAAGAATTCATATGGAACCTGTGTTATCAACCCCTCAAAGAAGAAAAATATCTGATCCACACATAGAAGAAAGATATAGACAAAGACAAGAAAAATTTGAATATTTTAATAGAACAAGATAACAACCTAAAATGAAAAAAAGGATTATGTTGGGGTACTAGAGGTAGTATTCTAGCCGAATTTAGACCTCATGAAAGTTATAAAACAAATATTTTAAATTTGGAATGCATAAGAGATAGAAAGAAAACCTAAGATGGATGGGCTAGTAGAATGAGTGTAATTATACAAACTTTTACGACCATAAAAATAAATTCTTCAACTTGTAGGGTATTAGTAGCTCATAAAATGACAGAAAATATAAAAATTTAGTTTACAAATCTAACAGAATAAAAAAATTTAGTAATGCAAAGAAATTCAACAATAGGAAGAAAATACTTAAACATTGTAGTAAATGAGATATATAAAGAATTCATTGGAAAAGATAAAGGTATGAACATTACTGAATCTAGTAAAAATAAAATAAAAGAAGCTAATTGGAATTTAACAAATATGAAAATATGTAATATGTGTTATATAGATTTTTTTATATATGAATATGAAATTTTTTTCATAAGTTATCTCTTTTTATGCAAGAAACTTATAAAGAAATGATTTTTCAAAAATTACCTGAAATATTACATAAAACTATGATAGAAGGATGAAATAATAAGAATAGAAAAACCACACCTGATATATTAAGAAAAAGAATAAGAAGTCTTAAAAGTTGGATAGTAGTAAAATATTAAGAAAGAAAAAAATCTAAACAAGTAAGAAAAAATGATCAAATCTGTTGTAATTCAAGAGATTTTAGATACCAGAAAAATATGGTTGTAAAATAAGATCTTATAATAAATATAAGAAGCATAAAAAATTCAGAAAGTTCAGAAGATATAAATTTAGAAAACAAAATTTTCAAAAATTAAAAAAGAGATAAAAGAGAATCTTATAAACTAAGATATTTTAGAAAAAGAAAATATAATACACCATAAAAGAAAAAACTATTGTCCATCAATAAAAAAAATGTAAATGTTAGATATGAAATGAAGAAAAACATTATGCAAATGAATGTCTTAATAGACTTCAACAATAGAAAGAATTTAAAAATGATTTTTTTCAAAAAGTAAAAATCTTAGAAGAAGCCTTTAAGTTGAAACTAGAATCAATAGAGAAATCAGATATAGATAATACATGCAAAATCTATTTATTAAGAAAAACTGGAGAAAAAACAATAGACTCAGAAACATTTGATTTTAATTCTGATTGATGAATTCACCAAGTATAACAACAAGAAATAGGAGTTGATATCTCATTAGAAAACAACTTCTTAAACTTACATTAACTATTTACCCAGTATCTAGATAAAATCAACTTGACAACTTTACATGATAAAATCATTTATGTGTCAAAAATAAGAAAAATCATAACAATTTTATCAACAACTTTTATGTCACACATAAAAACAAAATGTGGTGATGATATAAAATTAGAAAAATCACAAATAAAAATATTTTCTTAAATATAGAGGTCAACCAAAGCCCTTTTTTAAATAAAATACAAAAAATTAAAGCTTTAATTGGAATTAGAAAACTATTAAGAAAAGTGTGTTCATAAAATTCATTAGATCTAAGTATTAATAAATCTAATGAAATAGCAAGCATAAAATTAAAAGACCCATCAAAAGTCATAAGAGTAAAACCAATGATTTATACTCTAAAAGATTGAGAGAAATTTCAAAAATAAATTTAAGAACCTTTGGAATTAAAAGTAATAAGTCTCAGTAATTCACCCCATTCAAATTCAATTTTTTTAGTAGAAAAGAGAAGTTGAAAAACGAAGATGAAAGAAAAGAATGGTAATAAATTTTAAAGCTTTAAACAAAGAAATAATAGATGATGGATATTTTGTTCCTAAAAAAAAGAATTATTATTCTTAATAAAAGAAAAGAAATATTTTTCAAGTTTTGATTGCAATAGTAAATTTTGACAAATAAAACTTGACGAAAAATCTAAAAAATTAATAATATTTAGTTTCCCACAAGGACAATTTTAATGGACAGTTGTTCCATTTGGTATCAGAGCCAAATATTATATTTGACAAGAAGGCTATAAACAATGATTAAAATTAGGAATACCCAACCTAATTTAAAAAGAAAAGTAAATTATTTAAAATATTATATATATATATATATATATATATATATATATATATATATAAGAAACAATTGAATTAAAACTCTTGATTAAGAAAATAACAAAAAGATTACCCAAAAAGATATCACAAATAATAATCTGTAAAGTATTATTCAGTTTGAACATAACATTAACATGGCTACATCATAAATAAAAGTATTTACATCATCACAAATTTATAATTTAAATGAATTATTTTTTTAGTACAAAATACTAAAACTAATAAGGATTTAAAGAAAAATTGAAGAAATTTTTAAATAACACTCAAACAATTATAAATATTGTTAAGACAAAATTATTATGATTTCCGCATAGAAAGGATATTATGATAAAAATCATGCTCAATGCTTGATTGAAACTCACCATTTTTATCCAAATTTATGATAAAATTGTGTCTTTTTCTTATACTAGTTTTGGTCACATGCGATGCATGTAATTGTATCTCAAGAATGATCACAAATGAAAAATGTTAAATTGAAATTAAAAAATAATAAATATTTTATTTTTTGATAATAATATATATATTTTAAAATAATATTATACAATTTAGAATGTAGTTTATTGTATTGCCCTACAACTCATTAGTAATAATAAAATTATTTAAAAATTATATTTTTAAATAACATTCAAGGGGTTAAGAAGTAAAATATTTATTATATAATATAAAAGATAGAATAATGAGTTTTTTTTTATCAAAAATAAAATTTTAAATTCAAATAAAAACTTTAATCGGGATAATTACAAATAATATATATATGGGCAAACATTCTTCTTGCTACTAAATATTTAATTTACTTTCAACTTCCTACTGTAACTTTTTAACTATCAGTTTAGTACCATATGTGTTAAATAGTCTATCAATTTAGCATTTTTGTTAACAAAATAGTTAACTCTGGACAGAAAAATAAATATTATGGGTAGTTTTCATATTTAACAAGTTAGTCTCTTGTTTAAAATTTCATATGTCAACCCCCACCTCCACTCCATTCCCTTTTCTTCTTTCCCTTGCACATCATTATCACCCTCAAACACCAACATAGCCCCACTGCGCATCATCATCAACTAAAGGCAATGTTCACTGTGAGACTAGCCTGTAAGGTTTATTTTGTATTGGTAATTTTCGTGGACAAAATGTTTGATTGTAATCTAGAGTAAGAGTTCACCGTTTAATCAGACGATACATGATGATGGAGTCATCAAGCTTGCAATGCCCATATGACAGGTAAAATATTCTATCATGCATACATCTTCACACAATTGTGCACTACACTTAGTATGGATCGTAACGAAAAATAAATTGTGCACATGTTGGTCGATCGATCGAGTTATAGATCGATCGAGCGTGAAACGACTTCGATCTAGGTGCTCTCGGATTGAACTAGATCGATCGAGAAAATTGATCGATCGATTGAGTCGTGTGTTGATTGATCGATCGATCGAGGCATGTACGATCGATCGAGGCATGTGCGATCGATCGAGTATAGACCGACTTCAATCTAACTGCTCTCGGGTTTGAAATTGCATGATTAGATCGATCGAAGTTTTTGGATCGATCGATCGAGGCTTTGGATCTATCGATCGAGATCTGGTTAGATTGATCGAGTCTCTTTTTCAGTTCTTCTACAACTCTTTTTAATTTGACCCATATGTTACTTTTACCAATTTGACTCATTTAATATTAAATGCAAAATTCTTATATGAGTAGAATTGTTGTGAAAGTTGGAATCCTTGTATGAGTAAAATTCTTATGTAAGCAAAATCCTGATATGAATAGAATCATTGTATGAGTAGAATTCTTTTGAGAACTAAATCCTGATATGAGTAGAGTTGTAGTCCATTGCAAATCCTCTTTCAAGTTAAATTGGACTCTATATAAGTGATGCTTGTTTGTGCATAATGAGAACCCACACCGAAATAATATTTTCTACATCTGTTAAAGCTTTCAACGAAAAATCTTATTCTCTTCATCTATTAATCTTAGGCACTTTCTTGTTTTTAATTGTTCAAACATATTGTGTGGTTATATTTGAATAATTCATGTGCCTAATTGTCTTTCATGATATTTAGAATTGCATGATATTTCTAGAGTTTACTAGCTGATTTGTTTTTACATCATATGCTGTTGAATCTGCTAGTTAGGATTTTTCATTGTTTGAATCCGCTCTAGGACACACTTTGCACTTGCGCTATTTGTGCTAACGTTTCAGGTGACGTGCTCGGTATTTCGTGTGATTCGAAATTACCGAAGTTGATGGGTTCGATTGATCTTGTGGGACTCAAGTAGATCGGAACGTTGGTCCGGATCCAGACACCTAGCTTGTGGAGGCTATGAAAGGAGCGGCGGCTCGTAAGTAAATTACAGAAAGGGGGATCTATCTGTGAAGGGTAGTTTTAGGACCTATGGTTGTAATTGAACATTGATTTTCATAGTGGATAGTTAGGTGGTCCGGTGGACCGGTGGTTTTCCTCTTAGGTCTTTGGAGTGGCGTAGGTTGTTTCCACCTAAAAATATCGTGTGTTATTTTTTATTCCGCATTTTAACTTTACACGTGATTGCATGTCTGGCCGTTGTGATTAGGTTACATAATTAATATTTGTTAAAATTGAAAATAACCTATTCACCCCCCTCTAGGTATATTTGATCCGTAATTAACTTTCATAGCCAATTCCATAGTAGATACAATGATCAATTGAAAACAACTCAAACAAAATAGCAAATGCGGAAAAAAAAAATGCTAACTATGGGCAATTGCTATTTTTCAATGTTGTACTGTGGGCGTTGCTTTTGACTAATCTCACTATGGGTGTTGGCTCTGGCTAGTTGAGCTGTCAAAGTGGTGAGTTCGAATTGACTCGTTTATGATTCGACTTGTATAAGCTTGATCTAGACCCAACTTGTTTGTTAAACATATCAAAAAGTGCAATCTTGACTCAACCTGTTTAATAAATATGTTAATCCGTTTAAATATATCAAATAATATATATTATACTTTATAATGTAAAAAAATTTGATATATTATATCAAATATTTACATATACCTATGTAACCTATTAACATAATAATAAATTCTATTAGATTCCAAAAACTAACATGATTTAAGCATTATTTTAACAAAAAATGTTAAAAATATTAACTAATATAAAATAAAAATAATATCAATAATCATAAGTATTATAATACATAAAAGCTAAGCTAAAGTTTCAAAGACCAACAAAAAGGTATAACAAAAATATATATTATAAATTTTTTGTAAGTAAAAACTTGTTTTAAGTTTAAAATAAACAATTAATAATCAAAACATGCAAAATTAAACTAAACAACATATTACTATAAATTGATTAAAAAAAATAAAAATAAAAGATAAAATAAATTTAAACATCATCCTAAGAAGATTTCAAATGACAAACCTACAAAATAATTAGATTAGAAATAATTACTTACATGCCCTAATAATTTTAGTTATTTAATAGGGTTGCTTATACGGATCACGAGTTATTTAAATTAATTCATTATGACTTGATTTTTTAAATGGGTCGACTTATTTATAACCTAATCCATATTATATACCTGATTTTAAGTTAGTAGAATTATACGAAGTAACATTGACATATGAGCGATAAGTTTTTATATTATATACCTATAAATAAAAATTAGTAAAAAATATGTTAAATAAATGTAATCATAAAGTAGGATTAATAAGAAAAAAAAAAACTACAATGAGTGATGATAAACTGATATGACCTACTTAATAATTCATTTCAACAAAATTTTTAAAAAATATATATTTTAAAAATAAAAAATAATTGTCAATGAAAATAGAAGTAAAAAATAAAACTCAATAAATGATAAAGAAAAATAAAGAAAATAGGAAATAATTTTTTTTACACTTATGACAATGGTCAAAATACCTTAAAGTATAAAAGACATCAATGTAAGACCTATTTTATAATTTAAGCTCAACTCTATTTTAAGCCATGCCTATTCTTAATCTCTTTTTAAAAATAATAATAAAAATAAAAAAAAATTCTCTTTTATAATTATCAAAGAAGATACCATGCAAAATCATTGTCAAATAAATATTATGAAGCAAATTTTCTTTATATATAACGTAATAGATATACTAAATAATATAAATTGATAAATAAAATATATTATATAACTAGAAAGTATAAAAATAAAATTATTATTATTGTTAAAATAAATATGAAATTATAAAAAATGAAATATTTATACTTACACTAATTATCTACTAAAAGAAATACAAATTATTCAACAAAATATATCAAATGTTTATATAACTTATCAAACAAAAGTTATTTAATAAATATTTATATATAATGTAACAGATCTACCAAAAAATAGAAATTTTTAAATAAAATATATTATATAAATAGAAAGTATAAAAAATAAAAAATATTATTATTATTGTTAAAATAAATATGAAATTATCTAAGAAAATAAAAATAAAATAAATATACTTACATCAATTATCTACAAAAAAAAAAATATAAATTATTCAACAAAATATATCAAATGAATAAAAATAAAAAAATAGAAATTTTCAAACAAAGTTTATTAAATAAATCAAAATCATCAATTCTCCTTTATTTGCATTCTAATAAAAATATAATAGATATAAGGGAGAAAAAATAACTCTTTTTACTTTTTTTTTTTTTTAAACTTGTAATGATAACCACCTAATCAAAAGTAACCCTCTTTATATAATAATAATAAATAAAGTAAATAAATAAAAAAAATCAAATAAATACTATGGGGTCAAATTCTCATTTTTATATATAATAATAGATAAAATAAAAAATAAAATAAATATACTTACACCAATTATATATTAAAAGAAATATAAATTATCCAAAAAAAAAAAATACCAAATGAAAAAAAATAGAAAAATATAAATTTACAAACAAAATTTATTAAATAAATAAAAAATCATAAATTTTTCCCTTATTTGTATTCTAATAGAAATATAATAGATATAAGGGAGAAAAAATAACTTTTTACTTTTTTTATTTTTAATTTTTTTAAAAAAATTTCAAATGAATGATAACTACCTAATCAAAAGTAACCCTCTTTATATAATAATAATAGATAAAATGAATAAATAAAAAAAATCAACCAAAATAAAAATCAAAAAAATATTATGGTGCCAAATTCTCCTTTTTATATATAATAATAGATAAAATAAATATACTTATACTAATTATCTATTAAAAGAAATATAAGTTATCCAATAAAATACATACATACATATATATATATACATATACATACATACATATATATATACATATACATACATACATATATATATACATATACATACATACATATATATATATATATATATATATATATATAAATTTTCAAACAAAGTTTATTAAATAAATACAAAATCATCAATTCTCTTTATTTGTATTCTAATAGAAATAGAATAGATATAAGGGAGAAAAAATAACCCTTCTTACTTTTTTTTTTATTTTTTATTTTAAAAACTTGTCAAATGAATGATAACTACTTAATGAAAGTAACCATCTTTATATAATAATAATATATAAAGTGAATAAATAAAAAAAATCATTAAACAAAACAAAAATTAAATAAATACTATGGGACCAAACTTTCCTTTTTATTTATAGTAATAAATAAAATGAATAAAAAAAATTAAACTATACAATAATCAAATAAATACTATGGGGCCAAACTCTTAATATATAGTAATATAATAGATAGAAAAATATAAATTGTCAAACAAAAATTATCTAATAAATCTTTATATATAATATAATATATCTACTTAAAAATAGAAATTGCTAAATAATATTATTATACAAATAGAAAGTATAAAAAATAAAAAATATATTATTATTATTATTAAAATAAATATGAAATTATCAAATAAAATAAATATACTTACACTAATTATTTACTAAAAAATATAAATTATCTAATAAAATATATCAAATAAATAAAAATAGAAAAATATAAATTGGCAAACAAAATTTATTAAATAAATACAAAATCTTCGATTATCATTTATTTGTATTCTAATAGAAATATAATAGATACAAGGGAGAAAAAATAAATCTTTTTACTTTTTTATTTTTAAATTTTTTTAAAAAATTTTGTCAAATAATTGCTAACTACTTAATTAAAAATAATCCTTTTTATATAATAATTATAGATAAAATGAATAAATAAAAAAATTATCAAATAAAAACAAAAATCAAATAAACACTATAAACCAAACTCTCATTTATTTATATATATATATATATTAATAATAAAATAAATAAATAAAACAAAAATCGAATAAACACTTTGGGACCAAACTCTCATTTTATATATAATAATAATAAATAAAATAAAAAATAAAAAAAATTATCAAACAAAATAAAAACAAAATAAACACCGTTAAATTATTTTTTTTATATACAATAATAAATAAAACGAATAAATAAAAAAGTAATCAAATAATTTTTTTAAATAAATATTATGAATAAAATTTTCTTTTTTATATATAATAATATAAATAAATATATAATATAAATATAAATAGTTAGATCTTAAATAAAAAACGTTAGGATGAAATAAAAAATAAAACAAAAAATTAAATAAAATATTATTGAAATAAATAAAAGTGGGCCAACTCTCTGGAGTATAGATAGACATATAGGCTATATAGGTAAAAAAAAACTACCTAACCTAATAGTCAATGCAAACCCAAAAAACAAGGGAGTTAGATAAGAGCATTATTAGAAGGTCATTATCGGAAGTAAAAATGTCGTATAAACGTGTACTACTACTATAGTACAATCTTCTCTCCATCGTCCCTTTTTCTATTTTTTTTAATTTGATTATCCGAAAAGCCAATTCATCAAATTCTATTACAATTGTTCCTTGTTTCTCTCTCTAGAGTCCAATAACCCTTTCATTTTGTCTCTCTAAACCACAGCGAAAATGATGCATATGACCTTTTACTGGAGCAAAGAAGTAACCCTTTTGATCGATTCATGGCGAACCAAATCATGGCTTGGTTACGCTCTAACCCTACTCGCTTGCTTCATTGCCTCCGCTTTTTATCAGTACATGGAGGATCGTCGTCTCCAACTTAAGCTTATATTGGCCACAGGAAAGTCTTCTTCATCGCCGGCTCAGATCGATGTTCCTTTGCTACAGAAGAAGATCGCCGGTGTCGGAGGTAAGTGGTCGCTGGCGAGACTCGCCGGATCTGTTCTTTTTGGGGTTAATTCAGCGATCGGATATCTTCTCATGTTAGCGATCATGTCGTTCAACGGTGGGGTATTTGTGGCTGTTGTTTTGGGTTTGACAATTGGGTATTTGATTTTTCGAAGTGGGGATGAGGATGTGACAATTGTTGATAATCCTTGTGCCTGTGCTTAGTTTCTGAGAAACAGTGAGAAATTGGATTTACTTGATGGAAAAAAAGAAAAAAGAAAAATTGCTTTCATTTGTAATATTGAGAGATTAGATCAGATTTCAGAGGGTATAGACTATTGAAGATCTGGTGTATTTAATGTTTATTTATGTTACAAGTGTTATGAATTACTCTTTTCGTTGCCATATGTGTGTGAATCTTTATTTGCGTTTAAAGAACTGACTTGTTTTGTTTGTTAGCATATAGAGTTAAAAAGTTTCTGTTGGGATAATGGGGAATACAACGAGGAAGCAGGCCAGAACTTTTGCAGGGTTAAAATTAGAAAAAAACAGAGAGATTACTATCACGAAAATGGTTAATAAAAACAATTAACTAAAATAATATTTGTCAAATTTGGGAATAAACTGTTTCTCCTGATGAATCTTACCTTCTTCCCAGAAGCTTTTTTTTAGAAGTACATTTCATTTATTATTTGTGTTTAAATTGCATTAATTTAACTTGTATGTCGTCAAAATGTAATAGTTTTTTTTTTTTTTATAATAAAAATATATGATTTGAGTATGAATGTGTTATTTGTGGTAAAGTTTTGAGCATTGTTTTTTTTTGTTTAAACATTATCATCTTCTTGATCGATCACCTTTCGAGACCCAGCCACACAGCATCGCCTTGCCAGTTGCCAACCCCGGTGCGCGCTCAGCCGCCACTGCCTCGACTGGCCCACTCCAGCCCTTGTTTTGAGCAACGATATGTGGTCCATCTAATTTTGGACATTCAGTATGTTCGGACTCTAGCCTCCAATATTAAGTTTAATTTCTTTTATCTGAAATTATTTTGTTTGTTTCTTCAACATATTGCATATTCATTGAAATTATAAAAATAATGAAAGAGGAAAAAAAAATCATTTACTTTCATTTACGCTGGCAGCTGAATATTAGTACATTTATTTTTGAATTTTTGGTCATTAATCTTTATATCAAAATTAATTTTGGTGACTTTTTAAAACTGCATAATTTTATTATTAATTTTTTAAAATTTGATATTTTTAGTTTAATTTTACAATTTTTGTAAAAGGTTAAGGATAAAATTATCTTTCTATAAAAAAAAATTTGGTACTAAATTTTGTTAAATTGTATAAGAACCATTAAATTTAAAAAAGTTGAGAATAAATTATTTGTTTTAAAATAATAAAGCCTAAAGTTTATTTTGAGGTAATAATTGGAGACAAATAGAATACTAAAAGGTTCTTCCCATCTGAAAGTACACATTATTTTTCCTCTTCCTGATTTGTCTTATTATAGTATTGTTTTCCAGCGGTGGGTGGCGACTGACGAGATGATTCTGTAGTGGCTAAGTATATAGTCTTTTTTTTTTTTTAGTGGAATTCATATTTACATTTTTCAAGTCTCAACGTGCGACCTCTACTATATATAAGATATATCATGCTGTTAAATTGTGAACTTTAGGCCTAAATGGCTTATATTTAAGTTGTAAGTTAATTTTTTTTAAAATTAGTAAAATATTCAATATTGTAAGTTTTAATTACATAAAAATTATAAAAATGTCCTTTAGGATTAACAAATGTATTTGAGCTTCGACAATATTGTCGATAAGCTGACTAGAGTTTCAACGATTACTTAGGTGCATCACCGGAGCTTCAGCGATCGTATTGGAGCTCCTACGATCTCGTCGGATAGGTATGTAATATGTTATATACAACAATAGAGATGTCGGCAAGAATGTATGTAATATGTTACATACAATGATAGATGTATAACTTTTGTAAAAATGAAAATTAAAAATTACTAGAAAATCTGAATAAAAATTAACCTGCCCAAAATCTACTATAAGAATTGTTCAACTACCAAACAATGACTAAGATTTAACAGTAAATTATCGTATTCTATCAATTTATTAAAGACAAATAAATATAGCAAACTACAAAACCAAGAGGAATGTACCCATACGCATCACCAACTTTCTTCAGAAAACTACTAGACAAATCATCCAAAGAAGAAAGTTGAGAAAGAAACAAAACGGAATCTACCCTAGCCAATCTCTTCCTTTTATAATTTTAGATTTGCATGTTTAAGTCCGAAGAACTATGTCTCTGGTGGCAAAGGAAAAATCAGCAATGATAGGACAAAGGAAATTTGTTACTCATAAACAAAGAACCAAATTAGAATGATCTATACCATTTTTCCAACTACCATCAAGCATGAATACATATGCATGTGTGGTTTAGACAGCATATGCAGCCAAGTTAAACAACATTTATTACTCAAAGAACATTAGTAGACCTTTGATTCATTCCTCTACCACTCAGTACAGCAGTAATACGCTTCTGGCCATGGAATGTACTTGATTATACCAACTCTTCGTGCCACTGCTCCTCCAACTGGTTCTCATCGGAGTCAAGTATAACTTGGGATCGATTCAAATCGCCGGTAGCGGTCACTATCATTGTCGGCAACAATTGAAGGGATAGAGCAATGATATCAAAAAGGTAAGAAGGGATAAATCATAAATCTGAGAAGAATCTGGAACGGTAAGTTTGAAAGCTGAGTGAAAAATATATCTTCAAAAACATAAGGGCAAAAACGTAAACAAGCCACCTTAAAACGACACCGTGAAGCAATTTTGTAAAAAAGTATCAAAAATATCAATTTCATACTATACTAGTCAATAGATCGTTAAACTGGACTTGGCAAATATGATCTATAGTTTAATTAGGATTTGGGTTTTATTATTATTATTATTATTTTACGATTTCTAAATTTTTTTCACTATTTTTAATTTTTTTACATTATGTAAAACTATTAAAATATCTTGAATGTGACTACATGATTAACATGTGATCAACTCTTTTGATTTTTTGTTAATTTTAGATGCTTAAAATAATAAAATACTAATTTAAAACAAATATTAGCAATTTTAATAGTAACTTTGCAAAAGAAAAAAAATAGTAATAAAATGAGACAATATTTTTTTATAAGATGACTGGATACTGATATTATAATTCATCAAAATGGTGTATTAGTATAAAAGGCATCTCAGCTCAATAACACACAAAATAATCAACTATAATAAATAAGCATATAATCCAACTAGGTCACTAACACCCCAATGGTCAAGTAAGCCGCTATGCTAGCCAAAAGTCTTGACAAATAATCTCCAATCATGACGAACAGTAGCCACAGTTGAACCAAGATCAAACACCTCGAGCTCAAAAATTATTAACATTCCTATTTTTCCAAATTCGTCGAAAGCTAATAGCAACCTGAGTCAGCAAATCCTTGCCACCAATTGTTGATCGAGTCCATCTGAAAAACTCTATGTAAAAATCCATAAATGAGCCATTGCCAAATTGTTGAAAGGGAAAAAAAGGGCATATTGTAGCTAAGATAGTGCTAATACAACAACACCCAACCAAAAAGTGAGCAACTATCTCAGCAAAGGAGCTGCACAGAGGACACGACCCAAACTTGATATGTCAATGGCGCTGAATAAGGGATTGCTTGACTACTACCGCCTCATGGAAGCACCGTCAAATAAAATGACAAATCTTGGGAGTCACCTTAATTTTTCATACTGACTTCCACAATAACTTGTCAAAAGGAGAACCCGTACCAGCATGGTGCATAGGTCGGCCAATGACCACACAAGCTGGTTCATAAGCAAAATGAACTGAATACTCGTCACTTGTCGAGAAATGACAACACCATTGGTTTGCTCCCTCTTCCTCATTTGGAGCAAAATTCAGGCGAACCTTGACAACATCCCATAACCCAGAATTGGCAACCAAAATATCGCTAACCCAAGACAAGCCAAGGACCTAAGAGGTTTGTAGCTTGAAGATAGGAGATTAGGCACCTAAGAATCCTCCCAAATACTTATAGAACAACCAGAGTGTACCTCCCTCTGGAGACCCTTCTAAAGCACATGTCGAGCCTCAATAAACCCCTGTCAGACCCACGAGGGAGTGTAGCCAATCTCAACTATGAGCAAGCTTCCTATCTTAAGCCAACGTTACTTGGATACCATTGCTAAATTGAAGGCATGCAAATCTTTAAAACCAAGGCCACCAGAGTCATGAACCTCACTTAACTATTTCCAAGACAACCAATGAATTTTTTATGAACCATTAGTCGAACCCCACCGAAATTTCTGCACGGCAACCTTATATCACTGCAAAAACCCAACGGAAAAACAAAGCATTGTATAGCGTAGTTTGACATAACACACACCACAGACTTCAATAAGACCTCCTTGCTAGATACTGATAGTGACCAACATGCCCACTATGAACCTTTTGGTGTACCCTATCCAAAATGAAATTGACTTGAGCCCTTTTGTCCCTACCATAAAGAGCAAGAAGGCCTAGGTACTTTTCGAACCCAAAGGTGTAGCCAATGCCTAAGCGATTTTGAGCTACAGAAAATCTTGAGTTTTGAAAACTCACCATCTGACCAGAAACATTTTCATTCTCTTAAATGACTTCCTTTAATCGTACCACTTTCCCAATAGCACTCTTGCAAAACATAAACAAATCATCTACAAAAAATAGATGAGAGATTGAGGGGCTAGTTTTGCACACTTTTAACCCATTGATGCGCCCCACATTCTCTTCTTTTTGCAAAAGATAGGAAAGGCCCTTAGCACTTATCAAGAACAAAAAGGGTGAGAGCGAATCACCTTAGCATAAGCCCCTCTTCGACCAAAAAAATCCCATCAACTCTCCATTGATCACACGTGAATAAGAAATAAAAGTAACAAAAGACATGATCCAGTGGACCCAACAATCAAAAAAATCAAGTGTCCTCATTATGGCCTTCAAAAAACCACACTCTACTCTATCATAAACTTTACTCATGTCCAATTTTAAGGCAATATATTGTTGATTCTCCTTCTATTTTTTAATACATGTAACAACTCATGGACAATCAATATATTATCTTTGATAAGCTGGTTAGGAATAAAGGCACTTATGTGGAGCTAATGACATATGACATAACTCTACTTAGTTGATGAGTCAATATTTTAGCAATAATTTTATAATGAATATTACACAAACTAATCGGTCTGAGCTAAAACATATGCATTGGTAAGAAGCAAGACAATATGACTATAATTAATGGACGATGCCAAAAGGTCATAATGAAAAAAAGATTTAACAGTATGCACAATATCATCAAATATGATAGGCCAATATTTTTGGAAAAGTAAAGAAGGCATACCATATGGTTCTAATACTTTAAAAGGCATATTGCGGAACGCAACAGTCTTGATACGACCCAGATCACGCCACAAATAAGGCACTACACGTATCAAGGACGAGGCCAAGATAGGGGTGAAGAATTAGCGCAAAGAGGCTTGCCACAACATGAGCAAATGTGCAAGCACGTAAGGCGTGGACGTGTCAAGCCAAATGTTGAAAATTCAGGTTTTGGGGCTGCGTTGTGGCATGAATTATATGCGCCGCGACCCAAGACTTTATGTTTTACTTGGGGATTTGGCCAGAGGTGCGCGCTACGGCATGCATATGGGGCACCGCGGCCCAAGGGTTTCTGTTTTGGGCATGAAGGTTGGGCATACGCGCGTGTAGAATGGGTAGACGTGCGCGTAAGTATGAGCAGGTGTGCAAGCAGAGGTGGCTGAGTATGCGCACCGCGGCCCAAGCCTCTCGGATGGATTTTTGTGTGTTCCCTGCCGCGGTATGAAATTTTCTCCGCCGCGGCCCACTTACTTTTAATTATTTCCCTAGCCTCCTCGCCGCGGCACAATTGTTTCACCCGCCGGGCACAAATGCTTATTTTGTAATTTTGCACCATTGGATTAAAAACCAATGGCTAGAATTCATTTTAACTTTAGGTTTTTGTTTGTGTGCTATATGAGGACAAATATGTGCAGCCAAATGTAACTTTTGATCATTAATGAAATTTTTGATTCTCCAATCAAATTTGAGAGCCCAAAGAGCTCTTTGCTTCTTGCAAACCAAACTTATTAAAGAACTTGCATCCTTTTATGGCGTTTCTTCTCTTCTTGGTGTGTGGTGAATAATATTTATGTGTTGAGGTGAGTATTTTGCTACCAAAAATCTGTTGTTGTGCTTAGAAGTTTTATGCTAATTTGTTATTGGGTCTTGAACCGTATATCTTGTGGTTCTCTAGTCTTTGTTGCTAGTGGGTCATAAGAATCGTGTTGCGGGGTTCGCATCAAGCTCGTCTCAGCATAAGTAACAAGTTTGACAAGCAACTCATTTTGGGCATACATGACCCAACTAGGAACAAATCTCAATATCGAGTCATAACCATCCAAGGCTGTCAAATATTGAAACAAGTTCCCAAAATAATTTGTTGCAATTCTGCCCAATCATGTAGAATCAGCTTGCCACACCCCATTACAATCCTCCAACCCTTTGATTATAGCAAGGCATTACCATAGCACCACCATCGCATGAAAAAAAGTTGTGCTTTTGTCTCCTTCATTCAACCATTCAATTCGAGATATTTCCTTCCAGCATTTCTCCTCTTGTGCACACACCTTGTTATCTAAAAAAAGGTGGCACGATATTCATCAAGTTCAAATAGATCTTACTGCGTTAACACCAAAAGCTTATGCCAAAGCTCATGAAATTGCCTATGGGTATTAAAATTATTGCGTCTTTTCCGATTAATTAAACCTTTCGACATCAAGCAATTTTAAACTTTATTTTGAAACAAATGGAATCAGAACACTGCTCAAATCAGGCGTCACGAATAGCACATTCACATGCCAAAAAATCAACCCACCTCTGCTCCAAGAAAAAATATTGTCATACCTGTACACGACTAGGAGAAGAAGATAATAACAACGCCTTATGATTAGACCCAGTAGCATCTAGGTGTAGCACTGTAGCATTTGGAAATAAATCACACCAATCTTTATATGCAAAGCCATGTCATTCCTTTGTAAAATCATCTCATCACCCCTTCTTTTGTTGCTCCAAGTAATAATAAGACCAATGAATCCCAAATCAAACAACCTAGCATCAACAATAAAACCCCGAAAATCCTCTATAGAAGATTGGGACTGGATGCACCCACTAACCTTTTCGCTATTTGAAATAATGTCGTTAAAATACTCAACAATACCACCTTCTCATTGAGCCTAATGCGATGTAAAAGATTAGATAGCTTCTCCCGACGAATGATATCATCACAATTTGCATATACTCCAAAGCCCACCCAAGTCAAATCTTGCATGTTGTCATAAACTTGGAACTCAATATAATATGAAGCCGAAAGGCAAATAGTTAAATCTACCTTATCACTCCACAAAATACCCAAGTCCTCTACTAGTATTAGTAGACTCCACTCCATACAAATTTCGTAATCTAGTAACCCTTTTCAAGTTTTGAATTTCATGCACCTGATGTTTTGTTTCCAGCAGAACTACTATTTTAAGGGAATGAAATTGTACAAATTTTGTAAGCTTTTGAATCGTCAAGGGGTTCTCCATACTTTGAAAGTTCCAAACTAACATTATCATTCAAGCAATGACACAAAAGTTAAAGTCTAAGTACTAAATGGTTTTGCCCAAACATTTATGAAGTAGAGCTATTTAAATTTTTTTTTTGTAAAAAAATCTCGACCATACAAGAAAATATCAATAAATAAAATATTACACGTAGTACCTCAAATACCAAAGTCACAGTAAAAAAAAAAATTATAAAAATATTTTTTATTACGATTTGATGCATAATTGCATACATCAATTTTTATAACATAATATAATTGGCCCTTTCTTAATAAGTACTTTTGCAATTATTTTTTAATCTCACATTTCAATTTTACAACTAATTAATAACTAACACGTTATTTGATGCTTATAACACTACTCAAAAAATTAAAATTAATTCAAATTTTCCCTACTGTTACTTTTTAGGGTATGATTTTTCCAAACTAAAATTCAATAAACTTGAGAATAAAATAAATTATCCGTTAGACAAAATAATATAAAAATATAGTATCTTTTATAAATTAATTTTAATACCAAACTTCTCCATATTTTAAGATCATCACATCATAATTTAATTGTCTTTTTTTATTAAAATAATATTTTTATTGTCAATACTATCAAAAATGTCTTGTTCAATATATAGAATTAAGCAATCGTTCATCTATTGATCTCCCATCTGTTATGCAATCTAATTTTGATAATATTAAAAAATGAAACACCTTATTATAGGGGGCGGCTGCAGCTTGCAACAAGTAGAATAAATGCAGAGTTAAATGTAAATAAACTAATATATATTTTTTTATCTTTTCAAACCTCAAAAATTCTTGTTTTTGTCGAACCAACTTGTCTTTGTCAAAAGATAAAAAAACAGCTTACTTTGGATCTAAACGTGCTATACAAAGAAGTAATTCAGTGATTGATTCTTTTATACAATCATTTAATTCTTAAAGTGGCACATTTACAAGCCTACAACAGTTTAAAATATATCTACACAAAAATAACGCATGTATCTAATCTCATATGTACTACGCCTTCTTCCCCATAGGGATGTCAATTTGCCCTATGGGAAGCGAGATCCGTGAAAAAATCTCATTTTTGATATTAGTGGGGAATGCACTGTGGGGTAAGAATCACCCTTCCTGCCTCACCTATTCTTAGATCTTGTTTTTTTTTTTTTAAATATACTATATAAATGAAAGAATTTAGAGTTAAATGAAAATTCATATATTATAATAACTTTGAAGCGAATCCTAAAAGACTACCATTGAAAATCGACAATATACTAAGTAAAATAAACCGAAAGGTTGTAGCCTTAAAACTAACAAGAAATTGGAAAATAAATACCCAATAAAGTAAAAACAGATTACGAGATTGATTGGAACACTGCAAAGATTTAATAAGTTCTTGAACACCATAAAGTTGAATATCTTGATAAGTTCACAAATTTAATGAAGAACCAAGCAAAATCTCACAATAATTTATTGATAATTTATGACTTAAAAAAACTTCTTTACAATGTTTGGCCTTACATATTTTATAGGCTAATATATAAATCCTAGATAATAAAATAAAATAAAAGATAATCATAAACAATAATAAAATTCTAAGATAATTAATTTTCTAGAAATAAAATCATAAAAGCTAAAAGAGTGTTGTTGCCCAAGTAAAAATCAAAAAAGAAAGTAAATTATTTTCTAGATTTTTGCCCGCGCAAATTATGAGCCCAATTTAGCCTAGTAATAATCCAAATTAGAAAAATGATATTTCTATATAGAATGTAGCCCATTGATCCAGATTTACAGTGAATTTTGAATCAATTAAATCGGATATCAAATGACGAAGTTATGTCAATAATAATAACAGTTAATTAAACTTTCTTAATGAGGAATTTACTTGGTCATTCCTTTTGTTCTACATCCAACCAGCCCCCAACTCTTGTAGAACACGCCCAAACAGCTTGTAAATAAGCTCATACTTGCTCCATGTCCAATTCAGTGGTTCTTTGATTAATTGGTCCATTTAGAACATGTCATAGATCATTCGGCAATGCTCCTTCATTCATTTCCTCTTTCCTAAAAAAGAATTGCCCTCGAATTTTCGCTACAATGTTGGAGATTGACAGCATAATGAAGGATGATTCATGCTCATGTCATTAACCTCCTTGTTCTCCTAGTTGAACTTGATGGTCTAAGTATAGAATAAAGTGGATGCTTGACTACTTTGACATCAATTTGTTGCTCCACTCCAATAAAATCAAGTTATTATAAAACTTCTAAGCTCTGCAAAATAAGAACAACAAGGCAAAGGAAAATTTATCTTAATAATTAAAATGTCATTGTTTTTTACACCCTCGTATATCTCTTTATCCTTAATCTTCTCTTCTTTTTCACCATCTTCCTCACACTTTTCTTCTTGTAATTCAGTCTCACTTTTTTTAGCTCACTCTGTTGTTTTAACTCAATTTCTTTTTGCAACTCAATCGTTTTTTCTTCTTCAGCTCACCATCTTTTTTAACTCAATCTCCTTTTGAAACTCACTCTATTTTCTTAACTCAATCTCTCTTTTAGCTTGCTCTCTTTCATAATTATTTTCCGCTCTTTCTTATGAATAATTTCATCTCCTCATTTATATTATTCTGATAATAATTTGATTCTTCAAACATAACGCTTCGATGCCAAGGACTCTTTTGGACCGCCGTTTCTCTAAGTTAACAATAACGATGTGGTGCTTATCCAATCAATCTCTTGAATGTTATTGAACATTCTTTCAACCTGTTGTTGTAGGGCTTTCCACATGCCCTTACTTCTTTGTTTGCAAAGTTCTCCATATACATAATGAAACTACAAGAAAAATATGAAATTAGTTAGAATAAATGATTCTCAACACTCCCTCACGTGTTTGCACTCTATTTTATTTAGTTTTTGGCTTTTTCTCGATATTGGTCTCACACTCTGCTGCCTTTTTTCCTCCCCTATTCAGTTCTTTATCAAACTCAATAACTGATCAAGTGGTCACCTTGGAGTCTTTAAATCGATATCAATAGTAAGAAAAATACAACCAGAATTTTAAAGACAAAACGATAGAATAGAAAGAATAAACAGCAAAAACAATAACAAGAAAGATGTAATTTTCGGCTATGAGTAGACGAGAAAATAAAAGACTCAATAGAAGAGGATTCGATTTGGAAACACAAGGTTAATTATATTATATATGGAAAGTATAAACACAAGATATGGTTCTACCACAATTAGATAGTTTAAGGAAATAAATGAACACATTTTATAACTCTAGAAAGGTTAAAATATATATAGAAAGTAAATAAGCATAATATGACTATAGCAAGACTAAATATATATGGCAAGAAAATAGCACAAGGTATGCTCCTAACAAGATCAACTATTTATGGAAAGCAAATAACGCACAATATGTGCTCTTAGCACAAGATCATATTTTATGGAAAGAAAATAGCACAAGTTTTGCCTCTAGCAAGATCAGATTTTAATGGGAAGAAGATAATACAATCATTCACGATATTTTCTTTCCTCTTTTCTTTTGCTCTCCACGTTTTCTCTCTTCTCTCTCTATTTAATTCAACAACTCTCTCTCTTTTCTCTCTCTCCTTTTTTCCTCTTTTTAATAAAGAAAACGCAAGAACAAAAACTTTAATGGAACTAAAAGTTGAAAGAAGGATTGGATTCCAAGGAATCAAAGAACACTACCTGAATAGACAAACAGTGAAAATAAGGATATGTTAGGAAAAAAGGAAACATAGAGAAACCGGCAATGAAAATGAAGAAAATGATAGATGATTCGAATCTAGAATTGTGCTCTGATAACAAAATGAAGCAAATCCTATTGGAATAGCTCTGAAAACCCACGAGGAACTAAGCAAGATGAATCCAAAAGGTTTCAGCCTTAAAACCCAACAACAAATTGGAAAACAAACACCCAAGAAACTAGAAACAAATTGCGAGATTAATTGGAGTGCCGCAAGATTTTTTAAGCCTTGACAAGCTCTTGAATACCTCAAGGTTGAATGCTTTGATAAGTTCACAAGTAGATGAAGAACCAAGAGAAGCAAAATCTCACAATAATTTTATTCATAATTTATATCTTGAAAAAAAGTTCCTTACAATATTTGAACCTACATATATTTTGTATGCTAAAATAAAACCCTAAATAATAAAATATAATATAATTTTTTTTTTAAAATATTGTTGGAAAATAAATAAAATGTTAAGATAGTTAATTTGCTAGAAATAAAAGCCAAAAACCTAAAGAGTGCCAAAAAATAATAAATCAAAAAGGGAAGTAAACTATTTTCCAAATTTCTTCCCCAAACTTGTGAGCCCATTTTAGCTTAGTAATAATCCAAATTGAAAAAAAATGGCATTTTTGTAAACAATATATCTCATTGAGTCAGATTTGCAACACATTTTGATTCATTTAAATCGGATATTGGATGACAGTTATGACAATAATAGTAATAATTGTTAAATGAAACTATCCTAATCGTGATTTTACTTGGCCATTCCTTTTGCTCCATGCCCAAGCTGCCCCTAACTCTTGTAGAACATGCCCAAACAGTTTGTAAATAATCCTATAATTGCTCCATGGCACATTGAGTGATTCTTTGATTAATTGGCTCATTTGGAACATGCCATGCATTCTTTTTAGATGCTCCTTGATTCTCATCATTTGCCTTTTGTTCAAAAAAGGACAAATCTTTTCGAGGGTGAATCATTTTTAAGAAAATGAAAATGATGAGAATAAAGAAGCATCGTTGAAGGATCCATGACATGTTCCAAATGGACCAATTCATCAAAGAATCACCAATGGGCTATGAAGCAAGTATGAGCTTATTTACAAGTTTGAGCGTGTTCTACAAAAGCTGGGATTTTTTGGGCATGGAGCAAAATGAATGAACAAGTAAAATCCTAAATCAGAATGTTTCATTGAGCAGCTATTACTATTATTACCATAACTTTTTCATCCGATATCTGATTCAAGATATTCACAATGCAATGCAAATATGACTCAATGGACTACATGCGTTACCGAAATACCATTTTTTTAATTCAAATTATTACTAGGCTCAAAAGGGCTCACTAGTTGTGGGAAGAAATTTGGCAAATAATTTACTTTCCTTTTTAATTTATGCTTGGGTAACACTCTTTAGCTTTTAGGCTTTTATTTCTAGCAAATTAATTATCTTATAATTTATTTAGTTTCTAGCAATATTGTTTAGAATTTTAAATTTTATTTTATTATTTAGGATTTTTATGTTAACAAACAAATATATGTAATGCCAAACATTGTAAGTAGCTTTTTTTCAAGACATAAATTATCAATAAAATTATACTGAGATTTTAATTTTCTCTTAGTTCTTCATCAAACTTGTGAACTTATCAAGGCATCAACCTTGTGGCATTCAAGAGTTTATCAAGGCTCGAAAAATCTTATGGCGCTCCAATCAACTAGTAATATGTTTCTTGTTTCTTGGGCATTTGTTTTTCAATTTGCCGTTGGTTTTTAAAGGTATGACTTTTTCAGTTTATATTTCTTAGTTCCTTGTGGATTTTCAAGACTAGTTCTAGGGATTTCACATCAAGCTATGATAATGATTGTTAAATTAACAAATAAAGAATTTAATTTTAGCTATAACTTGTGCTCTAAATTATAAATTTACTATATTGAATTACATAATAAATATAATTGAGATTTTATGAGTGCTTAGGCTATTGAAGCTTCAATAACTTAATTGATTAATTAGTAAAAAATCTCTAATCCTAACAAAATAGCAAAACCTTCAATGGAGAATCTCCGCTCGATTTCCCGCAATATTTAAATTGGAGATAAATTTAGCGTCTCTCTTGGCTCCATCCCATTGATATCCCTAGTTGCCCATGAACTACAAACATTTTATCCATACTACAAACTTGTAGAAGAAAATTCACCTAATGAATAATTTCAACTATTATTTCTTGCATAAAATAAAAAATATCATGGCATTCACAATATCTTGATGCTTCATTTGTAATGCCTGTGATAATTCATGTGAAACTTTCAAAACAGTTTTCGTCGAATGCAAACAAAATACCAAGCTAAATGAATATATGGACAAAATTAATAAGATAGTTCACTTCGTATGTTTTATCAAACTTTTTCATTCTACTGCTATCATCTCAAGTACTTCTACAACATTTGAGAACATAACTATAAAGCTCATCAAAGTATCATAATGTGAGCTTCAATTTGTTTAACCTAGTCTTATAATATTAGTTTCTTGATTTAGATCTTCACCACTTGAAATCTAATTATTTCTTAGTGCTTCAAATATAACAATTGAATGATTTTCTTGAATAATATCACAGTGTTGAGGTGATCCTCCAACAACATTTACCACATTAGTAGGGCCAATTAAAGCTAATTTAAGTTGATGAACAAAATAATGACTGCAATAAGCACTTTATTTTTAATTGAAAATCAAGGTTTTTTAACCACTAAACTCACCTCACGTATTACCAACTCCATTGTAACCTTAACCTCGCAATTGATATATGCTTAAATCATATCTAGATTAAATGCTATCAATAGTAGTTTTAAGAGAACTAGCAATGATTTTTTTAAATGAAGGTTGTCGGTGACAAGCATTAGTAGATGCACCGAAACATCCCAATTAGGTTGGCATCTTCGTAGCACTGTTATCATCTAACCCCATGTCTACAACTATTATTAAATAGAGAAAAAAAATAAAAAAGAGTTAATACATATCAATCCTCAACATAACCTATATCTAGGTCTATTATTAGCACCTTAATTAACAAAAGCACTAGCGAATGATGGTATATCCCATCATCATGTAACGATGTAAATGCTAGAAGCCCTAAAAGCTATACTATTAGCTATGAAATTGTCCTCCCTATAGTTATGAGAATAGTGAAACTTTATGTGAGTGATCTTCTGCAAGCAATCTACCCAATTTGAACATCATCTCCACAAAATAGAAAGTGATCGGGTATGAAAGAGAGTCACCATGTAAGTAGAATTCGATTCCAACCAAAGCTTCCATCATTCAAAAGTGACAACATATAGAACTGCATGAATTATTGTTACGAGCTCCGCTTCAAAAGAATTTGAGACACTAAGAGGGATACAAAAACAACTTTTGACTAAGGACCTAGACTGAACACATCCGCACGTACAACCAATCCTGGGGACCTAAGAGTAACATCATTTATATCGAACTTTAGTCAACCCAAAGTTGAAGTGCCCAAAAGAACCACTAGAATCCATGATTTTTCATAGTAGGGATCTTCATACTAAAGTATAGAGAGTTTAGTGGTTTTAAAACCCTTGTTTTGAATCAAAATAAATGTGCTTATTATAGTGGTATTTAGTAACAAGCTCAATAACGAAGAACTTAATTATGGAACTATTTTTATCTTATAACACAAAATAATGATCATTTATTCCTACGAAGAAAAATCATGAGACTAATAAATAAGTAAAGAAAATAAAGCATCACTAATATCTCTAATAGTTGTATTGACAATTTGAGTTGAAATTGCTTTTATGATATCTTTTTATGAATTTAGGTGTTGTTTGTCGTAAATTATCTGGGGCATTATTCAAAGCTATAACTTTTATATCTTCGTTATCATCACTTAATTATTGTAAGAGTTCAAGAGAATTTATTTGATTGTTAGAATATTAAGATTATCACGCCCATTAATGAAAGCCAATGATCTTTTAGAACTGAATACATCTCCTGATGTACCTAAAAAGTTTGATATTCTTTTATATATTACTCTGAATATGAAACAAAAGGTGTCATTAGTTTATTCCTATTTAACAAATCCTTAGCACATCCAACCTTGGATATTTAAACTTTTGAGGCCTTTAACATTAACTTGTAACCTCTCATTCTTCTTTCAATTCTAAATGCTCATTCTATTAGCATTGCACATATCTTCCTGAATACATACCCCTATTAAAAAATTGTTAAAATAAATGTAATAAAAGACAAAAAGTGAAATAGCCTAATACATCCTACACCCACCTGTTGTTGGTTCTTGGAGGTTTTTGACTACTTCTTTGGTTTTCGACTGCCAGTGACGATGTTGGTACTGCCACTGCTACCACCACCACATGCTGGTACCACTAGACTAGAAAATTATTTTCCTCACTCATGCTTCCACCATTGCTCTGTCAACATTCTTGGTTTGTGTTTCTATTATTCCTCAAAACTCTCCCAAAAACTTTAATTTTTTTTATATTTATTCCTAAAAATGGAACCTCCACCACCGCCATCGTAACCGGTGGCTTCTACGACTAAAGTTGGTGAGCTTCCACTAGTGCTCACATATTGCAATGCACTAGAATAGTTGTTTCTTTCCCAAATATTGAAAAATGAATGATAGAGCAAAGATAAATGTCCAATTTTTTTTCAACATGTTTGGAGGACCAGGTCCAAACATGTATAATGCATTCATTAAACATTGCCGAACATTTTTCAAATGTTCAACTAGACATGACGAACATGTATTAAATGTTCACATACATCTTCCGAATGTTTTTAATATATTCCTACTGTTTCACGAACATTTTTAAAATGTTCATCAACTCATGTCGAACATGTTAAAAATGTACATACATCTTTGCCGAACATGTTGGTAATGATCATAAGCATGAGCAACATGTTGATTTCATCAGTTTATTTGATACAGATAGGGTGAGTATCTCATATTTAAATTATTTGATTTAAATATAATTATAATTTAACTAATGTAAGTATTTGTTATTAAAATTAAAGTCTAAGTTGGCTTCGAAACATTTAATAGCCTTCACCTTCTCACCATCAACTTATATTCCTATAGAGCTTACAACAAATCCAAGAAAAGCAAATTTCTCTATGAAAAAAGAACACTTTTTCAAATTAGCATATAATTTTTATTTCCTTAATACTTCGAGCACAAATCTCAGATGTAAAACATGCTCTTCTAAATTTTTACTGTATATGAGAATGTCATCAAAGTAAACAACCACAAATTTTTTAATTAAAGCACGTAAAACATGATTCATAAGCCTCATAAAGTACTAGGGGCATTGGTTAACCCAAAAGACATGACTAACCATTCATACAATCTATGTTAGTTTTGAAAGCAGTTTTTCATTCATCACCTTCTTTCATCCTAATTTGATGATATTTGCTTTACAAATCAATTTTGGTAAAAAAGCAAAAACCATGCAATTCATCTAACGTGTCATCTAACCTAGGAATGGGATGTCTACACTTTACCATAATGTTGTTGACGGCTCGACAATCAACACACCTCCGACTTGATCCATCCTTCTTAAGCACAAGTAGCACTGGCACTGCACATCTGGTCAAACTCTCCCTCACTTGACCCTTAGTCAAAAACTTATCAACCTACCTTTGAATCTCCTTGGTGTCTTTTATATTAGTTCTACAGACGTGTCGGTTTGGAAGCGACGTTGTTGGGATCTCTTCAAGAAACACATTCTCAAATTCCTACAATAAAGAAACAGTAGCACTTGACAAAGAAATGTTAAGGTCATTAGCAAAAAATTAGCTTCCTTGTACAAAAGTACCGGTATGAGCTGTTTTGCCAAAATAGCTCATTTCAAATCACTCGTCTTTGCATAAAAACTCACATTCTTTTTTATTATTTATTTTTCTTTTTTTCCTTTTTTTTCTTTTGTTACACTTTTCCCTCCTTCTTTCTCCTTTCCTCTCTTTTCTTTTTCTTTGATCATCTTCAATTGGTCATCGAAGACTTGTTTAGAAGTTAAAGATACAAGTATAATATTCTTTCCATTCTTCACAAAAGGAGTACTTGTTCTTATAGCTATCATGTGTAACCTTTCTATCATATTACCAAGGCCTTCCTAACAAGATATGCCTGGCTTGCATTAGGACTACGTCACACATCACTTCGTCTTTATACTTTCCAATGGAGAAAGACACTAAGACTTGTCTATTGACCCTTACTTCTCCACTATCATTCAACCATTACAACTTATATAGTTGATGGTGTTTAATCATAGGCAACCCTAGCTTCTCAACTAGAGTAGTACTAGCCACATTAGTCCAATTCCCCCTATCAATTATGACATTGCAAACCTTGTCACTCATATGACATCTTGTATGAAAGATATTCTTCATTTGTTGTTCCATGTTATCATCTTTAAATTGGAAACTTAAAGATCTCCTCATCACAAGTGCATCTCCTTCAACGGGACCTATTTTCTCATCACTAGCTTTATTTACTGGTGGCATCTCCTCATCTCCACTCTCATCATCCGTCCCCACTTTTCCATTTTCTTGGGTGATCATTGCTCTTTTGTTTGGACATTATGATGCAATATGACCCCTACTAAGACAACGAAAACACTTAATATCATGATTACGAGTTGGGGTTTCAACTTTACCCTTGTCTTTACTAGCTTTTATCTCTTTGGCTTTGTAAGGTTCAAATCTAGGCTTGGAACTAGACCCTTTATCCTTTTTCCAATTGGTCTTCCAAGGTGTAGTAGGATTTGGTTTCGATGTAATAAGGCTTGCCTTAGATGGAAATGTCCGACTACTCTTTCTTCTTAGTTGCCTTTCCATCTTAATTGCCATGTGAACCATATCTTTCAACTCCACATAGTGATGAATTTATACAACATTGGCAATATTTTGATTTAGCCCACTCAAGAATCGAGCCATTGTAGCTTCCTGATCCTCATCTACACTAGCCCTAACCATGAGTACTTCCATCTCTTTAAAGTACTCATCAACGGACCTAAATCTTTGATTGAGCCTTTGCAACTTTTGATAAAGCTTTCTATAATAGTAACTAGGAATGAATCTCTTCCTCATAAGAGAGCCTTCATCTCTTCCCAGCTGTCAATTGGCCTTTCATGGTTCCTCCTCTTACAAATTACTAATTGATCCCACTAATTCAGTGCATAATCAGTGAATTTAATTATAACTAATTTTACCTTTTTTTTCTTCAACATAATTGTAGCACTTAAAAATGTGCTTCACCTTCTTCTCTCATTCAAAGTATAATTCTGAATCATTCTTTTCTTAGAATGATGGCATCTTTATCTTAATGCTTCTCAGATTTTTATCAATCCATCAAAAGGCCTAGGTGGTGGCCTCCACATGCCTCCTCTTCCGTTTCTACCTTCTCATGCCCATTGTCCTCCCATGGTTACCCTTCCTTGTTTATCCTCAAAATCTCCCTCCCAACTTTCTTCTTCAAACTCTTCCTCAACATAAGCTTGCCTATCAGGCCTCTTAATATTTGGAACGCCTTGTGGTGCTCTTTATTGTAAGTTGGCGATAGTAGCTTATTGTCCTTTCACTCTCTCATTCATGCTCACCATGATAGCATTCATCCTTTGAATAGATTGTTGTAATGCCTTCATCATGAATATTGTATCATGTCTTTCCTCGAAACTATTCATGTAAGACATTTTGCAACTACTAATACGAACAAATGATTAGTAATAATAAAAATTAATTTCACTCTATTACCTCACGTGTTTAGCACTCAGATTGATCGCTCAAGTGTTCTTTGCCCTTTAGCAAACCAAACAATTGTAGAATTCAACTATCACCAAGTATAGTTTGCAATATCCAATAATTAAGCACAAAGAAAACTATCTCAAAGTATATTTTAGAATGCTTAACTCTAGAATTTGGAATAAATTTGAAACTAAGATAATTTAAGCAAAGAAATGTATGAAATAACCAATTACTCAAAGAAAAGAAAATGCTAAAAGTATAAACGATACTTTAACGATATCAAAGTGGAATTCTTGGAATTTTATTATATCCTCTTTTCTTTTTCTTTTTTTTAATAATTTTTGAAAATATCTTATTCTTTTTTTTAAGTAAATATCCTAAAAGATATTTACTCAAGATACTTTTCAAGAGATATATATTTTTGTTCAAAAATCACGATACAACTTCTAAAAATCCATGCCGTGGGGCGCATATCTCCTAGCCTCTCCCAGCCAAAATTCGAGGGTTGGTTGCCATGGTGGCTAAAAATTCATGCTGAGGCGCACAACTTCTTTTTGAGGTTCTGCCCTTAATTCATTGACCGATACCTCCCACGTAATAGGATCACTTTTTTACTTCCTTTGTTCATGTATCAACTCTTAAATGAGTCCATTTAAAGTTTTATTGAGTTGTTTCGTCTTTGATATTGTGATCGATTCATTCAAAATTTGTAATAGTTGTAGTGATCCATTATTCTCATCATTTTCTCTCTCATTAGGTTGATAATCCCAAATTTGGGACTCAAATCTGCAAAAGCTCTTCCAAATTTATTTCAACATAGCTTTTTCTTGATTGAGTTCTAAGTAATATTTGTTCTAAATCTATAGGTAATATTCTTTTAAAATATCTGTCCATAACTGTCTAAATTAAATTAAAATTAATAAACTAATTGTTTACAACGATAATTACAGTGCTAACAAATTTAAACAAATACTGAACTATAAACATGCACAAATATTGACAAACATTATCATATTTAAAATATTAAAACATAATAAAAACTTTAAAGAACAGTCTTTCGATCAAGTCATCCATAATTTCTTATCGTGTCGCTGATGGCTACTTTTATATATGTTTTTATTGCTCTTTCATTCTGAGAAATGTTTTCACTAGAACCTATTAACCTAACCTCATTGCTTTTGTCTGATCTTTATACATTCCTTATTTAAGCTTGCGGCATTATGAAGAAAATGATGGTTTACCTACAAATTGCAGCTTGATGCTTCACTTAACTCAACTCAAGCAAGCTAGCTGTAAGATTTCTTCGACAAGAGAGCTCGAAACCAATCGTTTGAGAATTTTAGAACTTGTCCTCTCTCGATCAGAAGTTAATTGAACATTGATCAGACTAGTAGCGTAGCCAAACTATTGTCAAAGTCAAGCTTGTGTAGTTAGTATCCTTTCTAAACGTCCTATGAATGTAATGCGTATCGATGTACAATGAATTCACTTACATACCAAGACCCAAAAAAAAAAAAAAAAGTAAGATATGAATCCGCAATTACCAATGGCTCGATAGTGAAATGCAAAAAAGCATGAAGAAATATTATTGTTCGAATCTCCACCCAAAAAATAAAAAATTGCAATTTACGCATATACCTGAAGATAACTTTTACCTGAAAACTTGATTTAGTCCCAAACCTTTAAAAACACATTTTAGTCTCTAACCTTTTAAAATTTAACAATTCCTTCAAAATTTAGTCCCAACATTTTTACGGAAAACAAAATTTGGTCTCCAAAAACTGTAACATTGGACTAAAAATGTAAAATTTTAAAAAATTAGAGACTAAAATATATGTCTTGAAAGGTTGGGGACTAAATCCTGTTTTCAAGTAAACGTTGGGAAGGCATAACTTTATCTCTTTCAATTTTTCTTGATCGCAAACTAGAGGAGCAATTAATGTATCATATATGCTTATGGAATGCACCAAAGTAACCATGATTAGCATTCAACAACATATAAAGCCACAAAAGCTATAAACAAATTGGTTGGCCATAGTACGTGTATTACATGATCATCCCTACACCAAAGAAAAAGGGATCATATGTTGGATGAAAAAGGAATAAATCAAAAAGATGTGGGAAAATAAATCACAATATAATACATAGATCTAAGACTAAAAACATGTAAAACAAACAATTTCAAATAAGTCTTTCCCCAGATCCTTGACCTCACCAACATTCCATTCGATGTCATCCCTCAGAAGGGAAAAGGAGGGTCGAAGACGTGAATCAAATTGAAATTGGCTTCAATAAAGGTACCCATTAAGTCTAGTACTGAAGCCATGTGCCTCTGATTCTTAATTTCATTCACATGTAATGGAGAACTGCTGAAAAATCTCAGCAAGGTATTTCAGGTCTAGAGGATAGAATTGTCCAAAGTTTCAACTAGCTATTGTCCATCTTGATTTTTCAGTGAAACAAGTTCACTCTCTAGCTGTTGATTTCTGAACTTTGAACTGTATGGAAACCATCTTCGTATCATCTCAGGCCAATTCCTGGTGAAACATGCAAGTACAGTTATTCATTTTAGATAAACATAACAGTAACACTATAAAATGTGAAGATGGAAACATATTTCAGAGCTTGCAAGTGAAAAGAAGAGAGAAATATTGATTGATGATTCACAGTCCAACACAATACAAAAACTTAATATAGGAATTACCAACACCATTTGATATGACTGAGGTGTCAAAATCACCCACTTAATTTACACAAAGATAAAGATGGAGTACCAGCTCTCGACAGCCTGATGGTTTGGTCTTTTTCTCATCTAATGAGATTAGAGAGGCCATGGGTTCGAGGTCTGGTATCATATATATAAAGATAAGATGGAGTATCCATGGGTTTTACAAGCAAATTCAAGTGCATCATAGCTGAGGTAAAGTTATGAAAACGAGACATGGCTCCGATTCTAAAGAAAGAGTATATTAGGCAAGTTAAAGTTCAAATTGTTAGGATAATGGTTCAACCATTATTTTGGTATTTAATGCACTGTTAGAGGGCAACCCAAGGTTCAAATCAAGAGACACATAAATTCAGGAGTTATCATTATGCATTGAGAGACTCTCTAACTTCTTTGGTGTAACAAGAAGTTGTAGGGTCTTTCATACATCTATAAATAGTGGTTGAGATAGAGGTAGAAGTTGTAGTTTTTGCAAGATAGCACAAGTGTGTATGCGCGTTTGTTGTAGAGTGAGTCAAATGTGCCTGTAATATGTTTATGTGAGCGTGCAGAGAGAAAAACAATGTTGAGAAAGAAAGGTAAAGTCATTGTTTTAATGGGGTGGCGATTGCCACAAACACTATCGTGACATTGTTCTCTGTGTCAAGATTCTATGTGGTCAAAGAGTGCTTTGTGAGCAATATTTTGTAAATTTGTGTGGTGATAATCGTGATGGGCCTGAAGGGATCACTCCTAATGGGAGGTCGTGGCCATAGGCACAATTGGCCGAACCACATAAATCGTTTTACTTGCTTTCTTTATTTTCTAAGTTGTTTGAGTTCTTCATTCGTGCTTATGTATTTTTAGCCTGGGGTTGTGCTTTTTCGAAATTTCGTTTTTGTTACAAGGTCATGTATTTGGTACATACAGCACTCCAACTGGTATTAGAGCACCAAGTGTCGAAAATAGAGGAAGAAACAAACACCACCATGTTTAAGCTCACTACAAGCAATTGGCAATTGTGGAAGTTAGATGTCGGACATCCTTTATTGTAAAGATTTATACGAGCCGATTTAAGGAGATACAACGAAGACCGAGGGTATGTTCGATAAAGGTTGAGAGAAACTCAACAGGAAGATGAGTAACATCATCATAAAATTGGCGATCAAAGTTTGTACCACTGTACTTTTCAAGAGAAATGCCTGTTCCAATTGGACAAAGCTGCAAAGTTTGTCTGAGCAATAGATAGCAGCATAGAAGACTCAAAGCATGCGTTGAATTCCCAAGCAATTAAGGATTTGATACTGTACATTATTTAGAATATCAACTTTTATTGTGTGCATTATTAGGAAATCATAATAGTTTAATGAGGGAGATTTGTACTAATTATTAGGAGATTTATTCCTTTTTTTTTTTTCTTAGCTTAATTTTACTATAAATAGGTTGTAAGATCAAATGTAATTTTATAGCAATACAAAAATAAATATTTTCAGTTCCAATTCCTTAGTTATTCTCACATAGTATCAGAGATCAAATGTAATTTAATAGCAATACAAAAATAAATATTTTCAGTTCCAATTCCTTAGTTATTCTCACATCGTATCAGAGCAAGGTTCTTGATAACCTAGCCAGTCATGGCTGAATTTGAATTCAACTAGAATAAAAAACAGCTCCTAAAATTCTAAACAAACAGAAGCTGTCTTTAATATGAGTTCCAGACGATTTGACAAATCATCCTTGCAACTCACAATAAATAAGCTCAATGGTATAAATTACAAAGTGTTAATAAACCCAACGGGCCTAACTCTCAACCCAAAAGCTAGCTCATGAGTTAGAGGACTGCCCAGATTTATAACTTGCACTTCTCCAGAACACCTAGCCGATGTGGGACATTCTCCTTCAACACCCCCCCTCACATTGGACAGGGGCAACGAAGGCCAACAAACCCACGATGAACTATGGGCCTGGCTCTGATACCATGTTAATAAACCCAACGGGCCTAACTCTCAACCCAAAAGCTAGCTCATGAGTTAGAGGACTGCCCAGATTTATAACTTGCACTTCTCCAGAACACCTAGCCGATGTGGGACATTCTCCTTCAACACAAAGAATCTAAGCATCATTTTATAAAAAATAAAAAAAATAATATTTTAGCCCCATCAAAAAATATTTTTGTGATCTGCCACTGCAAATTGCTTAAGCACGATACTAATATAAAATTTATAAATAAACATGATTACCACTATTCTAAGGGTTAATCTTTTGGGATTGAAAAATTTATTATTTATGATATGGTATTAAAGCTTCAGTCCATCAATGGGCTAAAGACATTGGGCTTCACCTTCAAAAAAAAAAATGAATGGGTATTGTGAAAGGAACAAAGATAAGTGACCTAAATTAAATAAATTAAAAATACAAAGTAATAGGTTTTGTCAGAGACAAAGACCTATACTTTGAGAAAATGTTAGAGGTACTGTCCCACATTATTTAAGCATGATACTAATATGAAGTTTATAAGTAAACATAAATATTATTATTCTTGGAGTGAATCTTTTAGGATTGGAAAGTTCATTATTCCTGTTGAACCGAGTACGTGATGACATTAGGGGAAGGATTCTTGGCTCGCAACCACTTCCCACCATGAGAACAGTGTTTGTCGAGGTACGAAGAGATGAAAGAAGAAATGAGATGTTGGAGGCTGGAGGCTGGAGAAGCTATGGGTGATATCGGACCAGGTGGCACCATGGTTGGTTAGCTCTAAGCAGTCGCGACTGGTGGAAGATCCCCTCTCGCAGCTAGTGTAGAGTCTCCTCTTGCAGCTGGTGGAAGAGCTTCCCTTGCAATTGTATCTCTCACAACTAGACCTAGAAAACCCTAGAAGCTTAATAATACAAGGCTTGGTTATTAATTGGGGTTGAGCCTAAAAATAATCATGTTGGGCCAGGAAATAATTATGATCATCCAACATAAGCCAAGAAGAAATTGGGCCTAGTAATGGATTTGGGCCTGATAGACTTGAGCCCAGCAGGCTGTCAACATACACAATTTCCTTTCTATTCCATATTGCCTCAGCTTAACTAACTCACAAAGGTACTCAAGTTCCCACATTAACTCTCCACAAACCAAAAACCTTTGGATCATCGATTCGGGTGCATTAGATCACATAACTAACGCACATTATTTATTCACTTCTTACTAATTATGTGCTAGCAATTTAAAGTTCGACTAGCAGATGGATTTCTCTCATCTGTTGCCAACAAAGGGAATATTCAAATCGTTGACTCTATTGTTTTTAAATTTGTTCTTTATGTCTCAAATATATTTTGTAATTTGTAATCTATTAGTCAGTTAACAACTGACTCACATTGTTTTGGTAAGTTTTTTCATCTCATGGTGTCTTTTAGAACCTGTCATAGAAAAAGACGATTGACAGTGTTAAAAAGTATGAAGGACTCTACTACTTTGATGAAGCCAATGTAAGTGAATTTAGTCAAATTAAAAGTTGTAATTCTGCATCTATTTGTAAGAATAGTGAAATATTGTTATGACATTATAGAATGAGTCATCTTAATTTTTAGTATTTGAAAATTTTAGTTCCATCTATTTTTTCGAATAAGACACTCAATTTTCAATGTGAAGTTTGTGAACTTGTAAAATATCGTCTCTTTTTCAAAAGTTCAATACAAACCATCCAAACTCTTTACACTTACACTAATCCATAGTGATGTTTAGAGACCTTCATGTTTCCCTAATTTAACTCGTACCAAATGGTTTGTCACCTTTAATGATTATCATTTTCAGGTGTGTTGGGTCTATTTGCTTAAAGAAAAGAGTGAGGTTCATGATGTTTTCATCTAATGATTCAAACTCAATTCCAAAAACAAATTCAAATCCTTTGGACTGATAATAGGATAAAATATTTCAACAATTTATTGGGAAACTATCTCTAAAAACATGAGATAGTACACCAAAGTTCATGTGTCACACTCTGCTACAAAATGAGGTTGCTTAACAAAAAAGTACATATTCTTGATGAAGTACATCATCAATCAAATGCCCAGTCAAATCCCCCCATTTAATACACCATTTCAAAAGCTCCAACAAATCTTCGCAATATCCCACTTTCAGTCCAACCTACCTCTTAAACATATTTGGTTACTGCTTTCACTCATATTCATTCATAATCTAAGTTATATCCAAGAGTTATTAAATGTGTATTTATTGAATAATCCCCTAAACAAAAAGATTATAAATGTTATGATCTTTCTACACATAGGGTGTTTGTTAGCCTCGATGTTACTTTTTTTTAGAACACTCCTTACTACCCAAAGCCCTCTCTTCATGAGGGAGAACTTGATAGAATATAGCCCTTTTGACCAACACCTGGACCTGAAATTTATACTTCCAGTCACCTAATCCATCTTATTCCACCAATAATGTAACACCTAAGAATGAGCCTATTACAGCTCCCTGTTACATTTTGCCATCGACAATAGAACACTTGAATAGAGAAGATGTGAAAAAATCAAAAGAGACTTGTTTATTCACGATGGCATAAATCAAAGAATATAGAGAACTTCACACTTGAGGCATCAAGAGAGTTAACATCAATGACAGATCCAACTCTCTATGAGCCTACTCAATATCAAGTAATCCCGAGTCAACAAAAATTTCTAAATTAACTATTGCTCTTAGAATTCATCCCATCTTTAGATTTCTCTCATGGGTAATTATCAATGACTACCTCTATGTTTTGCCCAAATATCAACAACTCATGCTAGGTTTTTGTTTGTATCATTCAAGTCCCCTTTGCTTTGAGTTATTATAAAAACATCCATTTGTGTTAAAAAAGACTAAAAAATGATGATACATGATTGAAAAATATATTACTTTATATCAACTTTTCCTGTATTTTTACCCAAATATCATCCATGCCAGATTTCATTTTAATTCAGTTATCTCCCCCTGCTTTATAACAGGTTCATTCAATCCCCTATTGTCAAAATTGATTAGAATAAGTGTCAATTTTTTTAATCAATTTTGACACAAATTATTGTCTTTAATAATAACTCAAAGCAGAAGGAAGGTGAATGATTCAAACGAAGATCTGGCTTGGGTAATTAATATTTTGGCAAAACACAGAGATGTGGATGATAATTACCCTTTGTCTCATATAATACTTTGTATTTTAGATTTCATCCTTTTACCATTAACCTTGATAAAACAAAGATTCCAAAAAACATCCACGAGGCTCTCAAAATTCCATATTGGAATAAATAAGAGCACTAAAAAAATGGAATTTGGGATGTCATAGAGCTACCAAAAAGAAAGGTACCAGTTAGTTGCAAGTGATTTTTTACAATAAAGTACCAAGGCCTGTCTGATTGCAAAAGAGTTTATACAAACATATGAGATTGACTATAGTAAAATCTTTGCACCTGTAGCTAAATTAAATACAATTAAGGTTCTGTCTTTAGCAGCGAATTTGGATTAACCTCTCCAATAGCTAGACAAAAAATGTCTTTTTAAATGGAGAAGTGAAAAGGAAGTCTACATATCATGTCACTCGGATTCAACAAAGGTGAAAATATGGTGTGTAAGCTAAAAAAATCACTATATGGTCTCAATCAATAACTCAAGAGCATGGTTTGATAGGTTTGAAAAGTGATGAAGATATATGGATAACAACAAAGAATCGGATCACCCAATGTTTTTCTAGCCAATTGAAGATGGGAAGAAAACAATTTTGATAGTCTATGTTGATGATATAATTATAACTAGAGATTTGTTTTTCAAGAAAAATAGAAGCATTTATTGAAGAAAACAAAGAAATAGAAGCATTTATTGACGTTGATTGGGTTGGCTCGACAGAAGACAAAAGGTCCACTATCAAATATTGTACATTTGTATTCGAAAATTTAGTGGCTTAGAGAAGAAGCAAAATGTGGTGGTTAAAAGCTACACCGAAGCTAAATTTAGGGCCGTGGCACAAAGAATATGTGAGACATTATGGCTAAGGAAACTTTTAAATGAACTCCATATTGTAATGAAGTCTCCAAGCAAACTTTATTACAATAACAAAGTAGCCACCTACATTTTTCTTAATTCAATTCAGCATAACAGAACAAACATGTGGAAGTGGATAGACACTTTATCAAAGAAAAAATTGAAGATGAGACTATTTGCATGACTTATATCCCAACAAAGAGTAAATTGTTGATATCTTTTCACCGGCCAAACTTCGATGATTTCATTAACAAGTTGAATATGATTAATATCTATGATACAACTTGAAGAGAGTGTTAAAATCTCAAGAAATTAAGGATTTGATATTGTACATTAATTAAAACATTGGATTTGATATTGTACATCATTTAGAATATCAACTTTTATTGTGTGCATTATTAGGAAAACATAATAGTTTAATGGGGAGATTTGCACTAATTATTAGGAGATTTATTCCTTTTTTTTCTTAGCCCAATTTCACTATAAAAATAGGTTGTAAGATCAAACGTAATTTCATAGCAATAGAACAATAAACATTCTCAGTTGCAATTCCTTAGTTATTTTCACAACTTGAGAAAATGAAGTTCAAGGAATGTAGTACCAAAGTTCCAAGGGATTGTGCTATTAAAATCATTCTTGAAGATGAGAGGCAAGTTCTATTGTTGTTGAGCTCGTTGCTGCACTATTGGGATACTTTGCAACAACCACTAGCAATTATGCTTCTAATGGTGTTTTTACTATAGAGTTGGTAAAAAAATAATTTGCTCAACGAGGAAACAAGAAAGTTGATAAATATTGGGCATAGCAAGAGCCGAGGTCCAACAGGCCATTGAAACCTAAGAGATAGAGGTCTAAGTCTAGGGGAAGAGTTAAATGTCACCACTATGGTTGTTGGACACAACAAAAAGTTTTGTTATGACTTGAGATGAGGGAAAAAGGATGCAGCCATTCTAAAGAAAGAATAAGACAAGAATACAAAATAAGTAACACTTGGAGGTGACTAGTCATAGACGACGTGCCATGAAGATGATTGTTTGTTGACCAAGGTATTGAATAGGTTATTGATACAGCTGCATCGTCTCATGCTACCACAAGTCGTGATTTGTTTTCAAGTTATAAGGATGGTTTTCTATGCACAGTCAACATGGGAAATACTAGCAGGTCATAAGTTGTTGGTATTGGTCATTTTTTACTTCAAATCAATTTGGGAAAAAAATGGCTTTTAAAGATGTGAGACACATTCCAAATTTGTGGCTGAATTTGATGTCTAGTTTTGCCTTGAACAAGGAAGGCTATGTGAGCAATTTTGTAAAAGGAAGATGTACACTGAAAAAGGGTCAAAGGACAAGGGTGTTGCAGTTTGTAGAAGACATATGGCAACGTGTGCACTGATGACCTCAACTGTTTGAATGTCACTGAAGATTCTCAAGTTGAGTTTTTGCACAGATGTCGGATGCATATAAGTGATAAAGGGCTTCAAGTGCTTGCTAAGAAAGGTCAGATTACAACACCATGGAATACTCTCATGAATCCATGTGAATATGTTTGTATGCTACAAAGCAGCAATCTCTTTTAGTAGTTTATTCCAAAAAACGGAGAATGTCCTTGAGTTCTTGCATACCAATGTGTGTGGACTGATTGAGGAGGAGTACATAAAAGGTAATCGCTATTTTGTTACCTTTATTAATGATGCATAAAAGAAAGTGTAGGTATAATAGTTCAAAACAAAATACCAAGTGTTTGAGGTTTTGAAAAGATTTCATGCCTAGGTTGAAAGAGAGATTGAAAGGTCACTCAAGTGTCTTCATGAAGACATTGGAGGTGAGTACAAATCTCATGAATTTTAAGTTTTATTGTTACAAGCATGGCATTAAGCACAGGACAACTATACCTGATCTCCTCAACACAATAGTATCATTTAAGATAATGAATTGCCCCATTTTGGAAACAGTTGGTTGCATTCTCAAGTATGCAAAAGTTCCAAAAGGTTGGGGTTGAAGCTTTTTATGGAATAATAAAACATGTTTTATTATATTTTCTGCATATTAAAAGATATGCATACTCTAAAATAATATTTACAATGTATAAAATATTCTAACTAAAAATATTCTATTCGACCTGTCAAAATTCCCATATTTTAGGATTTCAACACTCCTCCTCAAATTAGTTCATAGATGTTAATCATATCTAATTTGTTTATAAAATCATTGAAATTATAACGTGGAAGTCCAGTAGGGAAGATGTCTACAATTTGTTCTTGTGTAGGAATGTAAGTCATACAGATAATACTATTCTCAACTTTCTCTTTTATATCTATTTACTTCGACATATTTGGCTTGATCTTGTTAAACTGGATTGAGAGAAATATTGATGACAACCTTGTTATCACAGTAAACCTTGAGTGGGACCTTAGTTTCTACCTGTAGTTCTTTTAAGTTTCTTCAAACACAATCCTTCACAAATTCATTGTGCAACTGATCGTAATTTTGCTTTAGCACTACTCCTGGCCACTATATTTTCTTTTACTTCTCCATGTAACTAGGTTTTCCTAAACAAAGGTACAATATCTAGTAGTAGACCTTTTGTCATAATTGAGCACGCATAATCAACGTTCGAAAAACTTCTATTTTTCTTTGTTCTATTTTTCTGCTAAGGAGTCCTTTACCAGGAGGCCTTTGAGGTACTTAAGAATTCTATACAATGCTTCTAAGTGACTTTCTTTTAGAAAGTGCATATATTATTCACTACACTCACTGCAAATGCAATGTCGGGCCTCTTATGTGACAAATATTTTAGTCTTGCCACCGGTCTTTGATACCTCTCCTTTTATACTGGTTTTTATCATCTCCCATGTTCTTTCTAACTTCAATCGAAGTGTTACTCAATTTTTTTCCAAGCATACCAGTTTCTTTTAGAAGATTTAGAACATACTTCCATTATGAGACACTTATACTTTCTTTTGATCTTGCAATCTCCATTCCCAAAAAATATCGCATTTGTCCTAGGTCTCTAACTTCAAATTTTGTAGCAAGGACCTTTTTTAGTCTTTCAATCTCTGTCAAATTATCTCCCGTCAGGATAATGTTGTCCACTTAAACAATCAACATTGTTTTTAATCCATCCTGGGAATGCTTAAAGAACATTGTGTGATCTGACACTGTTGATAGCCTTTATCACCTTCATAAATTTATCAAACTACGCTCGGAGTGACTGTTCAAGTCCATAGAGAGATTTGTTTAGTTTGCATGCCACGTTTTGTTTACCACTTTCACAAAAACTTAGTGGTAATGTCATGAATTTCTTCATCTAATACTCCACTGAGAAATGCGTTTTTTATATCCAATTGTTGGAGAGTTCATTCCAAACTCATAGCTAATGACAGCGGTACTCGAATAGTATTCAATTTTGCAACAGAAGCAAATATCTCGGTGTAGTTAATTTTATAGGTCTGGGTGAACCCTTTAGCAACTAGACGAGCTTTGTACCGTCCAACAGTCCCATCGACTTTATATTTTACGATAAAGACCTATTTTCACCCAACTGGCTTCTTACCCCTTAATAAATCTACCAAATCCCATGTTTCATTTTTTTCCAAGGCTAGTATTTTTTCCAATATAGCCTCTCTCCATTCGGAAACTTCCCAAGCCTTATCAATATCTTTTAGAATTATTATCCTGTCAAGGTTAGTAGTGAAAGCATGAAATTTGAGAAACAAAGTGTTATATGACACAAACTTAGATATAGGGTGAGAGGTACAAGATTGTTTTTGTTTTCTAGGAGCTATAAGTAAATCATCAATAAAATAAGAATTACTTGTATTGAAAGAACGCTCAAAGACATGTGGAATGTTCACTGGGTCGGATTCTTGTAGTGTGTCAAAAGTGAATTTACCTTTGTACTTTGATTTTGGCTTTCTTGAATAAACCAGTATCTCATTGTCTCCTTGTATTTCTAAACCTCCCCCCTAGTCTAAATAGTTTTATGTAAATGGCACATTTGAATGTAGTATAACAAGTTTAGGTTGTTCAGGGTGGGTTCTATTTGGAAAAGAAAGGTCAAATGAGCAAAACTGGTCTTCAAGATGCACACTCTCCCCCTAAAGAAGAGTTTTGGTAGGGTAATATGGTAAGGTTTCGAAGAATGTAATATCGAGGCTAGTAAAAGCATTGTTTATAGATGGATCATAACACTTATAACCCTTTTAAGTAAATGAGTAGCCGATAAAAACACACTTACAAGCCCGTGGGTCTAGTTTACCACGTTTGTGGGGATGAACATGTACAAATGGCGTACAACCAAATATTTGAAGTGGAATATCATAAACAAGACTAGAGGTTGGAAAATAGTGTTCGAGCTTTTGAATGGGTGTCTTGAAAGAGAGAACCCAACTAGGGCATTCTGTTTATAAGAAAGGTAGATGTCAAACTACATCTCCCTAGAATATTTTTGGCATATTTATAGTGAACATTAGTGCTCGGACCACTTCTAATAAATGTTTATTTTTTCGTTCGACAACTCCATTATGTTGTGGAGTATAAACACAAGTAGGTTTGAAGATAATCTTTGAGTGAATAGTTAGCGTATTCAATATCATTATCAGTACGCAATATTTGAATTTGGGTTTGAAATTAGGTACGAATCATAGAGTGGAAATTCTCTAACACTGTTCAAACATCAACTTTGTCTTTTACTAGATATACCCAGCATATGCAAATATCATCATCAATAAAGGTGATGAACCACTTCGTATGAGTGCAGCTCGAAGACCGAAATGATCCCCATAAATCGCTGTCGATCATGGTGAAAGGTTCAGATGGCGTGTATTTTGGTTTTGAAAAAGATGTACAATGGTGTTTAACAAGCTGACATTTCACATTGCAAATCAGATAATTCTTTATTTTAAACAAGAGAGGGAAACTGTAGAATTACAATTTGCAATTTGATACTAATCACTCACATTGGCTGTCTCAAAGTAATAAAGTCCTTCACTTTATCCTTTATCACTACCAATCATCTTCTCCGATGATAGATCCTGAAAAATACAATAAATAAATTTAGCAAAGCAGTTTGTGTGGATTGTTAACTTACAGACTAATAGTAAGTTACATGATAATTTTGGAACGTGTAGGACTGATTCAAGAGATAGACTCAAAAATCTTAATACTCTCTTTTTCGAAAATTAGGGAAAGAGTACAATATGCTATTTTTACTTTTAAATTTCCAGCACAAGATACGTACGAAGAAAAAAATGGTTGTTGGTCATGTACTCTGACATACCAGAGTCAATGATCCATGGAGTATTTATTTTTGAGGTCATAATTAAAAGAGTTAAAAAATTACCTTTATGAGCTAGTGAGCCAGAGGGAACATAAGACTGACCAAAAATCTAGAATTTGGAAAATACTTTTTGGAGTTGTTCCATTTGCTCAGGATTAAATGTTGAATTTGACTCGTTCTAAAATTTCTCAGTGGAGACCTAATATCCTTGACCCTTGTAAGTTTGTCTAGATTTTCAATCTGCTGGCTTTCCATGTAACTCCCAGCATGAATCCTTAGTGTGACCTAGTTTACAACAATGATCGCACCAAGGCTCTTTTTTCTATCCAAAACTAATTTGGGGCCACATGATAAGAGCCCATAAGGGTTCATTTTCTGAAAAATAATCAGATGACCTGTTAGGACTGTTGAAGCCCATTTTAGATTTCTTGAAGCCCAATTTTGTACCCAATTCATTTAAAATGGCGCCTCGGCTTAGTTGGCTCAATTGCTATGAAAAAACGTGAGGCCTAGAACTCTGAAAAAAATGAGGCATGTGACTCCTTTCGTACCCCTCACTTGTCTCGAATCACATTGTCAATGCTCCACGGCCCAACCTCTTACTTCCTTCTAGTGTACCAACCCCTTGCACGTAGAAACTAGTCCCTTTGCCTCTAGCACCACCGAAACTCAACATCACCTCCTGACTATTTTCCTCGTGACGAATCTCCAAAAACACTTCCCTTGTCAACGGCAGAGGTTGCCGGTTGAGGATTCGACTTCTTATTTCATTTAATTCTCGATGCAATCCGACAAGAAATTCAAAGACTCTTTAATTCTCAACCTTTGTCTTGTATCTTACACTATCACCAACACACCCCCATTTTTCCTCACAAATCAGGTCCAATTCTTGCAACAAATCGACGATATTCATATAATAATCAACCATAGAAACATTACCTTGCTTCGTGCGCCAGAGATGGGTTTTGATTTCAAATATTTGAGAGGCAATTCCTAAGTTAGAATATGTTTCCTTCACCGCAGTCCATACATCTTTGGCCATTGCGAGGAAGAGATAGGGTTTCCCTATCCAAGGCTGCAAAGAATGAACCAGCCATGAAATAATCATAGAATTCTCAGCCATCCACTTCTAGAGACTTGGTTGGATTGTTGGACTGCTTAAGGTAACCCATTTTTCCTTCCCCTAAATCACAAGTTTTATACTCTGAATCCACTCTCTGTAATTCTTGCCATTTGATTTTTAGATGCTGAATTAGTATAATTATCAATCCCACCCGTGGTGGGTAAGGCCATCTCCTCTGTATCCTTATTGGTACGATCAGAGAGATAAGATTTGCTAGTATTTCTTCCATGCTCTAATACCATATGGAATAATAACACATGTTTTATTATATTTTCTATATATCAAACGATATGTACACTCCTAGGATTTATATAGTATACTTACAGAATCAAAAAAACAAAAAATAAAATCTGAAATAATATTTACAGTGCATAAAATAGTGCATAAAATATTCTAATTGAAAATATTCTATTTAATCTGTCAAAATCCCTATATTTCGAGATTTCAACACTGTTAATACATATCGTTATCTTATTAATAGAACACCATATGTTCCTTTGAAATTGGAAACTTCAAAGAAGTTTTAAGGTCAATTACTCACTTGAAAGTTTTTGGGTAACACTTCACTCCAACACAATATGATATTGTCCATTTTGAACATATGCCCACATATTTGATTCTTGGGCTTTCACCCAGGGGTAATACCATTTAGAGTGAAACTCATACTTATGAACCATTACAATACTCCTTTGTCAGGGAATGTGAGACTTCACAGCTTACCATGTCTTGCCTTACCCATATTTTCCAAGCTCTAGGAATTGATGACTTTCACAATTATTCCCGCAAAGGGTACGACGTCCTCGTTGACCACATTTCTAGTTGGGCCATGCTCTTATACCATCTGTAATGCCCCACTCTAACACATGGTGTAATATTGTCTACTTTGGGTCTAGGAACGCATGGATGTGTTCCAAGACTTTCACCCAAAAAGGCCCCATACTATTTAAAGTGAAAATCATACTTATGAACTATATAATACTTCTTTCCCTCTTGGGACTACACAACTTACAGTGTCTTCCCTTATCCTTCATACATGGTGAGAAGAAAAGCAACATATCCATGTCTGTATGTCCAATTCCCTTCAAGATATAATTTTATTTTGATATGTTGGTTGTTAGGAAAGAAAAGAGACTAATCAAAAAATTGAAATTAGAGTTGCCTAAAGTTTTTATATGAAAGAATTAGGAGCAACTAAACAAATCTTAGGTATGCAAAATCATCCGTGATAGGAAAGCAAAGAAGCTTTAGCTATCGTAGCAAAGGTATGTTGAACACGTTAGTTGTCAATTCACCATTAGCTCCTCATTTCATGTTGTCAAAGAGATCTTGTCCAAGATGAGAAAAGAGCTATGGAGATAGTTCCTTATTCATTTGTTGTAGGGAGCCTTACATATACAATGGTTTGCACAAAGACCTAATCTAGCCCAAGTTATTGGGGTTGTCTAATCCGGATAAAGAGCGTTTGGAAGCTATTAAGTGGATTATGATGAGGTACTTGAGAGGAACAACAAAGTTGTGTTTAAGCTTTGGGGAAGTTGAGCCAACCTTGGTAGTTTACAAGAATGTTGGTATGGCGAGTAGGGGTGTCAATGGTCATATATAGTCCTATTTATAAGAAATTTGCTTAACAGAACTAGACCGGTTAAAACTGTACAGTCTAGTCCGATTATGGCGCTTGGCCGTTCAAATATTAAAGCTTAAGAAATATATATTTCAAAGAGTACAATCCCAAAATGGCGCCTAGTCTAGTGTTATGAATGCCAAGGTTTCAAAAACCGTTTAAAGGCTAACCTCAATGTTAGCCTCAGGGCTTGTTTTCCTCCTAAACAGACTTAAAGCTAGCTTATTAGGAGCTGAAAAATATCTACACCTTTTCATGTTAAGGCTAAAAGGATTTTTGTAAGCACTAATATTATGCAAAACGGTGGCTGAGAGGCATATAGCCTCTATTTCAGACCAAAAAAGGAAATGTTTTGGTGGGCTTAAATGAAAAATTAATGCCAATCATTAATATTTCAGCTCAATAAGAAAATTAGAAGCTGAGAAGACAAAAAAAAACTACCCAGTAAAAGTAAAATTAAAAAAACCTAGTTTTTACCGAATTGTTTTAATCAAAGAACTCTTTCCCTCTTCCTCTGTGCCTGCTCTATTCTTGTTTTCTCTATTCCTCCTCTCAGCAACATTGGTGGGCTTTAGTAACTTTCTTCCGGCAATTGCCAAGTTCATATTTTTCTTTTCTTTTTCATCTTATTTCATTTAATTCTCTGCTTCTCTGTTTTTCCCCTTAATATTTTCTCTCCACTCTATTTTTTCTTGATACTTGCTCTGTGCCGCTGTTTTTTCTGAGATTTTTCCTTTGGTACTTGTTAGATATATATTAATTGTGATTAGCTGTATATTAGGTATATATAACTAATTAGCTTAATTATAGGGATCTTAATTAATAACTTTCTTAGGTTAGAATCCTAGCTTTGTGTATATATATGTGTATTATTTTTCAATGGAATTGAGAGAAATAATCTTATTCAATCTAGAATAACAGTACTCTATTTTATATCTAATATTGCTTCTACTTTTCTGTTTTCCTAATATTTTTTTCTCTGTTTTATTTTTTATCTGCTTTTCCGTTTTTTTTTTTTTTTTTTTTTTTTTCTGTTTTATTTCTGATAATTCCTTTATTTTTCTGTTTTTGTCCCTAATATTTCCTTTGCTAATTTTCTGCTCCTTTTCCTGATATTTCCTCTTATATTTGTTTTTTCAGATATTTTCCCTCTACTGCTTCTCTGTTCTTTCTTCTATGTTTTTTTTCCTAATATTTCCTAAGTGCTTATTCTTTTTTTTCTTCTAATATTTCCTCTCTGCTTATTTTTTTATATTTTTTTATGATGTATTCCTTGCTGTTATGCTGGTAAAATTTTATTTCTATGAAATTTTTTTCGATAACATATGAAATGTTTTGTTTATGCACCTTTTTATATATATCTCCCAGTTTGTTACAAACTTATATATATATATATATATATATATATATATCTGAGCAGTTTTAATCACTTGAAACTCTATAAGAATTACATTTAATATTCGGTCTTGTAAGGCCTTACATCTGACTGATCACCCGGTGTAAGGCCTTACAAAAGCTTTAAGTTGGCTATTTTTATTGATTTATTTTCCTAAACATTTTATTTTGATTTTGTAGCTAATTTTTCTTGAAGTTGATATTTTTTTTTTTATTGAAATAGATGTTAATTTATATTAACTATTTGTAAAACTTGAAAATGTCATAAGTTGCAAAAAGAGGTGGCCGTAGAGGTAGAAGTAGGGATAGGGGTGGACTTACAATTCCTCCAAGTGGAGATGGAGATGATTCTACTACTACTGTGCCTCTTCCTCCACCACCACCACCATTACCACCGACAATAGCACCGCCACTGGCAGTAGCAGCACCACACCCACCTCCTATTGTTCAACCTTTAGTTTCAAAGAAGAATGGAAACACTAAAAAGGATCCGGCTTGAAAATATTGTAGATTGGCAGAAACTCCACTAGGAAAAAATTATGTTTGTCTACTGCAACTTTTGTAATAAATTGATCACTAGTGATATAGCATGACTTAAAGAGCCCCTTGCAAAGACAAAAAAAAAATATACAAGGATGTCTTCTAGTTCCACAAGATGTGTATGAGTCTATTTGTGGACTTCTCAAAAAATCACACATAAATAAAGTTGAATCACAAAAAAAAAAAATAGGATGAGATGATAAATTTTGGTTTTATAGTGAAAGTTATAAAAATATGACAACTAGTCCAATTCTAAATACGACAAATGCTATTAGTGAGGAATTCGTGGTCCTATGAATAGATATCTCAATAGCAAGAATGATAGCGATGTTGAGATACTTGGAGACTACCATAAGAAATCGGCAAAACATTCAAAAGGATATTGGAAGGCACTTTTTTGAAAATGCAATTCCATTCAATGTGGTTAGAAGTCCTTTTCTCAATATGCTTCAATCTGTCGAAAATTATGGAAAAGGCCTTAAAGCTCCATCAATGTATGACCATACCACTTGGATTTCAGAAGTGGAAAAAACAAAAACTATTGTTAATGATGTAAAATTGACATGGAACAATACGGGAGTTTCTATAATCAATTTTTTGGTCAATTGTCCTAAAGGAACTACTTTCTTGAAGTCCATTGATGCATCTGATGCTATTAAAGATGCTCAGTTGATGTTTAAGTTGTTAGATGAAGTTATAGAAACTGTTGGAGAGGTTCTTATTATCCAAGTTATGATAGATAATGCCTCAAATTACAAAACAGCTAGGGATTTGCTTATGCAAAAAAGAAAGCACTTGTATTGGACACCGTGTGCAGCCCACGAAATAAATTTGATGCTTGAAAAGCTTGATGAATTACCCCAACACAAGAATGCTTTGCTTAAGGCAAAGAAAGAGTAATTTTATTATAATCATGGATGGGTTTTAAATCTTATGAGACAATTCACTAACAGAAACTGTTCGGCCTGCTGCTACAGAATTTGCAACAACATATCTCACTTTGGATAATATGTATCAATTGAGACTATTTGAGATAGATGTTTATTTCTAGAAAGTGGTCCACCAGCCCATGGGAAAAAAAAAAAGAACGAAAAGAAGGGGCCAATATTGTTATCAAGGACAATTATTTTTGGCCGCTTTAAAAACTACAAAGCCATTGGTATCAGCAATAAGAATGGTTGATCGTGAGAAAGAGCCTACCATGGGTTTCATTTACATTGCTATGGACCAAGCAAAAGAAGAAATAGCTGCAAATTTGGGTGGAGAAGAGGGATCCTACAATGAGATATGAAAAATTATTGATGAGAAGTGAAGTTTGAATTGCATCGCAAGTTGCATGCTGCTGCTTATTTTCTAAATCCTAGGATGTATTATTCAGATAAGTTCTCCAACCACTTTGAAGTTAAGATGGATCTTTATGCATGCATGAAAAAGTTGATCAAAGATGAAAACACAAGAGAAGTGATTATTGAATTGGATCATTAAACATACAAATGAGACTTATTTGGTACAAGGCAAGTAAGGGATTGTGTGTCTAGGCAGACTCTAGGTTAATAAAAGAGCATCTTCTTTAAATTCTTAATTAAAATCATAGGTTGATCTAATTTTGCAATTGTTTTTAATAAAAATGTAGCTAAATGGTGGATGGCATTTGGACTAGAAGTTGCTGACCTTCAAAGCTTTGCTGTTAAGATTTTGAGTCTCACTTGCTCTTCCTCTGCATGTGAGCGCAATTGGAGTACCTTTAATCAGGTATGAAAAGTCTTATTTTTTTAATTAAGAATTATATAAGTGACAGTGAGTATGTTATTTATTATATTCTATGTTGATATACTTTTTTAATAAATTCATACTAAGAGAAGAAACCGCTTGAGCACATTTAAGATGAACAAATTGATGTACATTATGTATAACAAAAGACTGAGCATGAAACACCACAAGAAAAAGACAACAAAAGGAAATAAAGATCATTTAATTGTTGATAATGTGGCACATTCCAATGATGAGTGGATTGTTGGTAAAGAGGTTGAGTGTGATGAAAACTTGGTAAATCATATGATAGTGGTGAAGTAACAATGCAATTGGATCTAGAAACATCAACTTTAAGGAAAGGTAAAAGAAAATTACAACACTATTAAATATTCTCAAATTGTAGGTAATTTTATACTCCAAATACTAACAATATGTTTTTTTTTTTTGTGATAGGAGTAGGACAAAAGAGTCAATTAGTTGATGAAGAGGATAAATGGGTTGAAGTAGAGAATGATGAATTTGAGGAAAGATACGAAGGAATTAATTACTACCGTGATGAATCTACAAGTAATGATGATAATGATAACCCTTTATGTGATTATGAGAATTATAATTTTGGTGATGATTGGAACGAGAATGACAATAATACTTGTGATTATGAGAACGAAGAATACAATGATGATGATAGAGGGCTCTAAATATTAAAGATATCTTAGTTCAATGCTAAGCAGCTAGCTTTTTTTTGAACTTTTAAAGTCTTTTTTAGTATACTTTTTATGAATCTTAAGTTCTTTATCTTGTTTAAATGTTTTAGTGGTGATTGAATTGCTATATTATGAATTATATGATATTATGATTATTATTATGTTATTTTGTAATAATTTGACATTTTTATTGTTTATTTAAAAGTTTTTATTCTTCATTTCGTTTTAATTTGAGGCTTAAGCTTCATCTCACTTCAAGGCTTACGCCTCGCCTCAAATGAAGGGTTACGGATTGGGACTAGAATCCGCCTTTTAAAACCTTGATGGACGCTAATGTTCATGAGTGGAACTTAGGGTTCAATTCCCTGCCATGTCCATTTTTTTTTTTTAAATTTTAAAATGACAATAAACGAGTTACATAAAGTATAACATTTTTTCTAAAACAGAGGCCGAGTGTAAAGAGTTGTTATGGTTCATAGGTTTTATTCAAGAAATTGGTTTAAAGTAAGAGAAATATGTTTTTTATTTTGAAAGTTAGAGTGCTCTTGATTTTTGCAAAAACATCCCCTTCCATACTACTAAACATATTGATGTATGACATCATTAATTGCATAAAGCCGTTGTTTAAGTATCTGTGAAGATAAAAAAAAATTTATATAGATGATAATGCTTCAAGAGTATCGACTAAATTCATAACTAAGCACCATCTGAAGCTTTTCTTGAAAATGGCTAGTTTAAATGACAGATATTTTATACATATTTTTTGAAGTTAATTCCTTTATATTTACATTTATTTTATTATTTTCATGTGCTTTAATTATCAATTTTTTTAATTATAAGAAAATATAATTTATTTAGAATTATTTGAAATTTTTTTGAAATTTTATAGATTTTTTTATGAATTTTATTTAACAAGATCACAAAACTACTATATGTGGAACATTGCCAACATCAAAGGCACAAGTCCTATATGCATGCACAAGATATTACTCGAGGACAAAGCTAAACCAACAAGAGAGGCACAAAGAAGATTGAATCCACCAATGATGGAGGTGGTGACAAAGCAAATACTCAAATGATTAGATGTGGAGGTTATCTACCCCATCTCTGATAACAAATGGGTAAGTTCAGTGCAAGTAGTACCAAAGAAATCCAGTATAATTGTGGTAAAGAATGATGAGAATGCTTTGATACACACAAGATACAAACAGGTTGGAAAGTATGCATGGACTATAGGAAGGTTAACACCAACACCAAGAATGATCATTTTTCTCTACCCTTCATTGATCAAATGATAGAAAGATTACAGATCACTCTTTCTATTGCTTTCTTAATGGCTACTCAAGCTACAACCAAATTACTATAGCACCTGAAGATCAAGAAAAAACCACATTCACCTGCCCCTTTAAAACTTTCGCATTTAGGAGGATGCTATTTAGCCTATGTAATACCCCGGCCACCTTTCAAAGGTGTATGGTAAGTATTTTTTCAAAATATATAGAAGATATTATAAAAGTTTTTATGGATGACTTTACTGTGTATGGTGATTCATGTTATTTATGTCTACATAATTTAACACTTATCCTTAAAAGATGTGTGGAAACTAATCCAGGTATCAGTATAGTATGTCAGTTAGTCCAGAAGTTACACAAACTTGGTGATCAGGTTTAGAAAACTTGACTAGTCTTCGTCATTAATGAATGGCAATATGGCATTAAATAGGGGCCCTTGAAATTCAATAATTTTGTTAAGAGGGGAAAAGAGGGAGATGAACTGGCTTACGAATCCCATCTTTCATATATTGCTCGCCGCACTGAAGAGTTCAAACCATATGCTATAGAATTAAAGAGTCCCTAAAACACAGACAGGAGTAATGATTAGTTGTGACATAAATCAGCAAAAAAAAAATCAATTTCCAAATAAGAAATAAATTAGTAATAAATCAGCAAAAAAAATCAATTTCCAAATAAGAAATATTCAAGCATAATGTTCTTGGAATTGTAGAATGCCCATTATACTAAACCAAAATGACAGGCACACTTGTTGCATCACCTTTAGAATATAAGCTCCCAAAAACAGGAAATAACTAGAATAACTATCATAGAGGTCCATTTTACATCAAATTAATCCAATTTACTACCTGTTAATTTCTTTAACCAATTTGATACCTCTTAAAATTTTGCTTATCCAATTTACTCCCAGTTAAAATTTCATCATCCAATCTACTCCATATTGTTCCATATTTGATGAAAGAGGACAAAGGTCAAATGTACTAACTAGTTTTACAAGTGACATCGAATATAACGGCTATAAGTAAGTTTTTCTACGTCAAATGCACGAGCCATTAACATAGTGCATGTTTTAAAAACAAGGGGATCTGTGGGGGTGTTTTCCCATGAAATAACAGCAGAGACACTATGCCTGGTCATTGAAAATTTTCCCATCGAATATAACAGCTATAAGTTTTTTCTACGTCAAATGCATGAGCCATTAACATAGTGCATTCAAGGGGATCTGTGGGGGTGTTTTCCCATGAAATAACAGCAGAGACATTATGCCTGGTCATTGAAAATTACCATAAGTGAAGCTGTCCCAACATCGAGAAATGAGAGCCAAAAAAGTTTATGACCTGGCACAACAAAGTCATGAATGCGGTTTATTGTGCCAAAAGCATATGATCCTATAAGAATGAGAGGATAGTATCCCCATCGATTTATTGCCTGCATGCATATAGAACAAAAAAGAACAAATCACATTAACCAGTTGCAAAGAAAGAATGAAAGATGCTCTTGCAATTAAATCTGATAACCATATCAGGGAACACCAAAATATTTTAAGGGTCATATTCTTTTTTGATAGATTAACAAATGAAGTGTAGGAGCTTGAACTTTTGCAAGAGAATCAGCTAAAATTCCTTAGCAAATTAGCCTCAAATAGATTCCTCTATTTTTCTTTTGATAATACATAATGAAATTAAGAGACATGGAGTTCCTCCACAGGCTGCAATACTGAAATGTATCAAATTTCTAACATTTGGGGGGTGGGGTTATCAATTTGTTCAAATTACTGAGAAGATTAGGACCAAAATAATATAAACATGCCACATATCTCTCTTTACATCTCTGGCTCTAGAAAACTAGGTATCATGCAGTATACCTTCATATCTGCTCTTGCATCTGGTTGATATACTCGGTCTGACATGCTTACTGCCATCTGAAGTTTCCAAGGTAGAAGTATATAACAATAAGTGCTCATTTGATCGAAAATTGTTTGCCTAGGAATGAAATTGGATAACAGAGATACATACACGAGTAACATTGTTTAGCGTGCGTATCACTTGAAAGTACGTAAAACCATTGTAAAGAATTGCACCCCATAATGGCATATAGAAAGTTATGAAGTGTGTTGCCTGCAGTGATCATACAAAGATGAGTTCTGAATGTATCTCTTGTTTGTAAAAGCAACTACAACATCCAAAATTGAAAAAGGAAGCAATAGCCCCATTACCTGAGTAAAAGCTTCACTTTTCCTGTTCTAGTACTACAGAATTAAGATAGAATTTCCAAACACACAAAAGCATATTCTTGATTTCATGAATTTACATATACTTAACACTCTTAATCCACTCAGACCAATTGTTAACTTGGATAAGCCATTACATGATAAGTAAATTCTAAAACCAATTTCATACGTATCTAGCAATTTAAGTCACAATATTTATCTCTAATTGCGTTTCTCAATTGGAGATTCATGACCCCCTATCACATCACTCCAATGCACGATAATACAACTACCGACAATTTCCAAAACACATCTAACTAATACATGCATTCAATAGCTCCCCATGTAAAACCAACTACTTGCAATAAAACATTAAGAAGTTCTTGGGTCATTTGAAAATTCTAACATGAAAGAATAAAATCATGAGACTGCATCCTGAGAGTCAATAGTAGCACACTTACCTTCCCAACATAGCCTGTTTGTACAAAACACCATGTACCTAAGTGTCCTAAGCGTCCATGATGATTAGCCAGAGAGCGTATGACTGTCACAACTAGAGAAGTTCCTACAAACACATTCATACTCAAATAAGCATCATTTCCAAAGTGAACTTAAACAACAAGATGAATCACTAGTCAAGCTTACGTAAAGAATAATTATCAATTGAAAATTAAGATTTTTTTCTCTAGAACTATATTCTCGAAGGAAAGTGCAAAAGTCTATTAAGTGAAGATAAAGTGCAAATAATACAACTGAGCTATCAATCAGAGAAGGGACATAGGAAAAAGGCAAATATTTATAATGGATTATAAACATACAAAGATATCTTTGGTTTATGTAGAGAATAACGATCAATTGAAAATTAACACAGGCTTATGTAGAGAATAACTATCAGTTGAAAATTAACATTTTTTCTCTAGAACTCTATTCTCAAAGGAAACTGAAAAGACTATTAACTGAAGATTAAGGCAGTAACTGCAATTAACACAACTGAGCTACCAATCAGAGAAGAGGCAAATATTTATAATGGAATTATAAATATAAAGATATCTTTGGTTGCATACAGTGAGTCAACTCATACCCCAAACATACAAGTGAAACATAGCCTCCATGTCTTCAACATCTGTCTTGTGTTTTACAACAGTGCGGTGAAGAGTAAAAGCTATAGTTGTAGTCCACAGAAAAGACGCGACACAGAAGAAATGTGTGCTATAGCCCTCAGCATAGCAGAAAAATCCTTTGGATGGATCCCTTGACAAAGAAAATCATTATAGTTCCACTTTAAAATACATATATGTATATACGTACAGTAAAAAAAATGCACAAGAAGATGGTGGCTGTGTGGATAACAGCACTTTAGTCAGAAAGCTTACCCCACCATGCTGAAGAAGCTACAGAACATATCCTGCATCCAGGAAATCAACTGGTGAGAATATCCTAATTCTTACTCACACAAGAGCGCAATAGATATGACTACATTGTCTCCAGTTCTCCTTGTGTGTGATGAAACAATAACAGTCTTGCAAGTATATTGTAATGACAGAATGTCAACAGTGTTAGGTTGAAACGATGTTTTTTTAGGATTTATGTGCATTAATCTTCACAAAACTATCTGGTCAACCTTACGAAATGAAAAACCTAACTAAGAGTTCAAAGTAAAGAACACATTTGTACAATGGAGATTCAGATCAATGTCTTTAAGGCATAAACAACAGAGATTCAGATGAATGTCATTAAGGCATAAACAGCGTACAATGGAGATTCAAGCTCCACCAATGGTAAAAGCAGACCGTAACCGCTACATTTTTATGCTTATCTTACAAATTCTACACTAAAGTGTTACAGAATCTATATCCTTAATTGGACACTACTATCTTAATTACTTAAATGAAAGTCTCCTTTGCTTATTTGTTTTGCCCTTTCTTGTTCCAATATTTCATGCCAAGATTGCAGCAAATGGATGGATAAGAACAACGGAGCTCAACATGCTCAAAAAAATCAATTAAATCAAAGAAAGAAGCATTGAGTAGTTGGTAACTAATTCACTAAGGTAGGACTACCAGCGAAGCTCCAATTGTGTCATTTCACTAATCCTTTTTTATCGAAATGGAAAACTAGGGAAAATCTGACCATCACCACGAAGTAATTTCACTAATAAGATTGGTGTCGTATCACAACAATATTACATTATCAGAGTTGATTATTGCATCAATTTTCCAGAACAATCCAGTTTCTTCTGGGATTCGATATATAGCTAAAGTATTCTTGAACCGAACTTAAAATAATAAAAATACCGGTTCCAAGTGTAGGCGAGTATTTAGATCTATCAAACAGCAAACATACAACACTAAAATACTGAAGTATACAAAATTAAAATTAATTATAATAATAGCAAAGAGGGGGAGAGAGAAAGTTACAGAGAGGGCAAGATAGAAGACAAGCTTAAAAGAGAACTTGCGGAGTTCTTTGAAGAGGACATAGCAGAGCACTATAAAGCTCGAACCGATGAAGGAAAAGCATGCCGCTCCAACGTTAACCGTCGTCAAGATCTGTCGATCGTGAGTCGTCAGACTACCGGCGACTTGCCCCGTCGCCGACATTATTTCCGTTTTTTTTTTTTTTTCTTTTTTCTTTTTGAGAATAATTAAAGTTTCAGTAGCCCCTTGTTATTTGGCTCTGAATAATCGGCACCAAATCCAAGTATAGAGGCAGAAATTGTTTCACTCTCAAATGTTGAGCCAATTAGCCAAGATTGAGATCAAATCAGTAGGTAACTTTCAATTCGATGACAGTCGAATACCAAGGATGCAATTTACAATAAAACATTTTAAGCAAAAAATTTATGCGTGTCTAATTGGCAATGACTTAACCTTGGCCGGTTCGACATGGTCATTACTTAACATACAAGACATAAAAGTGTCCGTGCCCTGATTAAGTCATTGGCTTATTGGTTGTTTGGTCCATTACAAATGATGCCACATATTCTCATTATATTGAAAACATTACGTCAATTAAGAATAAATAAACTTTCCAAATTTTATATAAGTTTTTTTGATTAAAAATTTTATATAATTTAGTTATTCAAAAAAAAAATATTCAATTTATCATCCTTTAATCCTTTAAAATTTAGGGGTGTCAATTTGTAAAAATTGGAACTCAAATTAGTTCAATCCAAATTAGTCTAATTTTAACTCAAACTAAATTTAATTTGCATCATGAATTACAAATATTAATCCAAACCAAAAAAGTTTCGGCTAGTCCAAACTAGCTTAAATTATTAATTGATTTTTTTGCCTTATTCAACCTGATATTAATTTAAAATATTATAAATTTTTTTATAATTTTTAATCTAATTAAAATAATTAAAGCTTTGAAATGAATCAAATGCATTCTAATAATATTAAACATATAAATAAAAATTTTATAAGAATTTTTTACAAAATTAAAAAGTAAAAGTTTCAAAACTATAATTATATTACAAAACAACTAAAGAAACCATTACTTAAAATTAAAATAAATGAATATTTTAGACTTAAATTTCATGTAATTATTATTAGTAATAACATAATATATTTACACATGTAACTAAGAATAATAAAATTATAAGCTAATTTGAAAGACCTACGAACAAACTAATAAACTCATCATAAGTACATTATATGAAATAATTTATAAATTTAAAAGAAACTGCAACAAATCCCAATTTTTAAATGAAATTCAAAAATACTCATATAAATAGTCACATTCATTCTTGATAAGATGCTACCTAATTCTTGTTAATAAGTGAATAATCAATATATGAAGATGAAAAGTTACAATAAAAATAATAAGAGAAATGCAGCAATTTTTTTATAATATGAATCAATAGACTCGACTTATAGAAAAAAAAAATAGGAATAATATGTAACAATAATTATAATTATTTTTTTATTTTCGTTTTATCGTAATAACTCTAACTCAGTCCTAATTTTTTGTGTTACTTAGACTGGCCCAAATTGACAGAGTTTGAAATTCACTACACAACCGATTACACGACAGTAAAAAGTAAACAAGTAATTAAATAAACAAATAATAATAAAGACAGAAAATAAACAATCAATTTAAATAAACTATGAAAATGAAATACCAATAGAAAGTATACAATATAGCAACACTAAACATGGAAGACAACAAACATGCATATAATATAGAAAAGCAATAAAAAAAGAAAAGGCTTTTAAATGACATCGAAATACTTATAAGTTAGAACATACTCAAATAAAACTCTAATTGTACTCAGCATATAGAATCAAACATGCATAGTAATATGCTCTATATGGGTATTGTCTCTATGTGATAACATTCACGAGTTCCTTAAAACAACTACTCGACAGTGATGTGTTAAAATGTGTACTCGCAAGTGTACGAATCACTCGTAGGAAAGTGATAAGCAACTTCCAAGGTCGGTCTCTCAAGGAATTGCAGTGGTTTTAAATAACTAACTTTTTAATCTAAATAGAGTTCTAATGAAAATAAAACACTAATTAAATAGAGTTCTAGTGAAACTAAAACTCTAAGTAACTAGAATCCTAAAGCTACTAAAACTGTAAAAATGTTGTTTGTTTTTGTAACGAGAACAATCATACGACAATCAAACGAAAACAGAATTGCAAGCAAACAATCAATTCAATTAAATCAAATATCAATGGAGGATGTATGGACGTTTAGCTTGGTTGACCATGCTTGCATCGAAAAGGTATGGTGAGATAACATGAACGTCCTATATAAACTAAACTACAGGCTTTCCTTTTAATTACGAGACTCCTTTTGGCGGGGGTAGGTCTCTTTATTGATTAACTAATTAATTGCCTTTGGCGGGGGTAAATCAAATAGTAATCAAATTATGCGCAAGGAAAACATGCCAATCAAATTAATGCTATGACTAAGTCACTAACTTGAAGCTTCGATTAAGTGTTTCGGAATAAAGTTAAGGTGACGTTCCTATAACTAAATTCTCAGATTTTTCAACCTAACTACGAACATCAAATGGGCCCATGATTATTCATAATTAAATATCTAAACATGCTCTTAATCAAAAAGTAATTCGTTTATTCCAAATCAATAAAATACACCATACACAATCCTAGCAAACATGGCAACACAAACTAAACATCCATAATAAAATTAGCCAGACATGTTCATATTAATATTCATAGACAAATAAAATATGATCATACACTTTAACAAAAAGAGAAGAGGAATTAATTCTATAACAACAAGAAAATCCTAGATCTAAATACCGCTTATGGATTGGATAGCGTTCTTCTCCGTAAGCTTTATCTTCGATCGTCGTTGGCTTCCTTGAATCCTTAGAATAGTGTCTCTCACTTCGTTAGAGTGTGGCAACGCTCTCAAAACTGATTGAATGTAGTGTTTGGATCGCAAAATTGTGAAAAATAAGAGTTGTGTACGAATTGGTCGAGTTCTGTTGTAAAGGGGGTCTAAGGGGGTATTTATAAATGTAAGGGATTCCTGATTGCATTAGGAACAGGCGCGCCGCAGCATGCATTTTCCCCGCCGCGGCGTAACACAAATTCTGGAAATTGTGTAAAAACCCGAGAGCTCCCCGCCGCGGCATGACTTTTCCTCGCCGCGGCGCGCTTTGTCTTCAGTTTCTTCACATGTACCCCCTTACATATGTGATGGCTCGTTATGTAAGGCTTACATATTTGTCTCGTTTAGCCCGTAACTCGTGATCCGAGCGCCGTAAGTGTTCCGTCTTTGCGTGTTTTCATTATTTGACTCATTTGACGCTAAAAACACCTGAAATACACTAAAATATACCCGTGACTCCGAATGGATAGATTTATGAAATTAATTGAATAAACAATAATAATAAATCTATATATCAAACAATTAAGCACAATTAATCACAAAATATTAGTGCTTTTCGAGCACTCATCACAACCCCCAACCAGCTTCTTGCTAGTCTCTAGCAAGTGAAGCGACCTAAAAAAAATAAATAAATAAAAACAAACAAATAAACTAACCTAACCTAAATCACTTCCGTAGATTGTCACGGTTGCATTTAGCATATGCAACAAGCCTTTAAACCCCTAGGTGGCCCTAGTGGACGAGTTATAGTCTCGTGAGGGTTTCTAGTGATGATACCCACAAACATCGTACGACTCTCAAAACTAATAAAGACTCTAACAATACTTGGATCAATCCATGCATACGTCTTAAAAATTGTTAACAACGAATGATACATGAAATAGTTAAACATCACCTAAGCTCAAAAACAGTCCAAACATCAAACTCATCATGGTAATCGAATTTTGAATAACCAATCAAACTACAAACCCGTTAGTTATACTATCTGACCGTGTCATGCATGATATTCATAGGTTATATTTCAATATCTCATAAATGTGCAAGTAAAATATTAATGTGAATTTTGCACTTGCAAACTCCATATGCTCATTTTTCAAACTCATCTCCACTAATATAGAAACTAAACTACCTAGAATCAATAGGACTTCATTAGGCTTGTAAAATTGTGGTTAGGTGTGTGATTATGAAAGTACGAAAATGATGTTTTCGATAGGGCAAGAGTACTTTTTATGTCACAAACTTATTTTCAACTTTTTCCACCAAGTGTTCTTTTTCATCCTCCTATAAATTCCATATGTCCCTTGGATCTTTTTGCTTGATTCTCTTTCTTTATTTTTTTCTTGCTTATTTTTTTAATCATCATCATCAACATTTTTTTTTTTTGATGAAGCAAGATAAATTCAACATAATTGCTCATGAAAATCAAATATTATATTGAGTACTCTTATCACTAAGGGTAGTACAATATATGTCAATGTTGAGTTCAAGGGTATACTATGGATAACAATAATACGGGGAGGCTTGAAAAGTCCAAACGGTCCAAGGATGGCCTAAATCACTTTCTAGGTGGCATTTGTTTCTATTATTTCGCTTCAATTTGTTTTCAAATGGGTTCTAGAGCTTGTTGAGACTTAAAACATATCATGAACATGCAAACATTCCACAAATCAAAATAGCTATACTAACCATGCAAACTACCACATGTACCACAAAATCCTCAAATTAGATGAATCTAACATTTATGTGCTTCGTTGCTTAGGTAAAAGTCCAACATCTCTCACATGTCATCGTCATTACAATCATGTTAATATCATAGATTTCCGGATTGACTCAAGTAAACACGACACTAACCTAAAACACTTCAAGTGACAAAAGTTAAAAATTTAAAATTGGTCATATTTCATGCTCATGGAATATCCTTCCCACCCCCAACCTACTTTCTGCATTGTCCTCAATGTTGAAAAAGAAGAACAAAAGAAATAAGAAAAAAGTGTGAGAAGTTACCCCCCTTTCGTATGAGATTGTGTCATTGCTCGTTATGCTCCGGTTCACTGTTCCTCGCTTTTCTCATGAAGAATTTATGTGTATGAACATATATTGAACCTCAAAGTGTATGCAACACAATTCAAACTCAAACCCAATTTTAGATTATAACTAAGTCAGATGAAAACAGAAAAACATTAAACTAAGTTAAACAATCCAAAAATAATAATAAAAATACGATAAAAGAAATAAAAACAACGAAAGAGATACGATACCGAATGGGTGCCTCCCATTAAGGGCTTAGTTTAACGTCTTAGCAAGACGTGACTGATCTCGTGTCAAGGGGGGTTAAATGTGTAATTGTACTGTTTATCTCCTCCCTTATCTTTCTCAAAATGAGCTTTCGTCCTCCAAGTCGAGTTTTTGTAGTTAGAATGCTTAATGCATTCTTTGTAGGCATCATCCCGACTTAAATTTATCAGTTTGTCCTTCCCTCTCCATTCAATGTTTTGAGCCTCAATTCTGTTACTTATGCTATCCTGCAATTGAATGTTAGAAAGAATAGGGGAGGGTTGAAAAATTTCAAACTGAACAGTCTCTCCAAAAACTGTCATTGATAACTTCCTATTATGGACCTCAATAGTTGTCTTGGTCGTGGCCATGAATGGTCTACCAAGAATAATTGTATGTTCCTTGTCCTTAAGAAAATTTTTGTCCATCTCAAACACCACAAAGTCCACTGGTACAATAAACTTGTCCACCTATACTAACAAATTTTCCACTATTCCTTTTGGGTATTGAATAGAACCGTTTGCAAGTTGAAGGGTCATCCTTGTTTCTTTAAACTTTCCTAATCCTAGTTGCAAGTACACTGAATATGGCATTAGGTTTATACCTGCTCCTAAGTCTAGCATAGCCTCGAATACCCTTTTGTCTCCCATAGTGATGTTAATGTTGAAACTACCTGGATCTTTCATTTTGAGAGGTAAGTGTTGTTGGATCATTGGACTAGCAATTTCTGACATTTCATTCTCTTTGCTTCTACTCTTGTTGATGATAAAGTTCTGATTTTTCTCCTTAAACTGGTGCATAGGTGGTATTGGTAGTCGGTATGGGTCCATTGACTTGTGCAATCGAAAAATGTTGGATGTTTCTCCAATTTCTTTCTTGGGAAGTTCATTAGGAGTGGTATTAGACTCATCATCTCCCTTGAGAGTTGAATTCTCACCTTCCAAGTTACCTGTACTGGACAACAAAACATTAGAATTATCAGGTAAATTTTTAGGTACCTCCTCATCACTTTGAAGGACTGTGATCGCCTTTGCTTGTTCAGGTTGACTAGGCAGCTTTCCTGTTTCTTGTTTGTACATTTGTTCCGCTAGCTGCCCAACCTGTATTTCCACTCTCTTCACTAAGCTTCTATAGAGTCAATCCTTCCATTACAAGAGTGTATGAAATTGTTTAGGGTTTCCTCTACGGTTGGCTTATTTTGTGGAAATTGTCGGTTTACATTTTGGCCTTGTGTTTGGTTTTGGACAAATTGTTGGCTATTGTTTTGTTTCCATCCAAAATTAGGGTGATTCCTCCATCCAAGGTTGTAGGTATTTGAATAAGGGTCGTTCCTAGGTCTAGGTTGGTACCCTTGCATTAAATTAGCCCCTTCAGTAGTACCTGTATAAGGATCACCTGCAAAAGAACAAACATTAGCTCCGTGTCCATATGAACCACAAACTCCACATACCTCGTGTTTTGGCATTTGATTAACATTGGAGGTTGTGAGAAGTTGCACTTGTTTTGTCAATTCAGCAAGTTGCATGGCCATTTCATTGTTGGATCCCAATTCGTGGACTCCAGCTCGTCTTCCTCTAGCGCTCTTTTGTCGGGAATTGGCTCCCAACATCTCGAATAGTTCGTATGTTTCATCCGCTGTTTTCTCACCCATTGCTCCTCCTGCAGCATTGTCAACTGTGAATTGACATTGTAGTGTCAATCCGTCATAGAAAAACTGATTCTATAACTGCAACGGGAAGTGGTGGTGTGGACATTGTATCAACAGCAATTTGAATCTGTCCCAAGCCTCGTGGAAGGGTTCTCCGTTCATCTGCGAAAAAGTAGCAATTTTTGTTCTTAGATCAGATGTCTTTTGATGGGAATAGAACTTACCCATAAATTTATTGTAAACATCGTCCCATGTGACCAAAGAACTGGGTGCTAACGTCATTAGCCAAGACTTAGCTCTATCCTTGAGAGTGTATGGAAAACACCTCATGCGTAGTTGATCTTCACTAAGTCCCTACAGTGGAAAAGTTTGCACAGTAGCATATAGTTTACGCTTAAAATTTAAAGGATCTTCATTAGGGATACCGTAAAAGGAGGGAAGCATGGAATAATGAATATTTTTCAATTCATAATTCTTAGCCGCCTCTGTAAGTCGAATGCACGATGTGGCGGTCCCAATGATAGGTCTTGCAAACTCTTTGTTCATCATCTGCCTAGCTACGTTGTCACCCATTGTTGCTTGCAATTGTTGTTGGACTTCTTCCTCTTGATATTGATTATCCAGTTTCTTTGATCGGTGTTTGACTCTGTGTATGTTGTCAATAAAAGGAGAGAGTTCCTTGTTAAGTGATCTCCTACCCTGCATGCACAAATAAAAAAAAGCAAACAAAGATCAAGGCAGCAGTGAAATTTGAAAATTAAGCACTATTTTTTTATTTTTTTTGATTTTCTGATTCTTTTTTTTTTCGAATAAAATAAATAAATAAAACAAAGAAATAAATAAAATAAACAAACAAATAAAAATAAATCAGAAACTCGAAAAAGTTAAAAAGAAAATTATTTAAAACGCCAATTCCCCGGCAACGGCGCCAAAAACTTGATGTGTTAAAATGTGTACTCGCAAGTGTACGAATCACTCGTAGGAAAGTGATAAGCAACTTTCAAGGTCGGTCTCTCAAGGAATTGCAGTGGTTTTAAATAACTAACTTTTTAATCTAAATAGAGTTCTAATGAAAATAAAACACTAATTAAATAGAGTTCTAGTGAAACTAAAACTCTAAGTAACTAGAATCCTAAAGCTACTAAAACTGTAAAAATGTTGTTTGTTTTTGTAACGAGAACAATCATACGACAATCAAACGAAAACAGAATCGCAAGCAAACAATCAATTCAATTAAATCAAATATCAATGGAGGATGTATGGACGTTTAGCTTGGTTGACCATGCTTGCATCGAAAAGGTATGGTGAGATAACATGAACGTCCTATATAAACTAAACTACCGGCTTTCCTTTTAATTACGAGACTCCTTTTGGCGGGGGTAGGTCTCTTTATTGATTAACTAATTAATTGCCTTTGGCGGGGGTAAATCAAATAGTAATCAAATTATGCGCAAGGAAAACATGCCAATCAAATTAATGCTATGACTAAGTCACTAACTTGAAGCTTCGATTAAGTGTTTCGGAATAAAGTTAAGGTGACGTTCCTATAACTAAATTCTCAGATTTTTCAACCTAACTACGAACATCAAATGGGCCCATGATTATTCATAATTAAATATCTAAACATGCTCTTAATCAAAAAGTAATTCGTTTATTCCAAATCAATAAAATACACCATACACAATCCTAGCAAACATGGCAACACAAACTAAACATCCATAATAAAATTAGCCAGACATGTTCATATTAATATTCATAGACAAATAAAATATGATCATACACTTTAACAAAAAGAGAAGAGGAATTAATTCTATAACAACAAGAAAATCCTAGATCTAAATACCGCTTATGGATTGGATAGCGTTCTTCTCCGTAAGCTTTATCTTCGATCGTCGTTGGCTTCCTTGAATCCTTAGAATAGTGTCTCTCACTTCGTTAGAGTGTGGCAACGCTCTCAAAACTGATTGAATGTAGTGTTTGGATCGCAAAATTGTGAAAAATAAGAGTTGTGTACGAATTGGTCGAGTTCTGTTGTAAAGGGGGTCTAAGGGGGTATTTATAAATGTAAGGGATTCCTGATTGCATTAGGAACAGGCGCGCCACGGCATGCATTTTCCCCGCCGCGGCGTAACACAAATTCTGGAAATTGTGTAAAAACCCGAGAGCTCCCCGCCGCGGCATGACTTTTCCCCGCCGCGGCATGACTTTTCCTCGCCGCGGCGCGCTTTGTCTTCAATTTCTTCACATGTACCCCCTTACATATGTGATGGGTCGTTATGTAAGGCTTACATATTTGTCTCGTTTAGCCCGTAACTCGTGATCCGAGCGCCGTAAGTGTTCCGTCTTTGCGTGTTTTCATTATTTGACTCATTTGACGCTAAAAACACCTGAAATACACTAAAATATACCCGTGACTCCGAATGGATAGATTTATGAAATTAATTGAATAAACAATAATAATAAATCTATATATCAAACAATTAAGCACAATTAATCACGAAATATTAGTGCTTTTCGAGCACTCATCAGACTGCAGTCAATTTACTAAAAAGAAAATCATCAATTTACAACGTAGAAATTTATGCTAATACTATTAGTTTTGAAAATTCTTTTTAAATAAAAATATGACTTTTAATAACGAAAATTACAAAAGCTATTGGAATTAAGCAACAAAAATTTGCCCAACAAAGATTTTATGATATTTATAATTTATTTATAACCAAGTAGAATGAAAAGCACTTACATTCATAGGGTATGAACATCCCCACAATTTTCAAATTGATCAAAAATCTAATTCTAGTTCTTCAACTAGAATTTGTTGTGTTGATGTGTATATTTATGGAACAACATTTTTCTATCAAGAAAAAATTCTTGAATCACTACGACATTAGGTTGAATTTTATTCTCACAAAATTCTCTTAATTGAGTATGGAAAAATTCTCTAATTTTTTTTCAAGTGGTTGGCCATGCATGAGGAGGAGAGGGTGATTAAATAGTTCTAATTTGGCTAGGAGTTGGTATAAAACAACTCATAATTTCACTGCTATTAAGAATCGTTCACATAACTAAATTGTGTGCTTGAGAGAATTTTCACTCTCACACAACTCAAGCCCATGCCACCTTGGAGTCCTACTTCAAGTGGTGTGCTACAATCTAATTCTAAATTAAGTTGCTATATTAATTAATCTAAAAATTAAATCTTATTTGACAATTACAAAAATGTTATTCTTGTCCTACAAATATTTAAATGCGTACCAAACATTTAAATTTAGCATTTTAATAATTTAATTAATTCAAATAAATATTTTGTTCAACTACATATTATTAATTAATTGAATTAATTCAACTACACCAAATTACTAGTTTTTCCTTATATATTTATTTGACATTTATAGCCATCATAAATGTCCTAATAAATAAACATGCATTTTAATTATATGAAATAATTAATTTCAAATTGTTCATTCATTTATATTGGAAGCAAAATCGTTCAATCTTTGTTATGGAGCAAACTTATTAACCAATGGAACTACACATTCAAGTTTAAGTAAAGCATTAATACATTAATTAACCTCTCACTAATTATCAATCTTTATTAATCACAGAGTTACTCTTCTATAAACCTGGGACAGAATACTCTCAAATATCATAGGTAGTATTTATCCAACATAACGTATATGAGTAGTTCATTGACATAGCCATTAGGTACAATTCAATCATCCACAACTAGTTTGTAATACAATCAAGGTCATTAAATTTGTTTTAACTCATTTATTACATCCTCTTATTGAGTACAAGTGATGCGCATAAACAACTATCTATTATCATATTATAGACTGTGTGCAGCTATTTAAGATCTAGATCCTTAAACAAGGGAACTGCTATCTAACATTTGTAAATATATGCAATGGATTCCACATCTTGTGATATGACTTCTTTGTCCACAAACACACTGACATACCAACATACAAGATATCTTAGCCTAACATTTTGGGCATCATCGAGTAAGTCGAATACTAATGTGCTACAATAAGAGGCCAGTCAAATCACTCAAGATTAAGATTGTTTCACGCATGTTCATCGAGTAACTAGATAAACAATTATGAGTAAATGATGTGTAAGTTTTAGTACTCACAAGTGTACAAACAATTTGTAGCAAGCCATAAGTAAACTACAAGATCAATCTCTCAAGAAATTGGAGTAGTTTTAAATAATCATCTTAACTTACTAAAAATTCTAAAAACTAACAAAAAATAATATTTCAAACTTAACCTAGCTCAAAAATGTCAATAACAATCAATAGTGAATATATAAACATTTGTTTGATCATGCTTGCATCGAAATAATATGGTGAATTAATATGAACGAACTTATAAATAAAGATTATCGACTTTCCTTTTATTTACAAAAATTCTTATGAATCGATTAATTTTTTTTGGTGATTAACTAACTAATATCTTATAGATGTAGTATATTAACTAGCAATCAAATTACACTCAAGGAAAAAATGTCAAACAATCAAATGACATGATTAGGTCATTAAATTGAATCTTTGATTAAGTTTTTCACAATCTAGTCAAAGTAACATTCCTAAAACTTAATTTTTAGATTTTTCAATCTATTTATAAACCTCAAATTGACCCATAAAAATCCACAAATAAATATTTAAACAAACTTTTAATCAAAAGATAACTTCATTTATTTTATGCAATAAAATTATTCATCATAATAAATCTAACAAATATGACAACACACGCTAAACAACCATGATAAAATTAGCCAGACATGTTTAGATTCACATTCATAGACAAAGAAAATCTAACATATATTTTAAAAGAGAAAAAGAAGAATAAAAATCTAATAACAACAAGAAACGTAGATCTAAATATCATAAATGATTTGAATGATGTTTCCTTCCCAAAAGTTTGATCTTCAATCTTTAATGGCTTCTTGTATCCATAGAATTGATTACCTTGCCTCTTAAATGTGACAAAACTCTAAAAATCTTAATAAGTTTCGTAATAAATCGTATATTGAATTCTGTATAAGTTGGAAACCTAATGGAGTATTTATAGGTATAATGGTTACATAAAATTCATGCTCCCAAAATTTTACGGGTGCCGTGACACCTATTTTTTTTCCATTGTGGCACAAGGCTAAAACTGAGTGCCATAGTAAAAACAGAGACCAGTGTGCAATGACACACAATTTCTTCTGCTACGGCACATGTTGGATTTCAATCCCATACAAAAATCCAAGGGTTGTATGCAACAAGCCTTTAAACCCTTAGGTGGCCCTAGTGGACGAGTTATAGTTTCTTGAGAGTTTTCAGTGATAATACCTACAAACATCTTAAGACATTGAAACTACCAATAACTCTAAACATACTCAAATATATCCATGCATAAGTCTCAAAAATTGTTCATGACAAATGGCATATGAATTAGTTGAAAATCAATCAAGTTTAAAAATAGTCCAAACTTCAAATCAATTTTTGTAATTGGCTCTTGAACAAACAATCAAACAACAAATTCCATTAGTAATAATATCAAATTGTGTCATGCATGGTATTCATAAAGAATTGCTATCTCAAACTCCATAGGCTTACCTTTTAAATACATATCCACTAATATAGAAACCAAAAATACCCTGAATCAATAGGACTTCATTAAGCTTGTAATGTTGGGCTAAGGTGTAGGGTTACGAAAGAATGGGAAGGTTATTCTCAAGAAGATAAGAGTACTTATCATTTTTAGAGTAACAACACTAATTTAAGTTTTTCATTAACTCACAAACTTACCCAACTTTTCAACCAAATGTTTTCCTCATTCCTCCTATTTTATAAATTACATGTTTCCCTTTAACATTTATTTACTTTATCTTTTCTTTTGTATCTCTTGCTTATTATTATTTTTTTTAAGCTAGAGACATATAACTCCCCTCAAATTTAAATGCTCATAAAACATTTGTGTTACATTGAGTACTCTTATTACTAAAGGTAGGATAATATATATTTTTGGCTTATAGAGGTAGGTTATTGTAGGTTTAAGAAAGTAAACTTCTAAGGTTAAATTATATCCTAATTAAGCTCAAAAAGGGTAACTATGGATGAAATAATATGGGAAGGCTTGAAAAGTTCAAACAGTCCAAGAATTGCCTAAATTATTTTTTAAGTAATATGTAATTCTATTATTTTGCCTCAATGAATTCTCAAGTAAGTTATAGAGTTTGTTGAAACTTGAAATATATTATGAACATGCGTACATTGCAACAATCCAAAATTGTGATAGTAACCAAATAAACTACCACATACCTCAAATGCCTAAACTAAATGAATCTAACACTTTATGTCTTTTTACTTGGGTAAAATCATTTTCTTTCACATGTCATTGTTATTAAAATCGTATTAATATCATAGACTTTCGAATTGATTCGATTAGACTCAACACTATCCTAATAGAAATCAAATAAAAATCCGATAAACAAGTACAAAAGTTAAAAATTAGACCTAATTCATTCTTATGGAAAATATTTTTTCCACTCCAACCTAATTCCTACATTGTCTTCAATGTACCAAAGAAAAAAAGAAAATTAAGTTAAAGAGTGAAGAAGTTACCCCCCTTTTGTATGTTCATTATGTGTGCATTTCATTCAAGATCCATCTCACCACTCCTTTGCCTTTCTCAAATTAGAGCACTAAGCTTCTCATATGATATGTTAAGTGGAACTCTAGTATTTGCATCACATCTCAATAGTCAAATTAGAACTAAACTTAAAACAGATTAAGTCATACGCCACCAAACAAAGTTAATAGTCTTAGTACATAACCAAATCAAAATAAAAAGAAACATAGAAAAAATTGAAAAATAAGAGAAATAAAAGAAAACCTTAAATAAAATAAAAGATTAACATGAAAAAAATCTGAGCGTTTAGGCTTCAACCGGGTATGCGGGCCAAGGCACATATTTTCTTCTACCGTGGCGAGAGGTTGAAAATAGACCCCCATAGTAGAAATAGAGAGTTCACCTCTGTGGCACATAAATTTACCCGCTGCGGCGAGGGTTAATTTTTGGCTCCCATGGTAAAAACTGAGAGTGAACCACCACAATACAAATATTTTCCTGCCGCAGCATAACCTGTTGTACATGTCTTGTAAATGTCCCTTACATAATTAATGAATCCTAACATAAGGCTTACGTTCTTTTGCTCTTGTTTGTTCCCCCTTACATAGTAAATATCATACAATGTAAAGCTTACATTCTTTAGCTCTTTTTACTCAATTTTCACTCTCTTTGACCACTTAAGTCCACAATTCATCTCACACTTACTTGAACCTACAAAACACAAAAATACCTTACAAAACACAGTAATATAGAAATAAAACATAAAATAAATACTTAAATACTTAAAAACTAACAAATAACAGGTCCAAAATAGTGTTAATCACAACCAAATCAAAATAAAAGAACTATAGAAAAAACTAAAAAATAAGAGAAATAAAAGAAAACCTTAAATAAAATTAAAGATTAACATGAAAAAAAATTACAAAGGCAAAAAGAGGCTTAATCCTCCATATCATCATGTTGCTCTTCTTCAATTTCAGGTTAGTCTTCAGGCAGCACATACACGAAATCATGATCGAGGTAGTCAGGAGCTCTACCAAATTGATTTAGGTCTACTCCACTTTGTGTTAGTTGGAAGCTTGTCATCCTGTGGAGTAGTGCTTGATATTCATGTGAATATTTCATTTGTTCACAAAGCCAAGCTTGTTATTAGTACTGATACTCTTGCATTTTATTCACCTTCTCTTCAAAGTTTCATATTCTATCCTTAGTTGTAGCTTGGAAGAGGTTCTAATACACTTTCTACTTCCTCAACCCTTTTTATTCCCACTGGTAAGGCAACTGTACGACCAATGAAGTGCCCTTGTATATTCAATAAACGTCATTGGCAGGAGTGGCCCTTATATACAAGAGAAATATAATCATTAACAAGAGATGCATTGCGAGCTGCTTGAATATTAGGATGAAAATTGGCTGATCGGTGAGGGGATACTAGATCAAAGAATCGTTAATTTTTTGTTTGAAATTTGGTTGGGAATTGAATTAGAACATGAAGATAAGGTTCCCCATTTTTGTGTAACTCAAATGTGACCCTAATGTAATTGGGTTTTTTATCTTTCAGGCATTTGTTCAATTGATCTAGGCATTCTTCCTTAGACAATGAACATTTGGGATAGGTGAGGAATATGTTCTTTGATTGAAGACAAAATGAATGATTAGAAGGCATATTAAATAAAGTATATAAACTCTAATTTAAAGATAAGAACACTAATTGAGAGAAAAAACGAGAGGGTACTCTAAGCAGAGCTCAAAAAAACTGTGGTTATTTGGTGGAGTATTGGAGTGACATATATAGAGGTTAGGGGTGGCCTTTATAATATTACAGGGCCACCTCGCGCCCCTTTTATCTACCACGTGGCGTGCTATGATTTGTGGGAAATCTAAAGTGGATAGATAAGCGAATAGTTGATGTGTTAAAATGTGTACTCGCAAGTGTACGAATCACTCGTAGTAAAGTGATAAGCAACTTCCAAGGTCGGTCTCTCAAGGAATTGCAGTGGTTTTAAATAACTAACTTTTTAATCTAAATAGAGTTCTAATGAAAATAAAAGATTAATTAAATAGAGTTCTAGTAAAACTAAAACTCTAAGTAACTAGAATCCTAAAGCTAGTAAAACTGTAAAAAGGTGTTTGATTTGTAACGGGAACAAAGTACGAGCAATTAAACGAAAACAAAATCGCAATTAAACAATCAATTCAGATATATTTGAAGATCAATGGAGAATGTATGGACGTTTAGCTTGGTTGACCATGCTTGCATCGAAAAGGTATGGTGAGATAACATGAACGTCCTATATAAACTAAACTACCGGCTTTCCTTTTAATTACGAGACTCCTTTTGGCGGGGGTAGGTCTCTTTATTGATTAACTAATTAATTGCCTTTGGCGGGGGTAAATCAAATAGTAATCAAATTATGCGCAAGGAAAACATGCCAATCAAATTAATGCTATGACTAAGTCACTAACTTGAAGCTTCGATTAAGTGTTTCGGAATAAAGTTAAGGTGACGTTCCTATAACTAAATTCTCAGATTTTTCAATCTAACTACGAACATCAAATGGGCCCATGATTATTCATAATCAAATATCTAAACATGCTCTTAATCAAAAAGTAATTCGTTTATATTAAATCAATAGAATACACCATACACAGTTCTAGCAAACATGGCAACACAAACTAAACATCCATAATAAAACTAGCTAGACATGTTCATATTAATATTCATAGATAAATAAAATATGAACATACACTCCAACAAAAGAAGAAGAAAAATAGAATTCTACAACACCAAAGAAAACCTAGATCTAAATACCGCTTATGGATTGGTTGACGTACTTCTCCGTAAGCTTTATCTTCGATTGTCGACGGCTTCTTTGGATCCTTAGAATGGTTTCTCTTGCTTTGTTTTTGTGTAGCAAAACTCCCAAAGTTGATTGAATCTCTTGTTTGGTTGCAAAATTGTAAAGTGTAAGAGTTGTGTATCAATTCGAGTTCTCTTCGTAAAGGGGGTCTAAGGGGGTATTTATAGATGTAAGGGATTCCTGATTGCAATAGGAATAGGCGCGCCGCGGCATGCATTTTTCCCGCCGCGGCGCAACACAAAATTTGGAAAATATGCAAAAACCCGAGAGCTCCCCGCCGCGGCATACAATTCCCTCGCCGCGGCGCGCAATGCGTCTATGTTTTCAGGATCAAATCCGAGAGCCTCACGCCGCGGCATGCAATTCTCTCGCCGCGGCGCGCAATGCTTTCCTTCTTTTCACGTCCCCCCTTACATATGTGATGGCACTATATGTAAGGCTTACATATTCGTCTTGATTAGTCCGTAACTCGTGATCCGAGCGCCGTAGGTGTTCCGTCTTCGCGTGTTTTCATCATTTGAATCATTTGACGCTAAAAACACCTGAAATGCACTAAAATATACCCGTGACTCCGAATGGATAGATTTATGAAAATAATCGAAATAATAGTCATAATAAATCTATATATCAATCAATCAAGCATAATTAATCACGAAATATTAGTGCTTTTCGAGCACTCATCACAACCCCCAACCATCTTCTTGCTAGTCTCTAGCAAGTGAAGCGACCTAAAATAAAATTAAAAACAAACAAATAAACTAACCTAACCTAAATCACTTCCGTAGATTGTCACGGTTGCATTTAGCATATGCAACAAGCCTTTAAACCCCTAGGTGGCCCTAGTGGACGAGTTATAGTCTCGTGAGGGTTTCCAGTGATGATACCCACAAACATGTATGACTCTAAAAAAAAAAAAAAATAAAAGACTCTAAACATACTTGAATCAATCCATGCATATGTCTCAAAAATTGTTCATAACGAGTGGCACACGAAATAGTCAAATATCACCTAAGCTCAAAAACAGTCCAAACATCAAACTCATCATGGTAATCGAATTTTGAACAACCAATCAAACCACAAACCCGTTAGTTATACTATCTGACCGTGTCATGCATGATATTCATAGATTACATTTTAATATCTCATAAATGTGCAAGTAAAATATGAATGTGAATTTTTGCACTTACAAATTCCATATGCTCATTTTTCAAACTCATCTCCACTAATATAGAAACTAAACTACCTAGAATCAATAGGACTTCATTAAGCTTGTAAAGTTGTGGCTAGGTATGTGATAATGAAAGTACAAAAATGATGTTTTCACATGATAAGAGTACTTTTTATTTCACAAGCATATTTTCAACTTTTTCCACCAAGTGTTCTTTTCATCCTCCCTTAACTTCAAATGTCCTTTGGATCTTTTGCTTGATTTTCTTCTTTATTCTTGCTTATTATTTCGATCATCATCAATATTTTTTTTTTTGATCGAAAAGCAAGATTTACATTTACACAACATAATTGCTCATGAAAATCAAATATTACACTAAGTACTCTTATCACTAAGGGTAGTTTAATGTATGTCAATGTTGAGTCCAAGGGTGTGCTATTGATAAAATATTTCGGGAAAGCATGAAAAGTTCAAACGGTCCAAAGATGGCCTAAATCATTTTCTAAGTGGCATTTGTTTCTATTATTTCGCTTCAACGTGTTTTCAAATGAGTTCTAGAGATTGTTGAGACTTAAAACATATCATGAACATGCATACATTCCACAAATCAGAATAGTTAAACTAACCATGCATACATACCACATGTACCACAAAATTCTCAAATTAGATGAATCCAACATTTATGTGCTTCGTTGCTTAGGTAAAAATCTAACATCTCTCATATGTCATTGTCATTACAATCATGTTAATATCATAGATTTCCGGATTGAATCAAGTAGACACGACACTAACCTAAAACACATTCAAGTGACTAAAGTTAAAAATTTAAAATTTGTCATATTTCATGCTCATGGAATATTCTTCCCACCCCCAACCTAATTTCTGCATTGTCCTCAATGTTGAAAAAGAAGAACAAAAGAAATAAGAAAAAGTGTGAGAAGTTACCCCCCTTTCGTATGAGATTGTGGCATTACTCGTTATGCTCCGGTTCACTGTTCCTCGCTTTTCTGATGAAGAATGTATGAACATATATTGAACCTCAAAGTGTATGCACACAATTCACATTCAAACCCAATTTTTAATTATAACTAAGGCAATTGAAGACACAAAAACATCAAACAAAGTTAAACAATCCAAAATAAATAAATAAAGGAAAAACTGAAAAAGAAAATAAAAAAAAAATAAAAAGAAAATAAAGAAAAGAAATTGATACTACCGAATATGGTGGGTTGCCTCCCACCAAGCGCTTTCTTTAACGTCTTAGCAAGACGTTGCTAAATCGTTTCTATCCACCATCATCAAAGATCTTGAAGTGTGTGATATCAATTTTTCGAGCTAATATGTCATTAAGCTTGTCCTTCCATCTCGGTAGTTGTTTCCTATGAAGTACAGCACACACTATTTTGTGGAAGTAGTATGGAAAATAATTTGGGGATGTGCAAGTCTTAGGTGCCTTGTGTGGCATGGGAGGTGAAGATAATTCCTCCTTGTTCTCCATAGAAGTTTGTAGAATTTGATATTCATCAGCTTGACATTCTTTGAGAATTGCTTGCTCTCCATCTGTATTTTCTACACAAAGTGGTAAATCATCAAAAGTTTCAGGAAAATAAATATTTTCAAAATTTTTACCACTTTGAAGGATTGTGCCATCCTTCACTTGCTCAATTTGAGTGGGCAACTCTTCTTGTTTTTGAATTTGTTCCGCTAATTGCCCAACTTGCATTTCTATTCTTTTCATTGATGCCTCCACAGACTCCATCCTTTCACTAGTAGATTGTATGAAAGCATTCAAGGTTTCCTCTAAGGTTGGCTTCCTAGGTTGATTAGAAACTCTACTTCCTTGTATGAAAGAATTCAAGCTCTCTTCGAAGGTGGCCCTAGATGGATATTGATGAAAACTTGAGCTTTGCATTTGGTATTGTGCATAAGGTGGGTCATATGGTTGAAAATTTGAGCTTTGCATGTTGTATTGGGCATAAGGTGGGGTAGAGTTTGCTTGCCATGAAAAATTATGGTGATTTTCCCACTCAGGATTATAGGTACTAAAATAAGGATCATTCCAAGGTGGGTGACATCCCTCATTACGATCAAAGTTTGAATTAGTGGATGTATAGTAATCACCTGCAAAAGTGCAAACATTAGCATAATGCCCATATAAACCACAAATGCTACATACCTCCATGTCTATCATATCATGCCGCTCTTCAAAGGGCCTTGTATTGGCTCATGGATTTCAGTATCCAGCCTGATTAGGTGCATTTTAAAATTTGTTGATGTTGTCTATGAACGGTACCTTTCAAAAACTAACAAAAACAACAGAGAAATCAAAGCACCACAGATTAAGCAATTAAAAGCACTATTTTTTGATTTTTTTGATTTTTTGATTTTTTTGTATTTTTAGAATAAAAATAAATAAATAAACAGATAAATAAATAAAAAAATAAAATAAAATAAATAAACAAATAAAAAAAAAAAATTAAGAAACTCTAAAAAGTTAAAAAGAAAATTATTCAAAACGCCAATTCCCCGGCAACGGCGCCAAAAACTTGATGTGTTAAAATGTGTACTCGCAAGTGTACGAATCACTCGTAGTAAAGTGATAAGCAACTTCCAAGGTCGGTCTCTCAAGGAATTGCAGTGGTTTTAAATAACTAACTTTTTAATCTAAATAGAGCTCTAATGAAAATAAAAGATTAATTAAATAGAGTTCTAGTAAAACTAAAACTCTAAGTAACTAGAATCCTAAAGCTAGTAAAACTGTAAAAAGGTGTTTGATTTGTAACGGGAACAAAGTACGAGCAATTAAACGAAAACAAAATCGCAATTAAACAATCAATTCAGATATATTTGAAGATCAATGGAGAATGTATGGACGTTTAGCTTGGTTGACCATGCTTGCATCGAAAAGGTATGGTGAGATAACATGAACGTCCTATATAAACTAAACTACCGGCTTTCCTTTTAATTACGAGACTCCTTTTGGCGGGGGTAGGTCTCTTTATTGATTAACTAATTAATTGCCTTTGGCGGGGGTAAATCAAATAGTAATCAAATTATGCGCAAGGAAAACATGCCAATCCAATTAATGATATGACTAAGTCACTAACTTGAAGCTTCGATTAAGTGTTTCGGAATAAAGTTAAGGTGACGTTCCTATAACTAAATTCTCAGATTTTTCAATCTAACTACAAACATCAAATGGGCCCATGATTATTCATAATCAAATATCTAAACATGCTCTTAATCAAAAAGTAATTCGTTTATATTAAATCAATAGAATACACCATACACAGTTCTAGCAAACATGGCAACACAAACTAAACATCCATAATAAAACTAGCCAGACATGTTCATATTAATATTCATAGACAAATAAAATATGAACATACACTCCAACAAAAGAAGAAGAAAAATAGAATTCTACAACACCAAAGAAAACCTAGATCTAAATACCGCTTATGGATTGGTTGACGTACTTCTCCGTAAGCTTTATCTTCGATTGTCGACGGCTTCTTTGGATCCTTAGAATGGTTTCTCTTGCTTTGTTTTTGTGTAGCAAAACTCCCAAAGTTGATTGAATCTCTTGTTTGGTTGCAAAATTGTAAAGTGTAAGAGTTGTGTATCAATTCGAGTTCTCTTCGTAAAGGGGGTCTAAGGGGGTATTTATAGATGTAAGGGATTCCTGATTGCAATAGGAATAGGTGCGCCGCGGCATGCATTTTCCCCGCCGCGGCGCAACACAAAATTTGGAAAATATGCAAAAACCCGAGAGCTCCCCGCCGCGGCATACAATTCCCTCGCCGCGGCGCGCAATGCTTCTATGTTTTTAGGATCAAACCCGAGAGCCTCACGCCGCGGCATGCAATTCTCTTGCCGCGGCGCGCAATGCTTTCCTTCTTTTCACGTCCCCCCTTACATATGTGATGGCACTATATGTAAGGCTTACATATTCGTCTTGATTAGTCCGTAACTCGTGATCCGAGCGCCGTAGGTGTTCCGTCTTCGCGTGTTTTCATCATTTGAATCATTTGACGCTAAAAACACCTGAAATGCACTAAAATATACCCGTGACTCCGAATGGATAGATTTATGAAAATAATCGAAATAATAGTCATAATAAATCTATATATCAATCAATCAAGCATAATTAATCACGAAATATTAGTGCTTTTCGAGCACTCATCAATAGTGCAGATTCAAAATATGTGGCTGGGTTTTAAAGTGGTGAGACCCACTTGTAAGAGAATATGACTGAGAATATTTTGATTCAAAATATGTGGGTGGGGTTTAAAGTAGTGGGTCACACTTGTAAGAGAATGTGATGATGATGTTTCTAAAAAGAAAAGAGAATATTTTCTTTATTAAAAGTGTAAATGATTGATTGGACTGCGAAGGTACAATGTTGTCTCTTATAAAGAAACTTGCAGCGCAATTATCGCAAGTATTTTGGACATTCGTAATTATTTAAAAGCTCGTTTTTATTTCATTTATGTTCAGAAATAAAAAATGCCTCTATTTGTTAGTGTTCGTCTCGTTGGACGCATTGAAGTGGGCTCACTCTTACGTATTGTATCGTCGGCTTGTGCTAAAGATGCGAGTGCACTTTTAACATGAATTATTGCCCTATAGTATGAGGAAGAGAGCTTGTTTTTGGCTCTTAGTGCATGTTCTAGTTCTTCTGATAACGGACCTGATACTAATGAAGCTGGCATGAATGTGGATGCTTCCATTACAGACCAAGATGTTGCTAGTATTGCTGATTAGAAAGTTACAGAAGCAAAATGTGGGAATGTGTTAGAAAGTTGCAATAATTGTAATAGGTGGGGGGTTCCACTGGCTGCAACAGAACCTCACCCGTATCATATTGGACTCCATGTTTGATACAAATGACAAAGATTAGCTGTGGGAAAAAGTAACTTAGGCTATGGTACTCAGCTAAATGTAAAACCCTCTAATGAATGATCAACCCGACATTAATGGATTTACCAATTTCTATTGCATACTATAGGATCCCCCTTTCTCGATCCATATAACTATAGTACCTAGTTGACATTAGTCTAGAGTATACAAAGTATTGCCAAATACGAGAGACATGTCTTAGGTATTTTGCTTGGAAAGTATTGACCCATTCTCCCAACATTTCCCATTCTACATTACCATTAGTAAGGGTTTTTAATTTCCTTATAGTCTACCTCCTTTAGGTAAGTTTTATACTCATTGTTATGAATGTCCATTAACCCATAGTATGCATCAATGACCGACCTATTGAAAGGGACTTCAACACCCTTTATCCACATCATTCCATTTTGAGCTTTAGGAACATTTGCGTCGAATTTTTGAATTTTCGAATTAATACCTGCTTCAGGTGCTTGTACAAACTTTCTCTATCCTAATGCTTGAATTCTATTGGAAATGCCGGATAACTCTCTTCACCAAAATTCAATCCCCTCTCCATTAAGAAACCTTTATTTCTTTTGTCTGCGCCCTCAAACCGCTCTTGGCCTCTTTACTAACAAACCTAGAGACATCAAAATTTCTATCTTTCAACATTTTTTTCCTTCCCTTTTGACCTACTATCCTCTCCAATTTTTCTTTTTTGTGCCATAAATTTTACTATTAAACTTTAATTTTCAAAATAGGTTCACAAAATAACAAGAAAAATAAATTTTTCAAAATTTTCTCTTCTCCAAATCTAACATTTTAATCCAAAATTTTCACCCAAATTCACATTATCCAAATTAAAACCACCAAGTTAAGTTGAGAATGTGCGTAAATTACCTCTTGTAAGTTTATTGAACTCTTAGAAGATAAACCCCCAAATTTTCAAAACCCTAGGTGCTTGGAGAAGAAGATGAACTTTTCTTAGATTCTTGAGCAAATAGTGCAAGGAAACACTAGAGAGGAAGGTTAGATTGAAGAAATTAGTGAAAATAAAGTGATTTTTGATGAAAAAATGAGAGAAAGTGAGGAAAAAAATAGAGAAAAAATGGTAGTGTTTGTGTTTTATGAGAGAAAGTGAGAAAATTTTTTAAATTAAAATTTTACAAACCTGAACCACCCCATTTTATGGTAAAGATTTTTAATGCATGTTGTGGCACAATGCAAATTTTAGGTCACAGCCAGAAACTTGAGACAAAAATATCGCGACACCTTTTTTTTACCGCTGCACAAAACAATTTTCAAGTCTCAACCAAAAACCCAAGACTAGCACACACTAAAAAAATGCTGCACTTACAAAATATTGTGCCATGACACACACACTTAACCAATTTTTGGATAATTTTTTATTTTTTAATTATTTTTTTAAGAAAATTAACATTAAATAAATTATACATAGAAAATAAAAATGGGCAATGTATCCATCCCCAACAGAGATTGGGTGATGTCCTCATTGCCACGAAAGATTTAAAATAGAAAAAAAAAAACTAAAGTAAAGAAAAGAAAAGAAAATAGGCTATTGAATGTGTGCCTTCTATTAAGGGCTTAGTTTAACGTCTTAGCAACACGTTGCTGCTGTTGTGTTGTTAAGAACCTTGTAGACGTATGCTCTCTACGTTTTCCATGTTGTTATCTCCTTCCAAGTACAGCTTAACCTGAGGCCCATTCACTTTAAACAGTTCTTGTGTTTTGAGATTTAGCAATTCCACTACTTCATGTGAAAATTTGTTGGTGATGGTGTACAGTCCACTCCACTCCACTCCACCTAGAGTGTAGCTTTTCTAGAAACAAACACAAACTTGAATTATACAAAAGGACTTTCATTCTAGGAACTAGAGACTTACTAATGAGCCATTTATCGTGATATCGCTTAGTGCACTCCTTATAGATCTTGACATTCCTTTAAGCCTAGTCCCTAATCTCTTCAAGTTCACTAAGTTGGAGTAGCCATTTTTCCCCACCTTTTTCCATGTCCATGTTGAGCTCTTTTATTGCCCAATAAGCTCCCTGTTCTAGCTCAATGGGTAAGTGACATGCTTTCCCCAAAATTAGCCAGTAAAGGCTCATACCAATGGGTGTCTTGTAAGTTGTGCGATATGCCCACAAAGCATCATTCAACTTGATTGCCCAATCCTTCCTTGAGGGGCTCACTATGCATTCCAATATCCCTTTGATTTGCCTATTGTTCACTTCCACTTGACCGGAAGTTTGAGGATGGTATGGAGTGGCCACTTTGTGAGAGATGTTGTACTTTTTCAATAGCCCATCAAAGAGCTTGTTACAAAAGTGGCTTCCTCCATCACTAATGATGGCTCTTGGCGTCCTAGACTTCTTAAAAATCATATCCTTAAAAAATTTAACAACAATATTAGCATAATTGGTTCTAATGGGCATAGCTTCTACCCACTTCGAGACATAGTCAATTGTAACTAATATGTAAGTAAAGCCAAAAGAAAAGGGAAACGGAACCATAAAATCGATTCCCTATACATCAAACAATTCAACCACCACAAGATTTGATGTTAAAGGCATTTCATTACGTTTGCCTATACACCGGTCCTTTGACTCCTATCACATCTCATTTAAAACAAGTTAACATCCTTAAATAGGGTAGGCCAATAGAATCTAGATTGTAATACCTTTAGGACCATTTTCTTACCACCAAAATGGCCCTCACAGTGTAGCTCATGGAAAAAAAGTTAGGATGCTCTCATGTTCCTCTTCGGGCACATACCTTTGAATGACTTAATCATGACACATTTTGAATAAATAAGGGTCATCCCAAAATTATTGCCCGCAAATACTGAAAAACCTTTTCTTTTCTTGAAAAGTGATGTTAGGTCGCAAAATTCCACTAGTAAGATAATTAACAATGTCAGCATACCATGGATTTGGACCTATTGTAAATAGTTGTTCATTAAGAAAGGTTTCTACAATTTCTTCCTTACTCTCTCCCTCAACAGTACTAAACTCATAAATTAATCTAGACAGATGATCAGCTACTATATTTTTAGTGTCCTTTTTATTTTTGATCTCTAGGTCAAATTCTTGTAAGAGTAAAACCTAGCTAATGAGTCTAGGCTTAGCATTCAGTTTGGTTAATAAATATCTCAAAGCAGTACGATCCAAATGCACAATAACTTTAGTTCCTACCAAGTAAGACCCAAATTTATCAAGTGAGAATACAACAGCCAGAAAACTCTTTTTTAGTGGTGGAATAATTAATTTGGGAATTATTGAGCTAGCATAGTATATTACATGTAAATGTTTATCCACTCTTTACCTAAAACAACTCCTATGGCATAGTTAGATGCATCGCACATAATCACAAACTGTAAAGACCAATCAGGTGCCATAATTACAAGTGTCGAAGTAGGTTTATCTTTCAAGGTATTGAAGGTAACAAGGCAATCATCAGTAAAATCAAATGGAACATCTTTGGATAATAGGTTACATAAATGATGACTTATTTTGGAAAAATCATTAATAAACCGTCTATAGAAACCTGTATGTTCTAAGAATCTCCTTATTCCCTTAATAGATGTAGGGGGAGGTAATTTAGCAATTAAATTTATTCTAGCCTTGTCTACCTCAATACCCTTGTTAGATATGATATGTCCTAAAACTATACCCTATTGGACCATAAATTGACTCTTTTCACAACTAAGTGTCAAATTGCACTCAATGCAACGTTCTAGAACTAAAGTCAATTTGTACAAGCAATCATCAAAAGAATTACCGAAGACAAAAAAGTCATCCATAAACACCTCGATGAATTTCTCTACCATATCTGAAAAGATAGACATCATGCATCTTTGAAAGGTAGCGGGTGCATTGCATAGTCCAAATGGCATTCTCCTGAAGTCAAAAGTACCGAATAGGCATGTGAATTTCATGTTCTCTTGATCCTCCAAAGTAATGAGTACCTAATAATAACCTAAAAGACCATCCATAAAAGAATAGAAATCATGTCCAGCTCGTCTCTCTAACATTTAATTAATGAAAGGAAGGGAAAACTGATTCTTTTTGATGTACAAGTTCAATTTTCGAAATTCAATACATATCATCCAACCTGTAATTGTCTTAGTGGGAACTAATTAATTATTCTCATTCCTAATCAAAGTTATTCTGAATTTTTAAGGTACCACATGAATTGGGCTAACCCACTTACTATCAACAATTGGATAAATTGCTCCTACTACTTGTTTTAAAACTTGTTTTTCAACCACTTCTTGCATGATGGGATTTAGTCTCCATTTTGCTTCTCTAACTGGTATAACATGGTCCTCTAAATTAATCTTTTGCATACTCATTGATGGACTAATTCCTCTAATATCCCCTATACTCCATCCTATTATTTTCCTATACTTTCTAAGCTCCCTCACTAATTTCTCATATTATTTTTGGGTGAGTGTAGAAGATATAATACCTGAATATGTTTTATTCTCTCCAAAAAATACATACTTAAGGTGTTAGGTAATTCTTTAAACTCTAGCTCAGGTAAAGTAATATCTTCTCTTAATGGGACATCTAATAATTTTAAGGGTGTACTCGAGGTTTATTCTACCTCTTCAATTGTAAGTGCTACCTCTAATTTACCATCTAGTCTATCCGGCACAAAAATGTCATTAACAATAGAGTCCAAACAGTAAACAAATAAACATTCATCAATAGCAGATATAGAAGGATAAAGAGAAGAATCAAAGACTTTAAAATTCAATCTCTCCTAAGATTGTCATAGTTAACCCCAATTTGGACATCAATTATGGTTTGAGTGGTTGCTGTGAATGGCCTACCCAAGATAATTGTATGCTCCTTATCCAAAGATGGGTTTTCCTTTATGTCTAAAACCACAAAGTCAATAGGTATTATCTACTTGTACAAGTAAGTCTTCAATCATGCCCTTCAAATATTTAACAGATCGATCCATAAGTTAAAAAAACACGGTTGTGGGTTTTAGCTCTCCTAACCTAGCTGCAAGAAAATAGAGCAAGGCATCAAATTTATACTAGTACCTAGATCAAGCATAACCTTAACCACTTTCCTATCCCTCATAGTAATATTAATGATAAAACTACCTAGATCTTTTAACATTGGAGGAAGGCTCCATCAAAGCACTGCACTAACAATTTTAGATACTATACTCTCTTATTAAGCTTATACCTTATTTTCTTAGTATTTAATTTAATTTTTTGCATAAGAAGGTACATTTCTAATCACATCTAATAGAGACAGATTAATATTCAGTTTAGAAAGCATGTTAAATCGATCAAAAAATTGTTTATCTTGCTTACTATCCTTTAGGTGATGTGGGAACGGTATCGATGGTTGGTATGACTCTGATGACTTGTGTAATTCAGGAGAGCTAGATGACTCTCTAATTGTTATCTTAGAAGGCTCATCATGTTTGTTACCTGTTTCCCTAACTTCCTTAGAAACTGTATTGTCACCTTCCATGTTACCTGCACTATATGATGAATCATTAGAAATTTCAGGTAAACATTTAGTAATCACCTTACCACTCTAAAGAATTGTAGCAGCCTTTGTGTGTTCAGGTTAACTAGGAAGCTTTCCCATTTCTTGTCTGTACATTAGTTCAACTAATTGCCCCACATGTACTTCCATTCTTTTTGTTGACGCTTCTATAAAGTCCAACCTTTGTTCAGTTTGTTCATGGAGGTCACTATTGAATTGTACAAAAGCAGTCAAGGTTTCCTTTATTGTTGGTCTATTAGGTTGATTTGGTGGAAATGGTCATTCATGCTTTGGCCTTGTGTTTGGTTTTGGGCAAAAGGATAGCTATTATTTTGCTTCCAAGAAAAGTTGGGGTGATTTCTTCATCCAAGGTTATAGGTATTAGAATAAGGGTCATTCCTAGGTCTACATTAGTACCTTTGCATTAAATTAACTTCTTCACTCGTACTTGCATAAGAATCACTTGCAAAAGAACAAACATTAGCCTCATGCCCATAAGAACCACAAACATACCTCTTGTTTTGGCATTTGATGCACATTAGTGGTAATGAAGAGTTGCACTTGTTTAGTCAACTTTGTTGCATGGCCATCTCATTATTGGAGCCTAATTCATTGACTCGAACACTTCTTCCTCTAGTACTTTTTTTGGCAATTAGCTCCCAATATCTCATAAAGCTTATATGTTTCTTCTACTATTGTCTCACTCATAGCTCCACCTACAGTATTATCAACTGTATATTGATAATATAGTATCAATCCATCATAGAAACATTGGTTCTGCATTTGTAGTAGAAAGTGGTGATATGGACACTATATCAAGAGTAACTTGAACCTATCTTAAGTTTCGTGTAAGGGTTCTCCTTCCAACTGCAAAAAAGTGACAATTTTGGTTATTTGGTCAGAAGTCTTTTCATCTTATCCATAAACTTGTTATAAACAGCTTTTCAAGTAGCCAAAGAACCAGGTGCCAATGTCATGAGCCAAGACTTAGCTCTATCTTTGAGGGTATAAGGAAAACACCTCATCCTAAGTTGATACTCACTAAGTCCCTATAGTAAAAAAGTTTGCATAGTCGCATAGAAATTACGAATAAAGTTTAGAGGATTCTCATTAGGAATACTGTAAAAGGAAGGAAGTATGGAATAATGAATATTTTTTAATTCATAATTCCTAGCTGCCTCTAACAATTGAATGCATGATGTGGCAGTTCCAATGATAGGCCTCTTGAATATGAGTATCTAATTTTCTTGACAAGTGTTTGATCCTATGAATGTTATCAATGAAGGGAATGAGTTCCTTATTTAGTGATCTCCTACCTTGCATGCACAAACAAAAAGCAAACAAAGATCAATGCAGCAAACAATTTTATAGTAAAGAGGAGTACTTTCAAAATGAAAATTAAAATGCAATAAAAGCAAATAAACAGTAAACCTAATATAGAATCTCCAAAAAGTTAGAAAAAAATATTTAAAATGCTAATTCCTCGGGCAATGGTGCCAAAAATTTGATGTGTAAATTTTAGTACTCGCAAGTATTCAAACCACTTGTAACAAGCGATAAATAAATTCTAAGGTTCATCTCTCAAAAAATTATAATGGTTTTAAATAATCATCCTAACTTACTAAAAATCCTAAAAACTAACAAAAAAATAACAAATCAAATCTTAGAGAACAAGAGCGAAAACAAATAATGATTATTGTAAACAAACAAAGAAAACAATATTCTAAACTTAAACTAGCTCAAAAAGGTTGATAACAATCAAGAAAAAATATATGAATGTTTAGCCTAGTTGATCATGCTTTCATTGAAACAATGTGGTGAATTAACATGAACGAACTTAAAAATAAAGATTATCTGCTTTCCTTTTATTTATAAAAATTCCTATGGATTGAGTAATTTTCTTTGGTGATTAATTAACTAATATCCTATGGATCAGGTATATTAACTAGTAATCAAATTATACTCAAGGAAAAACATGCCAAACAATCAAATGCCATGACTAGGTCATTAAATTGAATCTTTGATTAAATTTTTCACAATCTAGTCAAGGTGACGTTTTTAAAACTAAATTTTTAGATTTTTCAATCTATTTATGAACCTCAAATTGGCCCATGAAAATTCACAAATAAATATTTAAACAAATCTTAATTAAAAGGTAACTTCATTTATTTTATGCAATAAAATTATTCACCATAATAAATCTAAAAACATGGCAATACATAGTAAACACCCATGATAAAATTAGTCAAATATGTTTATATTCACATTCATAGACAAAGAGAATTTAACATACATTGTAAAAGAGAAGAAGAAGAATAAAAATCTAATAACAACAAGAAACCTATCTCTAAATTTCATAAATGGTTTGGATGATGTTTTCTTACCCAAAAGCTTGATCTGTTTTCTTACCCAAAAGCTTGATCTTCATTCTTCAATGGCTTCTTATATCCTTAGAATTGTTCTCTTGCCTCTTAGAATGTGACAAAACTCCAAAAATCATAATAATTTTCTTTATAAATCGTATATTAAATTCTGTGTAAGTTAGAAACCTAATGGGGTATTTATAGGTGTAAGGGTTAGATAAAATTCGGGTTTCAAAAATTGTATGTGCTCTGTGACAATTATTGTTCTTTGCTGCGGCACAAGGCTGAAATTGAGACCATAGTAAAAACAGAGACCAGTGCACCGTGGCACACAATTTCTTTTGCCGTGAAACATGTTGAATTCTCAATCCCTTACAAAAACCTGAGGGTTATACGCAGCGACACACAATTTATTCTACCGTGGCACCCTTTGTTTGTTTTGTCTTCTAATGTAAAGCTTATATGCCTTTATCCTTGTTGCTCCTAAGTTGATATTGACTGCTTCAAGTGTTTCATCTTCGCGTGTTTGCATTATTTAACTCTTTTGAAGCTAAAAACACATGAAATACACCAAAATATATCCATGATTCCTAAATAATTAATTTATGTAAATAATTAAATAAAAGCATTATAATTAAATCTATTTGTTGCAATTAAGCGTAAAAAATCACAAAATATTAATGCTTTTAAGCACTCATTAGTAAACAAATATTAACAATATTTCTAATATATATGTTCCATACTGTATAACCAACTATTATAAAAGTACCCCAACTAGATGTCTTCACATCATTACTCCATTCCAAGTGGATATGGACTCTCGTGACTTAATTAAAGATCCCATTATATAAATTTAAGTTAATTTTCACGAATAATTTGATTATTTTGCTTAAAATCAATCATTTTGTATATATGTTGATGTACTGAGTTTTAAGTAGACATGAAGAATAAAAAAATTTATGATTTGTTTAAAGAATAAGAATACAATAGCATATGTAAATAAATGAAATATTTATTTTATTTATTCCAATTTTAGCTAAACTTTAAATACAAACTCCTTTGTATTTAGGGTTCTATCATAACAAATGCCTCTATCAGTTGGATCCACACTCAATTGTGCCTAAACTGCTATCTTTTGTTGTCTCAACAACAACTGTGATCCATAGCGAATCTAGCTCTCTTTTAGAGCCTCATCATTATGTAGTGTGGTATAATTACCAATGGCTCAATATTATGAAAAATATGGGGTTATGGCAACTCCCATGCACATGTCCTAGCATACAAATTTATGTCTTGGTGTATAATTCATTTTAAAATTATCTCACCGAAAAATAAACAAGTTTTTCATGAAGCTATTCAATGAATCATTAATAAGAAATCACACTCAATGTATTAATGGTCCAGAAGTTTGAAAATAATTTTTATACGAAAAATCGATTTTACAAAATGCTAGAGTTTTTTCATATTTTCTAATTAATTTCATAAATCCAAACGGGGGATATTTATAGAAAACTATTGGTTGTCGATGACCACGCCGATCACTTGACTCTCACTGATTACATCAACGAGCTCAAAAAGTAAATGGTTTCTTTCAAAAATTTGGTAATTTATTTTCCATAAATAACCTTAATCTGTGAAAAATAATTGCAATGCAAAAACACAACTTGCAAACTGCATTCTCTCAACCACCTTATAGTGTGCGTATCATGCAAACATATAAATCTTTAAGTTCTATATGACTGTGTACAATATTGAATCGATAGTAATTAACCTTATATAAAGGAAGACAAAATACTAAGTAAAACACTACTAACTCCATGTTTTACACATAAGAATGCCAACAAGTATACAAAGGACTTACAATAAACCATCAATGGCTTGATAATCTTACGTTCAACAATAGAAGTGTTTAGTAGTCTTCATCAAAACCCAGCCCATATTTGTCACTTGGCATCTTGTTACTACTTAGAATTTCATAAAAATTCTGAGTTCCCAACATAAGCTTTTTAACATTAAGCTTAGAGTGCTCCAACTCCTTCTCAAGCTCAATCTGCTTTGCTTCTAAAGTAGTAAGGAGGTCATCTTTTTTCCTTAATAGATGCCTCAAGGAGAATAGCTAACTTCCCATCCTCTTTTGACAAAGAGTGAGTTAGATACTTTTTGTCACTTTCTAGCATAATCACTTTCATTCCTAGAACAATGATTTGATCCTTGGTTAAATTAGGGCTAACAACCCACTTATTTTCTTGATTAGCTTTAAGGCTTTTCAAATTCTATTCCAAAAACTTCATTCTTGACTTGTCTGACTTACATTCGACAACCATTTCATTGTACCTTTTTGCATGATCTCACACTTCTTTGAGAGATATTCTTGATCATGGTTGAACAATAACTTCCTTTCCTCAAGAGTGGCTTTTAATACACTAAGTTCTCTATCATTTTCTTCAATGCTTTTCAAAGCCTTTTTCCTAGCTTTCTTAGTCTTTAATGTGCTCCATGAGCAACTTGTTGTAGGCTTCTAGAAGCTCTTTATACTCGTCTTTTTCTTCATATCTGGAAGAGTATGAGATAGTAGTAGAAGGATCCTCTTTGGTTTTCATAAAGGAAATGAAATTACTCTCGTCCTTTTCGATACTACAGCTACTAATCAAAATAGTTACCTCAGCCTTCATGGCTCTCTTTCTAGAGTGATTCTTCTTGGCCAGCATTTAGGGATGGATATAAAGTATAAAAAATCGATCGAACCAACCTGTCCAAATCTAAACTGAAACTTTTAGGGCAGTTTGTGTTGGTTGAGGAGGTTCGATTCGGTCAGACTTTATTGTAAATAAAAAAAAAATCAGTCGGTTTTAGTTTTTGAATGTTAAAAACTGCCTCAAACTGAACTGAACTTAATATTTATATTAAAATATAAATTTTAATTAATATTAGAAATATATATAAATTTATATTCTTAATTTTACTTATTTATCGCATATAAAAAAATTAAATATATAGTTTTAAATTTTAAACTTAAACCTAGATTTTCACTTTCACGAACCCAAGTACCCAACCTCTCGTGTTTGGCAGCCATCATCTTTTCTCTCTCTCAGCGCCTCTACCCTTTAGCTTCACAGACAACAGTTCAATCAACGACTCCTCTTCTCAGTCCCATTCTCACCTTCATAGCCCCTAGTTCACTCCCGAGACTCGTTAGTCGCCACTTAGTTGGTCACCACTTACCAGCCTCGCCTCCCTGCAATAGTCACTACTCACCAAACAACAACCTCGATAAGGTGAACTTACAGACTTTGTCCAAGGTATCTATGAAGTTTTCTTTAATTTCTTATGAATATTAGAGAGAACAAATTGTTATGCATATTGCCACCACAATACTTACCAACCCTTCAGCTTTTTCGACAATGGATTGTGTTAAAAGTTGTTGGGATACCAACTCTTCCAAAAGCTTAAACTGTTAGAAGGATAGCTAACTATACTTTTATACATTCATCACTCCCCCACAAGTGTTGGCTCTATGCACCATGCAGGCCAAATACTTGCAACTCAATAATTGGGGTTGCTAGGCCTTGAACACAGGACCTCTTGCTTTGATACCATGTTAGAATTTATTGATCACTAACTCTTTCAAAAGCTTAAGTTGCTGATAAGTGCTCGAAAAGTACTAATATTTTATGATTTATTGCGCTTAATCGTGTAAAAATAGATTTGTTATTATTGTTTATTTGACTATTTTTCATAAATCTATCAATTCGAAATCACGAGTATGTTTTAGTGTATTTTAGGTGTTTTTAGCGTCAAATGAGTTGAATAATGCAAACATGCAAAGACGGAACACTTACGGCGCTTAGATCACAAGTTACGGGCAAAACGAGTCAAAATATGTAAGCCTTACATAACGAGCCAGCACATATGTAAGGGGGTAAATATGAAGAAAGGAAAGGCAATGTGTGCCGCGGCGAGGAAAATGTATGCCGCAGCGGGGAGCTCTCGGGTTTCAACCAATATTTCCAATTTTTGTATTGCGCTGCAGCTGGGAAAATGTATGCCGTGGCGCACCTATTCCTATTGCAATCAAGATTTGTGTAAACCCTTACATCTATAAATACTCCTCTAGAATCCTCTTTACATACAACTTTTATACACTACAATTTTGCAAGCAAACAAGAGATTCAATCAGTTTTAGGAGCTTTGCCACACTCAACGAAGCAAGGGAATCCATTCTAAGAATCCAAGGAAGCCATTGACGATCGAAGATCAAGCTTTTGGAGAAGAACACTATCCAATCCACTAGCGGTATTTAGATCTAGGATTTCCTTTTGTTATAGAATTCTATTTTCTCCTTACTTCTTTGAGTGTATGTTCAGATTATATTTGTCTATGAATTTTAATATAAACATGAGCGGCTAATTTCATTATGGATGTTTAGTTTGTGTTGCCATGTTTGCTAGAACTGTTTTGGTGAATGTTTTATTGCTTTGAAATAAATTAATTTACCTTTTGATTAAGAGCATGTTTAGATATTTAATTGTGAATTTTTATGGGCCAATTTGAGATTCATAGTTAGTTTGGAAAATCTAAGAATCTAGTTTTAGGAATGTCATCTTAACTTTATTCCGAAATACTTAATCAAAGTTTCAAATTAGTGACTTAGTCATAGCATTAGTTTGATTGACATATATTTCCTTACGCATAATTTGATTGCTATTTGATATAACCGATTGTCGGATGTTAATTAGTTAATCAACAAAGAGAATTATCCGATCGTAGAAATTTTCGTAATTAAAAGGAAAGCCGGTAAAATTGTTTATTAGAACGTTCATGTTATTTCACCATTACTTTTCGATGCAAGCATGGCCAACCAAACTAAACGTCCATACATCCTCCATTGATATTTAAAATCTACTTGAATTAATTGTGAACTTGCGATATTGTTTTTGATAATTGTTCGTTACCATTGATCTTGTTACAAACCACACTCCTTTTATAGTTTTACTAGGTTTAGGACTCTAGTTATTTAGAGTTTTAGTTTTACTACAACTCTATTTAATTAGTATTTTTAGTTACTTTAGGACTCTAGTTAGATTAAGGAAAAGGTTGTTTAGAACCAATACAATTCTTTGAGAGAACGACCTCGGAGGTTTGCTTGTCACTTTCTACGAGTGATTCGTACATTTGCGAGTACTATAATTTGCACATCAAGTTTTTGGCGCCGTTGCCGGGGAATTGGCATTTTAAATAATTTTCTTTTTAACTTTTTAGAGTTTTTGAATTAGTTTTATTTGTTTATTTATTTTATTTATTATCTTTTATTCAAAAAATTAAAAAATAGTACTTAAATTGCAATTTCACTGCTGCCTTGATCTTTGTTTGCTTTTTATTTGTGCATGCAGGGTAGGAGGTCACTTAACAAGGAACTCTCTCCTTTCATTGACAACGTTCATAGGATCAAACACCGATCAAAGAAACTGAATAATCAAAATCAAGAGGAAGAAGTCCGACAACAATTGCAAACAGTAATGGGTGACAACGTGGGTAGACAAATGATGAACAAAGAGTTTACAAGACCTATCATTGGGACCGCCACATCGTGCATTCGAATTACAGAGGCAGCTAGGAATTATGAGTTGAAAAAAATTCATTATTCCATGCTTCCCTCCTTGTACGGTATCCCTAATGAAGATCCATTAAATTTTATGTGTGAATTATATGCTACTGTACAAACCTTTCTACTGCAGGGACTTAGTAAAGATCAACTACGCATGAGGTGTTTTCCTTACACTCTCAAAGATAGATCTAAGTCCTGGCTCATGACATTGGCACCCGGTTCTTTGGCCACTTGGGACGATGTTTACAACAAATTTATGGGTAAGTTCTATTTCTATCAAAAAATGTCTGACCTAAGAACAAAAATTGCTACTTTTTCGCAAATGGATGGAAAACCCTTCCACAAGGCTTGGGACCCATTCAAATTGCTCTTGATACAGTGTCCACATCACCACTTCCCATTGTAGCTATAGAATCAGTTTTTCTACGATGGATTGACACTACAATGTCAATTCACAGTTGACAACGTTGCAGGAGGAGCTATGGGTGAGAAAACAGCGGATGAAACTTACGAACTGTTCAAGATGTTGGGATCTAATTCCCAACAAAAAAGCGCTAGAGGAAAAAGAGCTGGAGTTCATGAATTAAGCTCCACCAACGAAATGGCCATGCATCTTGCTGAATTAATGAAACAAGTGCAACTTCTCACTACCTCCAACATAAATCAAATGCCAAAACATGAAGTATGTGGAGTTTGTGGTTCATATGGACATGGGATAACGTTTGTTCTTTTGCAGGTGATCCTTATACAGGTACTAGTGAAGAGGCAAATTTAATGCAAGGGTACCAACCTAGACCTAGGAACGACCCTTATTTGAACACCTACAACCCTGGATGAAGGAATCACCCTAACTTTGCTTAGAAACAAAACAATAGCCAACCATTTTTCCAAAATCAAACACAAGGCCAAAATATAAACCGACAATTTCCACAAAATAAACCAACCATAGAGGAAACCCTAAATAATTTCATGCAATCATGTAGTGGAAGGATGGACTCTATGGAAGCTTCAGTGAAGAGAGTGGAAATACAAGTTGGGCAGCTAGCGGAACAAATGCACAAACAAGAGACGGGAAAGCTGCCCAGTCAACCCGAACAAGCAAAGGCTGTCACGGTTCTTCGGAGTGGTAAGGTCGTTACTAAAAATTTACCTGAACTTTCTAATGATTTATTTTATAGTGCAGGTAACATGGAAGATGACAACAATGTTTCTAAGTGTTAGATATATATTAATTGTGATTAGCTGTATATTAGGTATATATAACTAATTAGTTTAATTATAGGGATCCTAATTAATAACTTTCCTAAGATAGAATCCTAGCTTTGTGTATATATATGTGTATTATTTTTCAATGGAATGAAGAGAAACAATCCTATTCAATCTTGAATAACATGGTATCAGAGCATTAGGGTTACAAAGTTGGAATTTTTTTTCTTTTTTTTCATCCAAATTAGGGTTTGGTTTTGGGTAAACACAAATTAGGTTTTAGTGTATTTTTGGGTTCCAACTTGGAACACCCTTTTCGAGTCAACATTTACTCTTACCGCTGGCATAGGGAGGAAGCCCAGCCGCTGATCGACAAAACCCGAAGTTTGGTGACCAGACGAGCCGCGAGTGATCCCCACGCGCCACCGCGAGTTTCTGCAGTCTTCCCACACGTCGACGCGTCTCGGCCTGAAATCTTCTCCGGTCGTCCTCGTGCTGCTCGTCGGCATTCCCTTATGTCGTCTGTGATAGTTCGGCACTCATTGGTTCAGGTTTGGGTTCTTCCAATTCGAGTTTTGGCCAATTTTGTGTTCTTGTTCGCTGCCTTGTTGGATTTTGTTGGTTCGGCACTCAATGGCTCGAATTATTTGGATTAGAGCAAGACCATTCGACTTTATTTGAGAAGTATTGATAAAGATACTCATTTGACTGATGATCCTCCTAAAGATGATTCAAAGTAGACATGGCTTCGAGAAGACGCCCGTTTATTTCTGCAGATTCGAAATTCTATTGAGAGCGAGATAATTGGCTTGATCAATCATTGTGAATTTGTTAAGGAATTGATGGATTATTTGGATTTCTTATATTCTGGTAAAGGAAACCTTTCTCGGATGTATGAGGTATGCAAGGCATTTTACCGTGCAGACAAGCAAGATCAGTCTCTCACGAGTTATTTTATGGAATTTAAGAAGACTTATGAGGAACTCAATAGTTTGATGCCTTTTAGTCCTAATGTGAAGGTTCAACAACGCCAATGGGAGCAAATGGCTGTCATGAGTTTTCTTGCTGGTCTTCCCTCTAACTTTGGGACTGCTAAGTCATAGGTTCTTTCTAGTTCTAAGATCTCCTCTTTACAAGAAGCATTTAGTCAAGTACTTCGTACAGAAGGCACTCCACCTGCTCAATTAAATGGTGCTTTGGTCAGCCGAAATAATAATTATGAGCATGGAAGTTCAACCTATATGAATGGAAACAAAGGAGGCGGCTCGCAAGGGTTTGAAACTCGACCACAAGATCCAGGAGGAATTGTGTGTTACTATTGTTGCAAACCAGGACATACGAAACGTCACTGTAGAAAGCTTCAGTACAAGAATCAGAAAGGTCACTTGGCCCATATTGCATTCACTTATGATACCTCTAAAAAATCGGTTCTTATCTTTGCAGATGAATTTATCAAATTCTCACAGTATCAAGAATCACTAAAGTCTTCATCACCTTCTGTCACTGCTATTGCTGATTCAGGTAAACCAAATGCATGTCTTCTTTCCTCATCTTTCAAATGGGTTATTGATTCTGGTGCCACAGATCATATGACAGGTAATTCTAGTCTCTTTTCTACTCTTCAGTCACACACTTCCACCTCTGCTATTACCTTAGCCGATGGGTCACCATCTCGTGTTCTTGGGTCTGGCACAATCACTCCTACTCCTTTTCTTCCTTTGTCGTCTGTCTTACATTTACCTAACTTATCCTTTAATTTGATTTCTGTAAGTCAGCTTACTCGTAATCTTAACTATTGCATCTCATTCTTTGCTGATCATTGCTTATTTCAGAATCTTATGACGAAGAAGACTATTGGTAAAGACATGAATCTGGAGGCCTCTACATTCTTGACACACCAATACCGAAATCTGTTGCTTGCTCTGGTGTAACACTCCCCCTATTGGTAACCTTTCTCTTCGAGGCACATTGTAGACTGGGTCATCCATCCCTTCCTTTACTCAAGAAGCTTTGTCCTCAGTTTAGTAAGGTGTCTTCATTAGATTGTGAGTCTTGTCAGTTTGCAAAACATCATATTCTTAGTTTGAGTCCAAGAGTTAATAAACATGCTAGTGTTCCTTTTGAATTAGTTCATTCTGATGTTTGGGGTCCTTGTCCTATTTTGTCTAAACCTGGATTTAAGTATTTTATTACTTTTGTGGATGATTATTCTCGTGTAACTTGGTTATATTTAATGAAGAGTCGCTCTGAGTTGTTTTCTATTTTTTGTGCATTTTGTGCTGAGATTAAAACTCAATTTAATGTTTCAATTCGTACTTTGCGAAGTGAAAATGCTAAAGAATATACATCTGCTTTGTTTCAATCTTATATGGTTAAAAATGGCATGCTTCATGAAACTTCTTATGTTGATACTCCATCTCAAAATGGAGTGGCAGAACGTAAGAACAGACATCTTCTTGAAACTGCACGTGCCTTATTATTTCAAATGAATGTTTCTAAACCTTTTTGGGCTGATGTAGTTTCAATAGCATGTTTTCTTATTAATCGTATGCCCTCATCTGTTCTTCATGGTGAGATTCCTTACAACATCCTGTTTCCTAATAAGTCACTATTTTCGGTTGACCCTAAGATATTTGGTAGCACTTGTTTTGTTTGGGATGTTCGTCCGCATGTTACTAAATTAGATCCCAAGTCTTTGAAGTGTATCTTCCTTGGCTATTCTCGTCTTCAGAAAGGTTATAGATGTTATTGTCCTAGTCTTAACAAATATCTTGTCTCAATTGATGTTACCTTCATGGAAAACACACCCTATTTTTCGTCTTCTCCCCCTCTCGTACGTCAGGGGGAGGATGATGATTTGTTAGTCTATTCTATCACTTCATTTGAACCTGTCTCGGATCCAGCTCCTGTCAAGCCTCCTATTATTCAAGTCTACACCAGACATAGACCTTTTGATTCATATCCTGCACCTGCTCCTTTGTCTTCAGATCCAATCATGAGCAATGATCTTCCTATTACATTACGCAAAGGTAAACGTCAATGTACTTATCCTATTTCTTCTTTTGTTTCTTATAACTGCTTGTCATCTTCCTCTTGCTCTTTTATTGCCTCTCTTGATTCTATTTCTATCCCTAAAACTATTCCCGAAGCCATATCTCATCCTGGTTGGCATCATGCAATGATAGAGGAAATGAATGCTTTAGATGACAATGGTACTTGGGACTTGGTTGATTTACCTTCGGGGAAACGAGCTATAGGATGCAAATGGGTGTTCACAGTTAAGGTTAATCCAGATGGGTCAGTTGCTCAATTAAAGGCCCATCTTATTGCTAAGGGATATGCTTAAACCTATGGAGTGGACTATTCTGACAATTTCTCTCCTATTGCTAAATTGACCTCTGTTCGGTTGTTTATTTCTGTGGCAGCTACTCATAATTGGCCTTTGCATCAAATAGATATCAAGAACGCTTTTCTTCATGGCAATCTTCAAGAGGAGGTGTATATGGAGCAACCTTCTAGTTTTGTTGCTCAGGGGGAGTTTGGGCGAGTTTGTCGTCTCCGCAAATCTCTGTATGGTTTGAAACAGAGTCCTCGTGCTTGGTTTGAAAAATTTAGTCAAGCTATAGAAATGTTTGGTATGATGAAAAGCAAGTCTGGCCATTTTGTGTTCTACAAATAATCAGAAGCTGGTATCATTCTTTTAGTTGTGTATGTGGATGACATTGTTATTACTGGAAGTCATTCTTTCAGCTTTCTTGCATACTCAATTTCACACGAAGGATTTGGGAATGCTAAAGTATTTCTTGGGTGTTGAAGTCACAAGGAGTAAAAAAGGTATCTTTCTATCTCAAAGAAAATATGTTCTTGACTTATTAACTGAGACAGGAAAATTAGGAGCAAAGCCTTGTAGTGCTCCAATGAATCCGAACATCCACCTTACAGGAGTTGGGAACTATTTAAATATGCTGAGAGATATTGAAGGTTGGTTGGAAAGCTGAATTACCTTACCGTGACTCGTCCAGACATTGCATATTTGGTCAGTGTTGTTAGTCAATTTATGTCATCCCCAACAGTTCACCATTGGGCAACGTTAGAGCAAATTTTGTGTTACTTGAAAGGAGCACTCGGACGTGGTATCTTGTATGCAAATCATGGGCACACTCACGAAAGCTTTAAATGGGGTTCGGGTTGATTATCTTTGTAACAAGTTGGGCATGATTAATATCTATGCTCCAACTTGAGGGGGAGTGTTAGATATATATTAATTGTGATTAGTTGTATATTAGGTATATATAACTAATTAGTTTAATTATAAGGATCCTAATTAATAACTTTCCTAAGATAGAATCCTAGCATTGTGTATATATATGTGTTTTATTTTTCAATGGAATGAAGAGAAACAATCCTATTCAATCTTGAATAACACTAAGGAATTGGAGGAGAGAGGTGACAAGCATGAAAAGCCTTCAAAGGCAACAATTGGAGAGTCATCTAACCCACTTAAGCTACACAAGTCATCGGAGTCATACCGACCACCTGTACCATTCCCACACCGTTTAAAGGACAGTAAGCAAGATAAGCAATTTTTTGATTTCTTTAACATGCTTTCTAAGGTTAATATCAATTTGCCATTATTAGATGTAATTAGAAACGTTCCTTCTTATGCAAAATTTTTCAAAGAACTAAACACTAAGAAAAGAAGGTATAAGCTAAATGAAAGAGTAATCATGTCTGAAATTGCTAGTGCGGTGCTTCAACGCAACTTACCCCCTAAATTAAAAGATCCAGGTAGCTTTATCATTAATATTACTATAGGGGATAGGAAAGTAGCTAAGGCTATGCTTGATTTAGGTGTTAGTATAAATTTGATGCCTTACTCGATTTTCTTGCAGCTAGGTTTGGGAGAGCTAAAACCAACAACCATGTCCCTTTAACTTGCGGATAGATCTGTTAAATATCCGAAGGGCATGGTTGAGGACTTACTTGTACAGGTAGATAAGCTAATCATACCTGTTGATTTTGTGGTTTTAGATATACAGGATAACCCATCTTTGGACAAGGAGCATACAATTCTTTTGGGTAGACCATTTATGGCCACTACCCAAACCATCATTGATGTCCAAAGTGGAAAGTTGACAATGACAGTCTTGGGAGAGACTATGCATTTTAAGGTTTTTGATTCATCTCCTTATCCTTCTATATCTGCTATTGATGAATGCTCATTTGTAGAATGTCTAGATCCCATTATTCATGATACTTTTGTGCATGCTAGATTAGATGATAAATTAGAGGTGACACTTACAGTTGGAGAGGTAGATGATATCTTAGACTATGAGGCTAGGGAGTACAGTGATCTATTAGACAATGCCATATCATTAGATGACTCTAGTACACCCTTAGATGTCCCACATGATGATGAAATTGCTCCACCTGAATTGGAACTCAAGGAACTACCTAAGCATCTAAAATATGTATTTTTGGGAGAGAATGAGACCTATCCTGTTATTATTTCATCTACACTCACCTAAAATCAAGAGGAGAAATTGATTGGAGACCTTAGGAAGTATAAAAAGGCAATAGGATGGAGTATTGGGGACATTAGAGGCATTAGTCCGGCAATGTGTATGCATAAGATCAATTTGGAGGACAATGTCAAACCGGTTAAAGAAGTGCAAAGGAGACTAAACCCAATCATGCAAGAGGTTGTTAAGAAAGAAGTTTTGAAACTCCTAGTAGTAGGAGTAATTTATCCAATTGCTGATAGTAAGTGGGTTAGTCCAGTTCATGTGGTACCAAAGAAATCTGGAATAACCGTGGTTAAAAATGAGAAATATGAATTAGTGCCCATTAGGATAATTATGGGGTTGGAGGATGTGTATCGATTTTTGAAAGCTGAATTTGTACACCAAGAAGGATCATTTCCAACTTCCCTTCATTGACCAAATGTTAGAAAGACTAGCTGGAAACGATTTCTACTACTTTTTGGATGGTCTTTCAGGTTATTATCAGGTACCCATTGCTCCGGAGGATCAAGAGAAGACTACATTCACATGTCCATTCGGAACTTTTGCTTTCAGAAGAATGCCATTTGGACTATGCAATGCACCCGCCACCTTTCAGAGATGTATGATGTCGATCTTTTCAGACATGGTGGAGAAATTCATCGAGGGATCTATGGATGACTTTTCAATTTTCGGTAATTCCTTTGATGATTGCTTGCATAAATTGACTTTAGTGTTAGAACGATGCATTGAATGTAATTTGACACTTAATTGGGAAAAAAGTAATTTTATGGTTCAACAAGGAATAGTGCCAGGACATGTCATATCTTGCCAAGGAATTGAAGTAGATAAGGCTAACGTAGATTTAATTGCAAAATTGCCTCCACCTACATCTGTTAAGGAGATACGGAGTTTCCTAGGACATGCAGGTTTCTATAGACGGTTTATTAAGGATTTTTCCAAAATTAGTCGTCCATTATGTAATCTACTTTCCAAAGATACCTTGTTTGATTTTGATGATGATTGCCTTGTTGCTTTCAATGCCTTAAAAAATAAACTTACTTTTGCACCTGTTATTATACCTCCTAATTGGTCTTTACCATTTGAAATCATGTGTGATGCGTCTGATTATGCTATAGGAGCTGTTTTGGGGCAAAGAGTGGATAAACGATTACATATTATATATTATGCTAGCAAAACACTCAATGATGTTCAAATTAACTACACCACCACTGAAAAAGAGTTATTGGCTGTTGTATTTTCACTTGATAAATTTAGGTCTTACTTGGTAGGAACTAAAGTTATTGTTCATTCGGACCATGCTGCTTTGAGATATTTATTGACTAAATCGAATGCTAAGCCTAGACTCATTAGGTGGATCCTACTTTTACAAGAATTTGACCTAAAGATCAAAAAAAGGTACTGAAAATGTAGTAGTTGATCATCTGTCTAGGTTAATTACTGAGTACGAAAATATTGAAGGTGAAAGTAAGGATACAATCATTGAAACCTTCCCTGATGAACAATTGTTTACAATAGGTCTAAATCCATGGTATGCCGACATTGTTAATTATCTAGCTAGTGGCATTTTGAGACCTAACATTACTTTTCAGGAAAAAAAAAAAAGGTTTTTTAGTGTTTGTAGGCAATACTTTTGGAATGACCCGTATTTATTCAAGTTATGTCAAGATCAAGTCATTCGGAGGTGTGTGCTCGAAGAGGAACATGAGAGCATCTTAACCTTTTGCCATGAGCTACACTGCGGGGGCCATTTTGGTGGTAAGAAAATGGCCCTAAAGGTATTACAATCTGGTTTTTATTAGCCTACGTTGTTTAAAGATGCTAACATGTTTTGTGTGAGATGTGATAGATGTCAAAGGACCGGTGATGTGATAAGTTGTGTACTCGCAAGTGTACGAATCACTCGTAAGAAAGTGATAAGCAACTTCCAAGGTCGGTCTCTCAAGGACTTGCAGTGGTTCTAAATAACTAACTTTTTAATCTAAATGGAGTTCTAATGAAAATAAAACACTAATTAAATAGAGTTCTAGTGAAACTAAAACTCTAAGTAACTAGAATCCTAAAGCTAGTAAAACTGTAAAAAGGTTGTTTGTTTTGTAACGAGAACAATCATACGACAATTAAACAAAAGCAAGATCGCAAGTAAACAATCAATTCAGATAGATTTGATAATCAATGGAGGATGTACGGACGTTTAGTTTGGTTGACCATGCTTGCATCGAAAAGGTATGGTGAAATAACATGAACGTCCTATATAAACAAAACTACCGGCTTTCCTTTTAATTACGAGACTGCCTGCGGTCGAGGTAAATGTCTTTGTTGATTAACTAATTAACTGCCTATGGTCGGGGTAAATCAAATAGTAATCAAATTACGCGCAAGGAAAAACATGCCAATCAAATTAATGCTATGACTAAGTCACTAAATTGAAGCTTTGATTAAGTGTTTCGGAATAAAGTTAAGGTGACGTTCCTATAACTAAATTCTAAGATATTTCAACCTAACTACGAACATCAAATGGGCCCATGATAATTCATAATTAAATATCTAAACATGCTCTTAATCAAAAAGTAATTCGTTTATATTAAATCAATAAAATCCACCATACACAATTCTAGCAAACATGGCAACACAAACTAAACATCCATAATAAAACTAGCCACTCATGTTCATATTAATATTCATAGACAAATAAAATATGATCATACACTTTAACAAAAAGAGAAGAAGATTTAATTCTATAACAACAAGGAAATCCTAGATCTAAATATCGCTTATGGATGGGATAGCGTTCTTCTCCGTAAGCTTTATCTTCGATCGTCGACGGCTTCCTTGAATCCTTAGAATAGTTCTCTCGCTTCGTTTGAGTGTGACAAAGCTCCCAAAACTGATTGAATGGAGTGTTTGGTCGCAAAATTGTAAAATCTAAGAGTTGTGTACGAGTTGGTCGAGTTGTGTGTAAGGGGGACTTTAGGGGGGTATTTATAGATGTAAGGGTTTACACGAATCCTGATTGCCATAGGAATAGGCGCACCGCGGCATGCATTTTCCCCGCCGCGGCGCAACACAAATTCTAGAAATAATGTAAAAACCTGAGAGCTCCCCGCCGCGGCATACATTTTCCTCGCCGCGGCGAGCGTTGTCTTCAGTTTCTTCACATGTACCCCCTTACATATGTGCTGGCTCGACATGTACGGCTTACATATTTGACTCGTTTTGCCCGTAACTCGTGATTCGAGCACCGTAAGTGTTCCGTCTTTGCGTGCTTGCATTATTTGACTCATTTGACGCTAAAAACACCTGAAATGCACTAAAACATACCCGTGATTCTGAATGAATAGATTTATGAAAATAATCAAATAAACAATCATAACAAATCTATATTTTAAACAATTAAGCACAATTAATCACGAAATATTAGTGCTTTTTGAGCACTCATCAACCGGTAACATAGGTAAGCGTAACGAATGCCTTTGACGTCTAATCTTGTAGTAGAATTGTTTGACGTGTGGGAATTGACTTCATGGGTCCGTTTTCCCCATCTTTTGGCTACACTTACATTTTAGTCGCAGTTGACTATGTTTCAAAGTGGGTAGAGGCGATATCCACTGGAACTAATGACGCTAACGTTGTTATTAAATTTTTGAAGGATAACATTTTTAGCAGGTTTGGAACACTGAAAGTGATCATTAGTGATGGAGGCAGCCACTTTTGCAGTAGACTCTTCGATGGGCTTTTGAAAAAGTACAACATTTCTCAAAAAGTGGCTACCTCATACCATTCCCAAACTTCGGGGCAAATGGAAGTGAGCAACCGACAGATCAAGGGAATATTGGAACGCACAGTGCGCCCCTCAAGGAAGGATTGGTCAGTTAAGTTGAATGATGCCTTGTGGGCATATTGTACAGCGTACAAAACTCCAATCGGTATGAGTCCCTACCGGTTAATTTTTGGTAAAGCATGTCACTTACCCGTTGAGCTAGAACATAGGGCTTATTGGGCTATTAAAAAGCTCAACATGGACATGGCAAAAGCTAGGGAAAAACGATTACTCCAACTTAGCGAACTTGAGGAAATTCGGGACGAAGCTTACGAGAATGCCAAAATCTACAAGGAGTGTACTAAGCGCTATCACGACAAAGTACTCCTCGATAAGTATTTCGTTCCTGGAATAAAAGTTCTGTTATATAATTTACGTTTGCATTTGTTTCCAGGAAAACTTCATTCTAGGTGGAGCCGACCATACACAATTGCAAATGTACTTCCACACGGAGTAATCGAGTTGCTCAATTCGAAAACGCAAGAACCGTTTAAGGTAAATGGGCATCGTGTCAAGCCATACTTGGAAGGAGACAACAATTTGAAAAGCATCGAAACAATACGTCTCCTCGATGAATAAACACGAAAGCAGCCACGTCTTGCTAAGACGTAAAACTAAGCCCTTAATGGGAGGCACCCATTCAGTATTGTATTTCTTTCATTGTTTTTATTTCTTTTATTATTTTTATCATGTTTTTGTTTGGATTGTTTAAGATTTCTAACTTTGTTTGATGTCTTTATTTTTCATTTGATTTAGTTATAATTTAAATTTGGATTTGAGTTGTGATGCATATACTTAGAGGTTTCATACATGTTACTTGCACACTTAATGCCACATGATGAGAAAAGCGAGGAACAATGAACCAGAGCGTACGTGTAATGTACACAATCTCATACGAAAGGGGGGTAACTTCTCTCACTTCTTTACTTAATTTCTTTTGTTTTTCTTTTTGACATTGAGGACAATGTAGAAATTAGGTTGAGGGTGGGAAAAATATTCCATGAGCATGAATTTAGACCAAATTTTAAATTTTAACTTTTGTCACTTGAATTTTGTTAGAATAGTGTCGTGTCCACTTGAGTCAATCCGAAAGTCCATGATATTAATGTGATTGTAATGACGGTGATATATGAAAGAAATTAAATTTTTACCTAAGTAAAGAAGCACATAAATGTTAGATTCATCTAGTTTGAGGATTTTGTGGTATATGTGGAAGTTTGTATGATTAGTATGACTGATTTTGGTTTGTGTAATGTGTGCATGTTCATGATATATTTTGAGTCTCAACAAACTCTAGAACTCATTTGAAAACCCATTAAAGCGAAATGATAAAATCAAATGCCACTTAGAAAGTGATTTAGGCCATCTTTGGACCATTTGGACTTTTCAAGCCTCCCCGTATTATTTTATCCATAGTGACACCCGTAAACTCAACATTGATATACGTTGTACTACCCTTAGTGATGAGAGTACTCAATGTAATATTTGAATTTCATGAGCAATTATGTTGTATTTATCTTGCTTGAATTAAAAAAAATTGAAATAATAAGCAAGAAAAGTAAAGAAAGAAAATCAAGGAAAAAGATTCAAGGGACATATGGAATTTCTAGGAGGATAAAAAAGAACACTTGGATGAAAAAGTTGAAAATAAGTTTGTGAAATAAAAAGTACTCTTATCCTATTGAGAATATCATTTCAACACTTTCATAACCACACACCTAACCACAACTTTACAAGCTTAATGAAGTCCTATTGATTCTAGGTAGTTTGATTTTTATTAGTAGAGATGGATTTGAAAAGTGAGCCTATGGATTTTGTAAGTGCAAAATTTTCATTTATATTTTACTTGCACATTTATGAGGCATTAAATGTAATCTATGAATATAATGCATGACACGATCAAATAGTGTAACTAACAGGCTTTTGGTATGATTGGTTGTTCAAAATTCGATTACTAAGACGGGTTTGATATTTGGATTGTTTTTGAGCTTAAGTGATTTTTAACTATTTCGTATGCCAATCGTTGTTGACAATTTTTGAGACATATGCATGAATTGATTCAAGTATGTTTAGAGTCATTATTAGTTTTGTTTGTTACGATGTTTGGGGGTATCATCACTGGAAACCCTCACGAGACTACAACTCGTCCACTAGGGCCACCTAAGGGTTTAAAGGCTTGTTGCATATGCTAAATGCAACCGTGACAATCTAGGAAAGTGATTTAGGTTAGTTTATTTTATTTTTTTAAATCGCTCATCTTGCTAGAGACAAGCAAGAAGCTGGTTGGGGGTTGTGATAAGTGCTCAAAAAGCACTAATATTTCGTGATTTATTGCACTTAATTGTGTAAAAATAGATTTGTTATTACTATTTATTTGACTATTTTTCATAAATCTATCAATTCGAAATCACGGGTATGTTTTAGTGTATTTCAGGTGTTTTTAGCGTCAAATGAGTTGAATAATGCAAACACGTAAAGACAGAACACTTACGGTGCTCGGATCACGAGTTACGGGCAAAACGAGTGAAAATATGTAAGCCTTACATAACAAGCCAGCACATATGTAAGGGGGTAAATATGAAGAAAGGAAAGGCAACGCATGCCGCGGCGAGGAAAATGTATGCTGCGACGGGGAGCTCTCGGGTTTCAACCAATATTTCCAATTTTTGTGTTGCGCCATGGCGGAGAAATTGTATGCCGCGGTGCGCCTATTCCTATTGCAATCAGGATTTGTGTAAACACAGTTTTAGGAGCTTTGCCACACTTAACGAAGCAAGGGAATCCATTCTAAGAATCCAAGGAAGCCATTAACGATCGAAGATCAAGCTTTTGGAGAAGAACGCTATCCAATCCACTAGCGGTATTTAGATCTAGGATTTCCTTCTTGTTATAGAATTCTATTTTCTCCTTACTTCTTTGGGTGTATGTTCAGATTATATTTGTCTATGAATTTTAATATGAACATGAGCGGCTAATTTCATTATGGATGTTTAGTTTGTGTTGCCATGTTTGCTATAACTGTTTTGGTGAATGTTTTATTGCTTTGAAATAAATTAATTTACCTTTTGATTAAGAGCATGTTTAGATATTTAATTGTGAATTTTCATGGACCAATTTGAGATTCATAGTTAGGTTGAAAAATCTGATAATCTAGTTTTAGGAACGTCACCTTAACTTTATTCCGAAATACTTAATCAAAGCTTCAAATTAGTGATTTAGTCATAGCATTAGTTTGATTGGCATATATTTTCATGCGCATAATTTGATTACTATTTGATATACTCGATCGTAGGATGTTAATTAGTTAATCAATAAAAAGAATTACCCGATCGTAGGAATTTTCGTAATTAAAAGGAAAGTCGGTAAAATTGTTTATTAGAACGTTCATGTTATTTCACCATTACTTTTTGAAGCAAGCATGGCTAACCAAACTAAACGTGTATACATCCTCCATTGATATTTGAAACCTACTTGAATTAATTGTGAACTTGCGATATTATTTTCGATAATTGTTTGTTACCATTGATCTCGTTACAAACCACACTCATTTGACAGTTTTACTAGGTTTAGGACTCTAGTTATTTAGAGTTTTAGTTTTACTAGAACTCTATTTAATTAGTATTTTTAGTTGCTTTAGGACTCTAGTTAGATTAAGGAAAAGGTTGTTTAGAACCAATACAATTCCTTGAGAGACCGACCTCGGAGGTTTGCTTGTCACTTTCTACGAGTAATTCGTACACTTGCGAGTACTATAATTTGCACATCAGCTGCTAAGAGAAGGGCCAACTATACTTTTATACATTCATTACTCCCCCATAAGTGTTGGTTCTATGCACCATTCAGGTCAAACACTTGCTACTTAATAAGCTAGGCCTTGAACATAGAACCTCTAGCTTTGATACCATGTTAGAAGTTGTTGGGATACCAACTCTCCCAAAAGCTTAAGCCATTAGGAGGAGGGCCAACTATACTTTTATACATTCATCATATACTAGTATATACTGAATGCTATACTGTATAAAGAGTAGTTGCTTTACTGTTTAGTTTGTTAGTAGTTCATAGCCACCTGTACAAAGCTTATAGGATTTGTTATATAGACTGTTAGATGTAACTACTATAAGTAGTAGTTGGTAGTGTATTGTGTAAATCTTTCTTTTTACAATACTTCAGTAATAAATCATTCTTGAATTTGTTCTTATTGATTTTACTCAGTATTGTATGTATCAAAGCACTTAAGGATTCTGTGAAATCCTATGGACATGGCGTCAAAGAACTCATACAGAGATGTACTATCAAATGCTTCCCCCACTACACCAACTACTGTGGCTCCAAGCAATAATGATCGGGATGGTGTTACAAGAATTAATGGTGGTTCAACAGTGGTTACAGGAAATCGAAGGATTGTTCTTGATGTTCTTTCACAAAATTTGTTTACTCCTCCAAACAGTTTGTCGCTCTCAATGAAGCTTGATGACAACAACTATCTAATTTGGAGAGAACAAATAATGAGCTTCATTATGGCGTATAGGCGTGAAGGCTTCATCAATGGAACTTTATAGCTACCTAACCCGTTTCTTGATTCAGAAAGAACCATTCTGAATCCAAAGTTTGATACATGGATTCAGTATGACTTAATGGTTAAAAGTTGGATCTAAAGTTCTGTTTCTTCTGGTATGAATGCAGTTCTTGTTGGAAGCTCTACTTCTTGTCAACAATGGTTGGTCTTGGAAGAAAGATTTTCAAATACCAATCAATCTAGAGTGATGGACCTGCATGGTTAGTTACAAGCACTCAAGAAGGATGGTTTGTCAGTAAGTGCTTATCTTTTGTGTGCAAAAAGTCTCTCAAATCATTTAGTAGCCTCAAGTGAGATCATTTTTGAAAAAGAACTTGTCTTATACATTTTAAATGGCCTCGGTCCAAGGTATTTGACTTTTGTGACTTTATTTAACATGACTCAAACGAGACCTTCAGTGAGTATTTTGTATAGTCTTCTTAAAAATTATGAAAGCATGCTTGTGTTGTATGATAGGGCTAATCAAGATTCTATTTTCCAAGCTAATTTTGCTAGTGGTAACAAGCATAATTCTAGTTATAAGAATTTTTCCTCTAAATAGTTTAATTCATCTAATAAGCCTTCTACTTGGAATTTTCATCAATTTTTTAAAAATCAGTCTAATATTGGTTCATCCTCTACCAACAAGAATGTTCCAACTGGTAATTCCAAGAATTTTAAGAAAGGTTCTTCAGATTGACCTATTTGTAAGATATGTGATAAATCAAGTTATGTTGTAGCATCTTGTTTTTTTGTTAAGGGATGTTCTTCTTGGAAAGTCGTCTCAAATTGCCTCTTGACCTATGGCTATGCATGCATCTAGCTCACTTGATCAGTCCACTTCCGGTTCTTGGTTGCTTGACTCTAATGCTAGTCACCATTTGACTCCAAACTCTACTCAAGTTCCTCACTCTTCTTCCTACACTGGTTCAGGTAGTGTTCTTGTGGGTGATGGTAATAATCTTGGAATTACTAGTGTTGGGTCTAGTACTTTAGTTCCTTTTGAAAATTTCATGCTTTTTGTTAATAATCTTTTACACACCCCTCAAGCATCCATTAATCTCTTGTCTGTTCAAAAGCTATGTGAGGATAATAAAGTGTTTATTGAGTTTTACTCTTATTGGTTTTCTATTAAGGACCTGCATTCGAAGTATGTGGTTCTTCAAGGCAAGAGTGAAAATGGCTTGTACAAAGTCCCTGGCATTGTAAGCAGTTTTCCTTCTCATTTGGTTGTGTGCCATACTGCAAAGGTTGATGATTTGGATGTAGCTAGAAGCTATTACAAGTGGCATTTTCAAAGTTGGTCATCCCTCTTATGATACTACTGTTAAAATTTTACATAATTGTAATATTTCTTGTAAAGGTCTTTCAAGAGAATTAGTTTTTTGTAAGGCTTGTTAGATTGCAAAGTCTCACAAGCTTCCCTTTGTATCTTCTCATAATAAGGCTTTAAAGGCTTTTGAATTGATATATCTTGATGTTTGGACTTCTTCCCAGTACTCTTACAATAATGACAAGTATTTTTTGTCCATTGTGGACAACTTAGCAGATTTATCTGGATTTTTCCTTTGCATACAAAAGGGAAGTGCATAAGTACATTCTTGTCTTTCAAAAAGATGATTGAAACACAATTTAACACTTCATTAAAGGAAGTTAAGACTAATGGTGGGGCTGAATTTAAACCAATGGTCACAGTTTTAAAGCAAGATGGTGTGGTTCACAGGTGCACTTGTCCTTATATCTCTGAACAAAATGGGGTAGTGGAGAACAGACATCGCAAAATAGTTGAAAGAGGTTTGGCTTTCTTAGTGCAGTCTCATGTTCTCTTGAAATTTTGGAATTATGCATTTAAGACTGCTCTTTACCTACTTAATCGAATTCCTTCTAAGTTGCTAAATGGTTTGTCTCCATATAAGCTTCTTTACAGCAACAAGTTTGATATGGGTATTTTAAGAATTTTTGGAAGTCAATTTTTCCCTTGTTTGAGGTCTTATAATGAAACTAAGCTGGAACCTCATTCATAAGAGTGTACTTTATGGGATATGCTTCTAAGCAGCGTGGATATATATGCTATGATAGACTTGAAGATAAATTCTATGTGAATAGGCATATGGTGTTTAATGAATATCTTTTTCCCTACCAAGACAAATCTTCTAGCACTTTTGTCACTTGTGAGTCTACTGCTGCTCTATCTACGCCTGTGCACTCTTCTCCAAAATTTGACTTGTTTTATGAACAAGATATGTCACCATCATCTACCAATTCACCCATTAGGTCTCATGTGTCTCCATCTCAAAATGCACCTATTGCTACTAACTTGTCTTTATCTATTGTACCTAATTTGTCCTTTTCTCACCCTACTTCCTTGTCACCTAATGTGCCTTTTCGACCTCAATTAAATGTTTTGTCTGATGGTGATGTTGAATATCCTATTTCATATGAAACTTCTCAAAGTATTACAGTTGAAGTTCCCATTGTTTCTTCCTCTGAGCTTCCTTCTTCTAATGAGAAGCTGTTATCTACTACCTCACAAATTGTTGAACTTTCTTCTATTCCTTCAACTACAAATGCTCATTATATGACTACTCGGTCCAAGGCTGGCTTTGTTAAGCCTAAACATTGTGCTTTTACAGTACATGGTGTTCTTGTGTTACCTGAAACGAGGTCTTATAAGCAAGCTTTGGGTATTCTAGTTTGGAAACAGGCTATGCAATAGGAGTTTGATGCATTACTTAGGAATGACACATGGAACTTGGTAGCTCTTCCTAAGGGTAAAACTGCAATAGGGTGCAAATAGGTGTTTAGAGTTAAATTAAAGGCTGATAGGACATTGGATAAGTATAAAGCTAGGCTTGTTGCCAAGGGCTTCCTTCAAATTGAAGGTATTGATTTCTTTGAGACTTTTTCTCCTATTGTTAAACCTACAAAAGTTCAAGTAATGCTTACAATGGCTCTTTTTAAAGGCTGGATCATTAAGCAAATTGATGTTAATAATGATTTTTTAATCTCTGTTTGTTCTTGATTCTCCTCAAGTCTATTTGATGCTGTTGGTATATGTGGACGATATTTTAATTACCGACAGTTCCCCTTCTTCTATTCAGTCTCTTATAACCAAGCTTGATGCTCAATCAATTTGAAGGATCTTGATGCCTTGAGTTATTTTTTAGGCATAGAAGTTCTTATACAAAAGGAACTTATTCATTTGAATTAGAGAAAGTATATTCAGGAGTTGCTTGATAAGTGTGGCCTTGTTGATGTTAAGGGGTGTGATACACCAATGACAACGAGCAAAATGTTGAGTCAAGCTGATGGGGTGCCTTTGTTTGATAAGGATGCCTCATTGTATCGTAGTGTTGTTGGAGCACTTCAATATTGCACTTTAACTTGCCCAAACATTGCTTATAGTGTTAATAAGCTTTTGTCAATTCATGTCTAATACAGTGTTAGTGGCTTACAGTGATGCTAACTGGGCCTCCTCTCCTAATGATAGAAAATCAACCGGTGCATATTGTATCTTTTTGGGTAACAATTTGGTTTTTTGGCACTTATCTAAGCAAGGTGTGGTTTCTAGGTCCAGTACTGAATTCGAATACAGGGCCATGGCTGACACTACTGCAGAAATACTTTGGTTTCGATCATTGTTTCTTGAGCTCAAATTGACTATTACTTTACCACCTACTCTCTTATGTGATAATTTGAGTGCTCAAAGCTTAGCTCACAATCATGTTCTTCACTCTCGTTCTAAACATATAGAGATCAGCATTGTATTCGTGATCAAGTTTTGTAGCATCAACTATTCATCATGCGTATTTTGTAGATCAAATTGTCGATGCCCTCACTAAACCCCTCCCATTTCCTCGTTTTACTTCACTATGAGTCAAACTCATGGTTTTGGCTAAACCATCAGTTTGATGAGGGAATACTGGTATATACTAAATGTTATACTGTATAAAGAGTAGTTGCTTTATTGTTTAGTTTGTTAGTAGTTCACAGCCACATGTAAAAAGCTTATAGGATCTGTTTTATAGACTGTTAGATGTAAATACTATAAGTAGTAGTTAGTAGTGTACTGTGTAAATATTGCTTTTCACTGTACTTCAGTAATAAAGCATTTTTGAATTTTTTTCTTATTGATTCTACTTAGTATTGTAGATTGTGCTTTCAAATATTGAAAAATGCTATTTGTCTAACATATATATAAATGATGCTAAGTTGGTGTTTGCTAACAACCTAACCCATTGTGAATCTATTTGATACATATATTACATATTTACATACTATTTGCTTGTGATACAATCTGTTTGCTTGTGAATGTTTACATATTTTTTATTTTTTGCTATTTGGTTTTTAAGGGATTTGCCGATTTGATATTGTAGTTTGCTTTATGAAAGTTTGTATTGTTCTTCAAGTTCTCTACTAGGAAAGTTTTAGTATATATATATATATATATATATATTATATTAAAGTTTGTATTATTACTAAATTGGCTTATAGACGTATTACAACATTGTACACATCTTATTGTGTATTTTTTTTGTAAGTTGACACAGAACCAACAATGGACAATAATGCAATCCCCTCGAAAGCTGCCTCAAATCACAAAATGCAGGATGAAACAACTAATAATGGAGCTCCACCAATACCTGAAGTTGAAAGATATAGTAGTAAACCACCACAGTCAAAAAAGAAAGTTGTAGGCAAAGAGAAGGTGAATCCTAGAGAACCTGAAGATAGGAGAACTTCACAAATTTGGAATCATTTTACTCATGTTCCAAATTGTGATCCCGAGTATCCAAAAATTGATATAAATATAGCTATTTAATTTGAACTAATTTAACTTATATAGTTCGATTTTCTCTTTTTATTAAATTAAATTAATTCTAAAAATTTCAGAACTGGGTCTTCATATTAAAAATCTCAAAAGAACTGCTCCAACTTAAAACTTAAAACATTTTATGCAACTCATATAAATCTTTGTTCAAAACTTAAAAAAAAAAACACATATTTACATATCTTAATCAAAAAAATCAAAACATGCAATTATTGTGGGAGGCCTTATATGGTTCATACTAAGAGGAATGGGACATCAAATTGTTGGAACCATTTAGAGAATCAATGTATGAAAAACCCTCACCGAGAGGAGCTTAAGAAACATAAGTTATTGAATTTTCAAGTTACTGAGGGTGGTAACAACACTCTAATATCATGGAAGTTTGATCCAAAAGCAACAAGACGAGCATTGGCTAAAATGATTGTTACAGATGAGCTTCCATTCAGATTTGTAGAAGGAAAATGATTTCGAAAGTTTTGCAGAGTAGGTATTCCTCAGTTTTAGATACCTTCTCAGAAGACAATTGCTACAGATGCCATGGAAGTTTATTTGAAGTAAAAAAAATCCTTGAAATCATTATTAAGTCGAAGCAAGATAAAGGTTTCTTTAACCTCTGATATCTGGACATCAGTAGCAAACAACTATTATCTAGTTGTCACTGCTCACTTTATAGACGATGATTGGAAATTACAAAAATGAATCATCAACTTTTTTCAAGTCTCTGACCATAAAGGAGAATAAATTGGGAAGCCAATAGACAATTGTTTGAAGGATTGGGGAGTTGAAGGTGTTTTCACCAAAACACTTGACAATGCGAGTTGTAATGGGGTTGCTATTAAGTGGTTGAAAAATCGATTAAAGACTTGGAGTGGATTATTTTGGGTGGTGAGTTTTTGCACATAAGGTGTGCTGCTCACATAATGAATCTTATCATTGGTGATGGTTTGAAAGATTTACATGGCTCAATCAAGTACATAAGAAATGTAGTTAAGTATGTGAGATCCTCTCCTTATCGTTTACAAAATTTAAGGAATGTGCAAGACATGAACGTATTGAATTTAAGAGTCTTGTTTGCTTAGATGTAAGCACTAGATGGAATTCAACCTACTTGATGTTAGATTCTGAATCATGAGGGTCCTCCATTAGACATTGGTTGGAAGAATGCATCAGTATTTATAAAATTTCTTAAGAATTTTTATGATGCAACTTTGAATTTAAGTGCTTCCACATATTTCACGTCCCATAGATATGCACACTATTTGTATAGTATTGAGGTTGAGTTGGTTGATATGTTGTCTTCTACTGATATTCTTTTAAAATTGATGGCTGAAAATATGAAATTAAAGTTTGAAAAATACTGGGGGGATCCGGAAGCCATGAACAAGCTTGTGTATATTGCTATTGTGCTTGATCCTCGCTACTTTGAGTTTTGTGTTTAAATATGCTTATGAACTTTATGTGGCTGAAAAGCATGTAGAAGGTGTAATGGATGCCCTAGTGAGACTTTATGCATATTATAATGATAGTTCCCAAAATTCTAGTATCAAAGTTTCACAATTTGCTAGTTCTTCAACATATCAATCTAAAAAATCAACAATAATTCAACAAAATAGAAAGCGTACTAAATATGTCAGTAGAGTAGAGATGATATTTTTTGAACAATTAGATGAGGAAATGAATGTTGATGTTTTAATTGAGCTTGACCATTACTTGAATGAGCCTTGTGAGAGGTATACAAACAAAGTAAATGATGACTTTGATATTTTTAAGTGGTGGAAGGTAAATTCTATTAGGTTTAAAATGTTTTCTCAAATTGCTCGAGATATATTGGCGGTGCAAGTAACCACAATAGCTTCAAAATCAGCTTTCAACACTGGGGTTCGTGTTTTGGACCCTTTTAGGAGTTTACTGTGTCCAAATGTGGTGGAAGCTTTGATATGCTGTCAAAGAAAAGCTATGTTAGATTTAGGAGTATCTATTAATGTCATGCCATATAATATTTATGCTTCACTAAATCTAGGTCCCTTGAAAGAAATTGGTATTTTTATATAACTTGCTAACAGGACTAACATTTATCCCAAGGGTGTTATTGAGGATGTCTTAGTGTAGGTGGATGAAATGATCTTCCCGATGAATTTCTACTTTTTGGATATGAGTGATGACTCTTACACCATGTCCACACCTTTATTGTTGGGAAGATCGTTTATGAAAATAGCTCGCACAAAGATAGACCTACTCAGTGGAGAGCTCACTCTTAAGTTTGATGGGGAGACAATTCACTTTAACATCTTTGAAGTAATGCAGTACCCAGCTAACGATGGAGATGACTTATGATGAGAGTTGTCTATGTCGAGCTGACGAAGTTAAACCAAGTATTAGATGGGAGGCAACCCATTGTGTTTTCCTTCCTTTTATTTTTTTGTTTATTTTTGTTTTGTAGTTTTGTTTATTTTCATGATTGTCTTAGTGTCTTTTGGCAGTAATGTAGACATTACCTAATTTAGGTTGGGGTGAATGATGCATTTCCATCAAATAATTGTTTTATTAGTGGTTTTGTTTATGTTTATTAGTATTGTTTTTTTTTTTTTTTTTGTTATTGTTTGATTTCTAAAGAAAATGAAAATTTTGAAAAATTGGGAAAAAATTTTCAAAGTGTGTTGCGACATAAGGCTCGGGAGTCACTTTTAGCTAAGAATGATTATAGGGCGCGCCGCGGCACACTGGCCTCAAGTTGCTTTGAGGGGAATATTTACATGCACGTGCCATGGCATAAATCTAAGTGTGTCGCGGCCCGTGTTTAATTTTAATACTAAAATCCCCCCAATGCGAGGATTTATAGATAAAAAATATTTTTTTCAAAAAAAAAATTTCAACCCTAAACATTCTTTCTCTAAAAAAGTTTTAATCTTTACCCAAAATCCTCACTTATTGTTCCATATTTGCATCTCAACATCATCCTTGAAGCTTGCATTAGATTTTATTGCATGAATTTTGGTTAAATTTCCAAATTTGGGTTCTACACATCCTCATCTACATCTTCAAGAACATCCAACTTCAACAAGTAAGGTACACCATAATTCATCTTGCATGTTAGAAAATGATAAATGATGGAATGGATAGAGAATGTGAACTTAATTGCTCAGAATAGCTACACTTCACCATTACAAGGAGAGTAACTTTTCTTTTCCACTCTTTTCCTTAGATATCCATTTGAACATTGGGAATAATGTAGATTCTAGGTTTTGGATGGGGAAAGCCCCTGTTTAATTTGAATTTGGAAGTTTCAAACAAAATTTTTGGAAAATTTTTACTTTTTTTCTTCTTATTTAAGCAGTTTATACTTGTTTTATTTGTTTATTATGAGTCAATTCATATGTCAATTATAAAATATGGTTGTGATAACCCTAACATATAGAAGACTTTAAAATTTTGCTTTTGTTTAAGAATGATTTGAATGAGAATTGAACATAGTTTGAGACTTTATGGTTAGTGGTAAGAATGTTTGATTATTCTAACTACTAGGACTATTCTATGAGTGAACATTTCATGGACATATTTGAGGTCTCAAAAAACTATAGAACTTGTTTGAGAAACATACAAGGAAAAATCATAGAATACATAATGCTTATGAAGTAATTTAGGCCATTTTTGGACTATTTGAGCCTTTTTAATCCTACCACTTGTCTTTATGTAGCTAGTAACCTTTTGAGCCTACAAAGAGTATACATTGAGCCTTATTTTTTCTTCTTCAACCTATTATAACCGAACCCTCATTTGGCATTATCTATTTTGATACTTTCTATCTGAGCCTTACTCCCTTGTTTCGTACTATATGTCTTGTAATGTAATTGTCATTTGGATCAGACTGTTTTCATAGTAGCGTAGTAGCAACTTTGTGCTTTTTCTTGATCTTCTTGAACTTCAAGAACTCCTTCATTCGTGGGATATTTAACGACCTAATGATAAGTCAAAGATACTAACCTCATCTTATGAATCTATGGTCTTCCCAAAATCATGTTGTAGTGGACGAGAGAATCAAGAATCACAAAATTAGCCATCATTGTCAACCCAGCTGCCACAATGGGCAATTAATCATGCCAAGTGCTTATGAAGTGCTATTATTGAATCCGACCAAAGGCATCTCCTTCTTTTCTATATCTTCTTCTCCCTATCCTAAGGCGTATAAAGTTTAAAGAAATAACAAATTAACCAAGTTATCCGTGTCAACCAAGATGCGACAGACATCACACAAGCTAACTCATAATGTAATAACCAAAGGATCTTCATATGGACCTAAAACTTCATCTTCCTCTTTGAAAATTATTACTTTTGACTCCATTGCTCGCCTTGTGTGATAAACATCTATCTTCCCAAGATTTTTTGCTTCTCTGGCATATCTCTTCCGAGCATTATTTGACCATGGAAAACAATTTGAGAACTCTGAATTTTAGACATTTTGTAATGCTCTTGGTAGTTGATGTGTTAAATTTAGTACTCGCAAGTGTACGAATCACTCGTAGAAAAGTGATAAGAAACTTCCAAGGTCGGTCTCTCAAGGAATTGCAGTAGTTCTAAATAACCTTCTTCCTAATCTAAATAGAGTTCAAACGAAAATAAAAGACTAATTAAATAGAGTTCTAGTGAAACTAAAACTCTAAGTAACTAGAATCCTAAAACAACTAAAATACTAATTAAATAGAGTTCTAGTAAAACTAAAACTCTAAATAATTAGAATCCTAAATCTAATAAAACTTTAAACAAGTTGGAATTGTGACGAGATCAATGGTATAAACTATTAACGAAAACAATATTGCAAGTTCACAATCAATTCAAATAGATTTGAAGATCAATGGAGGATATATGGACATTTAGCTTGGTTGACCATGCTTGCATCGAAAAGGTATGGTGAAACAACATGAACGTTCTAAATAAACAAAACTACCGGCTTTCCTTTTAATTACGAGACTGCCTGCGGCCGGGGTAAATCTCTTTGTTGATTAACTAATTAACTGCCTATGGTCGGGGTAAATCAAATAGTAATCAAATTACGCGCAAGGAAAAACATGCCAATCAAATTAATGCTATGACTAAGTCATTAAATTGAAGCTTTGATTAAGTGTTTCGGAATAAAGTTAAGGTGACGTTCCTATAACTAAATTCTAAGATATTTCAACCTAACTACGAACATCAAATGGGCCCATGATAATTCATAATTAAATATCTAAACATGCTCTTAATCAAAAAGTAATTCGTTTATATTAAATCAATAAAATACACCATACACAATTCTAGCAAACATGGCAACACAAACTAAACATCCATAATAAAACTAGCCACTCATGTTCATATTAATATTCATAGACAAATAAAATATGATCATACACTTTAACAAAAAGAGAAGAAGATTTAATTCTATAACAACAAGGAAATCCTAGATCTAAATACCGCTTATGGATGGGATAGCATTCTTCTCCGTAAGCTTTATCTTCGATCGTTGACGGCTTCCTTGGATCCTTAGAATAGTTCTCTCGCTTCGTTTAAGTGTGGCAAAGCTCCCAAAACTGATTGAATGGAGTGTTTGGTCGCAAAATTGTAAAATCTAAGAGTTGTGTACGAGTTGGTCGAGTTCTTTTTGTAATGGGGAGTCTAAGGGGGTATTTATAGATGTAAGGGTTTACACAAATCCTGATTGCCATAGGAATAGGAGCGCCGCGGCATACATTTTCCCCGCCGTGGCGCAACACAAATTCTGAAAATAATGTAAAAACTCGAGAGCTCCCCGCCGCGGCATGACTTTTCCTCGCCGCGGCGCGTGTTGTCTTCAGTTTCTTCACATGTACCCCCTTACATATGTGATGGCTCGACATGTACGGCTTACATATTTGTCTTGTTTAGCCCGTAACTCGTGATCCAAGCACCGTAAGTGTTCTGTCTTTGCGTGCTTGCATTATTTGACTCATTTGACGCTAAAAAACACCTGAAATGCACTAAAACATACCCGTGATTCCGAATGGATAGATTTATGAAAATAATCAAATAAACAATCATAACAAATCTATATTTTAAACAATTAAGCATAATTAATCACGAAATATTAGTGCTTTTCAAGCACTCATCAGTAGTAAACATGAATTTTATGCTCCAAAGACTCCTCAACAAAATGGAATTGTTGAAAGAAAGAAAAAAATTATTCAAGAGATGGCCAAGGTAATGCTTGCTAGTAAGAATTGTTCAATAACAAGAGACCCAACATTAAGCATTTTAGAGTATTTGGAAGTACTTGTTACTTTCTTAAGGATAGAGAAAATTTGGATAAGTTTGAGGCTAAGAAAGACCTCAGAATTTTCTTAGGCTATTTTAGTTATAGTCATGCTTACAAGTCTTCAATCTAAGAAATTATGTGATTATAGAATCGATCAATGTGGTGATTGATTATTCAGGTTATACTCAGATGGTGGAATCTGATGATTGCAACTTATTTGAGAATTGGGATTCAGTCGAAATTACTTCGGTTAATGAAGAATTTCCTTCAATTGATTGTTCTGCTCCTCCCACAATCTCTAAAACTTTTTCTGAAATTGCTAATTCCTCTAAAGTTTCTAATGAATAAAAGGAAACTTTACCTAAGTGGGCAAAATGTGCTCATTCTTCTAATAACAATATTGGAAATGTTGAAGGAGGTGTTAAAACTCAAAGACATCTTCAAGATTCACTCAACTATATGTGTTACACGTCTACCATCCTTCCTAAGAATATAAAAAGAAGCCTTATAGGAGTACATTGCGTCAACTCCATGCAAGAAGAATTACTTCGGTTTCAAAGAAATGATGTGTGGTATATAGTTCTTAGACTTGAAGATAAACATGTCATTGGTACAAGATGGTTGCATAAGAACAAATAATATGAAAATGGAGTTATTTCAATAAATAAATCAAGGTAATACACAGATTGAAGGCATTGACTTTGCAGAAACATTTGCACTTGTTGCTCGTCTTGAATCTGTCAAATTATTAATTGGGTTGGCTTTTTACTTTGGATTTAAGATGTACCAAATGGATGTTAAGAGTGCCTTTCTGAATGGTGTAATTAAGGAGGAAGTTTATGTTGAGCAACCTATAGGATTTGAAGACCCTCACTTTTCAAATCATGTAATGAGACTTAAGAAGGCTCTTTATGGTTTAAAGCAAGCCCTTCATGCTTGGTATGAAAGACTTACTTCTTTTTTTCTTAATAAAGGTTTTCAGAGAGGTGGTGGTGATAAAACATTCATTCCAAACTTATTTAGACCTACAAAACCCAAAATACCCTCCAAAATAAAATAAATACTTAAAAACTAATAAATAATAGGTCAAAATAGTGTTCATCAGCATGTCATCAAAAATTGGTCATACACATAAATGAATTCATTATAGATTGATAATCATATCGATATTTAGGTTGAGTGTATTGGTTAATCTTTGAGGATCCTTGAATTCATTTAGTATGCTTGAAACTAATATCACTTATAGTTATGAATTTTTTTTTATTACCATATTTAGATGTTAAAATTTTAGTTTATTTAGTTTGTGTGTTTGCTTTACTTGAGATAAGCAAAGAGTTAAGTTTAAGGGTGTGATAACTCTATAAAAGTAAAGTTATTTATTCATTTATAGGCTAACTATTTGTCTTGTTTCATGTTAAATATAGTAAAAATGCTTAATTTGTGTTTAAGTTTGTTAATGTAGGTGGAATGATAACAAACGAAGTGAAAATGGACCAAAATGGAAGAAATGTAGGTCAAGCCGTGGTGGTAAAAATATTGCGCAGAGATGCCCAGAAGTTTGGAAATGTGGCCTAAAATAAGGAGAGCTGCGCCGCAACATTTGTCAATTTGGGCCGTGGCGCTCCTTAAAAATAAAAATCAACAGGAAGGCCAAGGCCACGATAATAATTTATCTAGGCTGCAACGCAACATTGTGAAAAAATGAGCATCAAGGCTTAGGCCGCGGCGGTGACTCTTCCAAGCCACGGTGTGCAAATATCACCAATGTCTAGAGCTGCTAGTGCGGCGACGAACATTCTTGGGCCGTAGCAAGCAAAGTTTTTCTGGTGCTTGAACAACTCTACATTGGATCCATTTTTCACTCCAACTTTTACTCTCAGCCCTTAGATCTTTTTAAGATATGATCCAAGGGTCTATATTAAGTCATTTTTCAATAACTAAAACCTAAATTGAGCATTGGAGGAGCAGCTGAACATCATATTTTTTACCATTTTTTATCCTCTTTCATCATTTCTACTTCTCTACTCCCATTTACCATTTTTATTATCTAGTATTAATTTTAGCCTACTTTAGGGGTCCCAATTAGGGAGTTTTTGAAGATATAAATTGGGTTTTACAAGAATGAAAAAGAAGAACTTGGAGATTTTTACAAGGAGATGGAAGAAAGCATGGAGTCTTCAAGGGTTTTGATTTCTCTTACTTTTCTTTATATTTATTTGTATTAGTTTACATGTTAAACTCTCTTTTTATGAATTTAATATATGCGTTTTTGATGAGCTAGACCCATTATTCTATGCTTTATGTTAAACCTATTTATGCATGATTGAATCTTCACAATTCCCTAATTGATTTCACTTGATTGGATGATTTAATTATTCATAATTTAATGCTTTCAATTAATCTATTATTAATTGATTGTTTTGAGATTAATTAACCTTACTTGAAAGAGTAGGTTGATAATTAATTAGTTCTTGGTTAATTAACATGTAATTAGGAGAGAGCGAAAGCATAGCTAAGTATGTGCAATATATTTACATGTGTGCTTAATGTGCCTTGTGTGATTAAAATAACATGAAAGTATCATTAATTACATTTGGTAATTTCATAGGTGCTTGAAGAAGACACATTGATAGAATAGGTACATGTAATTTGATGATTCATGTGTGTTTAATTAGGAAGAACTATAGAGACATGTGCATGAATGGAGGATACATCGGACTCTAGAGCGCTCTAATCTCATAAATTACCTAATTGTGGATAGTTTTAATGAATTCAATTTAATTACTTATTTTTACTTAGTTTTTGTTTCATTTATTTGTAATTTTGTTTTCATAGTCTAAGAAACATAACCCAATTTTAGTACTCATTTATGCAATATTCCAATTCTTATGGAAATGACAATCTCGTTTTTAAAAATACTTATCACTTGTACGTGACCCGTGCCCTTGTAAAAATCATGTCAGGTGTTAATCCATTTCTCGTACTTTTTACCATGATGGATTCTGATGAAGGAGGTAACGTAGGTAAACCTACTCTTCTCAATGGGATTAGCTATGCCTATTGGAAGTCACAGATGGGAGCCTTCTTCCAGTCCACGGTGACTAGGTTTGGTATCAATTAGAGAATGGTTGGACACCATCTACGAAAAATCTTGAAGATAGATCTGTTGTTCCTAAACCAATAATTGAATGGACTAAAGAAAGTAAAGAGTATGATTGGTACAGCAAAGGGCTGTACACATTCACCTGAGCCATCACTCCTAAAGAATACCGACAGATATCTTCCTACACTACTTCAAAAGAATCTTGGGAAATTCTAGAGATAACACATAAGGGTACCTTTATTATAAGAAGTCCAAGTAAATAAAACTAAAGAGGGACAATGAACTTCTTCAGATGGAAGAAGACAAAACTTTTGATAGCTTTTGCAACCGATTCTCTAACATCATCAACACTTCTTATAACTTGAGCCGTCCAATTGATGAAGAACTACAAGTTGAAAAGATTCTCTGCAGTCTACCACCTCTATTTCAAGAAAAATTTTGTTAAAATCGAGCCAGCTTTTAAGGAAGTATCTTTGAAGGTTAATGAGATTCTTGGTCATCTCCAAGCTTTTTAGATACATCATCTTCTCTCTAAAAAAATTCGTTCTTTCGATAAAGGAATGAGCCTTGCACTAAAGACTACAAGGGTCAAAAGGGCATAGAAAGAGCCCTAATTGAAAGTGAGGACTCAACTAGCTTGGATGAGGAAGAATTTTTGTTTGTTGGCTAAGTAATGCAAGAAATTATTTAGGAGCAAAAACAACACCTATGTAAATCAAAAAGGGAAAGTTCCAGTCGGAGAGATTCTAGAGCCAAAAGAAGAAAAGAGACCTTAGTCTAGAAGTAACGTTGGATAAGTTAGGTGTTACAAGTGTGAAAAGCTCGAACACATAACTGCACAGTGCTGGTTGAAAAAACCAGAATCTAGCAAGAAAGCCATGGTGGCTGATGCGAACCGCTCGCCACGACTCCTATGACCTCCAAATCACGCGGTTTGGCAACCACAAGAAATACGGACAGAAACCCGACACCAATCTTAGCACGCAGATTCTACGAACAAACGCTAGACTTTGGTAGCAAGGAACTTACCTCCACACATGGATATACGCACCACGAGCCGAGACAAGGGGAAACGCCACAAAGGGTTGCTAATTCCTTTGATAAGTTTCTTGATAGAAAAAGAGAAGCACTTGTGCTCTCAAATTTTGAAATCACTTCAAAATATTTTCATTGATAAAATTCATGTCTATCTTACAATGGGCAGCTGCTATACATATATATAGATACAAAGGAAAACCTAAAAATGCCAAAAGAAATCCTAGCCATTGATTTGGATCCAATGGCCCAAAAATTACAACAATTTGAATCTGTGCCGCGGCGGGGAAATAGTCATGCCGCGGCGCTCCTGGTTCTGTCTGTCTTGCGCGTAGCCATGCCGCGGCACGCAAATGTTCATGCCGCGGCGCGCACATTTAGGATCTACGCGCAGGTCTGGCTGTCAGGCACCCAGGTCTGGCATGTCAGTGCGCAGGTCTGGCATGTCAGCCCGCGCACATCTGCCCTTGTCCTCATCATTCCGCGGCGCATGGAATCTCATGTCGCGGCGCGCATGCATGTTCGTGCCAACACAGAAACCTCCTCGCTGCGGCGCCACTTTCTCATGCCGCAGCGCGCATGTTGCCTCTTGCCTCAAAACAGAACGCCTCGTGCCGCGGCGCCCAAATGCCATGCCGCGGCGCGCTTGTGTGACAAATCCAACGTCCAAAGCAGAAACTCTTGTGCCGCGGCGCACAAAATCCATGCTGCGGCGCAGCTCCAATTTTTGGAATTGCCACTTGCACTTGTCTTCTCCTCTTCCCTTGGGCTTGCATGCTTGTTTTTGATGTTGCATGCCATTTTGCACTATCTTGAGGCCCTTCTCAAGGCACAGCCCTAGGCTCGTGTCGGGCCGTCTTCGGGAGGCGTTCCGGTTCGTATCAGTGGCAGAGGTTACTATTTTGGATAGTAGCCATAATGCGGAAGAGGATGAAAGTAACTTTATTGCCTTTATGGCAACAAAAGATGATACTCCCACTACAACCTCTCAATCATCTTGATTCCTGGATAAGAAGCTTCAGGATACATACAACATGTTGCTCAGGGAACACTTCAAGACTAAGAAAGCTCAAAAAAAGGCTTTGGACAGCCTAAAAGATAAAGAGAAAGAGTTGTGTGCACTAAGAATTGAGTTTGAAAAGAAAAGGTCTACTTACAACTAGAATAAAGATGATCTCTAAATAAATGTGAGATTATGCCAAAAAAGTTAATGACATAGTTGTTGAAGTTGAAAATAAAAAGTGAAGAATGAAGTTTCTTGACCGGTCTTTGAAAAGACTTCAAAGTTTAGAAGATCAGGAGATAGTTAGTCTGGATCTTTCAGAATTGTAAGTTGAGAAGATCTCACTTCTAGTAAAGAAGGTTGACATACTTGAAATTGAAAAGGCATATCTTTATCATGCCTTTTTTGAAAAGGACAAGGAGATGTCAGCTCTTCAAGCTAAAGTAAAAAATCTGGGCAGTTTAGTTGGATTGCTTGAGGCATCCATTAAGAAAAATGATGACCTCTCACTGCTTTGAGTGCAAAGCAGTATGATCTTGAAAAGGAGTTGGAAAAATCTAGGGTCATTGTTAAGAAACTTCTAATGGGTACTCATAAGCTGGACAAGATTTTGGTTGGCAACAAGGAACCTAGTGACAAAAGTGGGTTGGGTTTTACTGTTGACAATGGTGTCACTTCTTCTCCTTTGACAACTACTTCTGCTCCTCACTTTGTCAAGTTAGATTTTGTTACAGCTATTGCTCTTGTCTTCATTAGACCAATATCTAAAGATCCTCATCAAAAGACTGTTACAGCTAAAGATAAAGGTAGAGTTTCTATGCAAGGTAAGTCGCAGGTGTCGTTCAAACTAGTCTCCACTAGTAAGGTGAACACCTCACCTCCTGCTTCTTCTCATTGTGCTAATGAGGGTCTATTTCCACTATCTACATACTTCATCCCCTTCTGTTATCACTTTGGTGAATGTGGGCATACTAGACCTCACTGTGAGAGATTGAGTTCTCATCCCCAAGTAAGACTCAAGCACTTCTACCTCCCTTTCTCTTCCTCGTGTTACTTCGTAGAGACAGAGACCCAATTTCTCTTACTATCTTGCTCGTACTTGTTATATTTACAGTACTGTTGGCCATATTGCCAACTAGTGTTTGAGATATGTTCGGAATTGTACTAGGAGATCTCCCCCTTTGCTGTTCTCATTCTGACCACTTAGTATGTAACTACTGTGGTTGATTTGAGCATTTTCAGTCAAGGTGCATTATGCGTAGGCTACATAGTGAAGAAAGGGCTAAACTTTCTAAAATCCCTCCTAGTCACATGTATAACGATCACTCGACAAGATTTTCAAGAATTTCTAAAAAGAACTCTCGAATGACTCATATTCCTCATGCTCATATGCATCAAAGATTACAATTTTCTCTTGTTTTCACTCATCACTTCTTTCCTCAATAGAGGGATGCAGTTTGATTACATTATATCCTGGTGTAAGTCAGTTTGACTTGAGTTACTATTGCTCAAAAACTTGTATAAGATAATAAGCAAGTGCACATGTCGCAAACAAGTAATATAATGATAAGAAAGATCGTTCCCATGGAGATTGGAATACTAGAAAGTTTCATAAAAATTAACTATTAAAATCAATATTTGGTATTTTTGTGTATCAAAATAAAATAAAATAAATAGTAGAAGAAGACAAGAGTAAAAATACTGAAACAAAGTTCAACAAGAAGGATGTCACGAATCGCAAGTAGATAAATCAGTTAGGATTGCAAATGTGACAAGTGATGTAGTCAGACGCGTTGTTGTAGCAATGTTGTGGCAAAGTGTACCAGTAACTAGAATTGTAAAAATTACAAATGATTCTTCCGAATCTGCAATCTTTATACGTCCTACGACTCAATGAAACACATTCCTATACACAACTAAATTTAAGAACAATATTTTATGCACCAATTCTCTTGGGTTATGTGAGACAATTATATATTCCTATATTAATTGCTACACATTATTCAAGCTTCATCCAACTTAAACTAACCTTTTCGGAATTAATCTCAGTTTACTATCCTATAAATTATTGATCATGCAATCAATAAGAATTAATCAATAAATTAAGCAACAAATAACTATCACCCTTTGTCAAGCAAAGCACAAATCTTTAAAATTGAAGAATAAAGACTACATATATTTGCACATCCACAACCCTAATTGTAATAAAATTAGCCAATTATATTTATGAAATCAAACATCAATTTATAATTGTTCAAAATCAGATCCATCTAATTTTGGAGAATTGAAAATAATCAAGGGAAAATAACAAAACTAGCACCCCCTAAACTTGTAATAACAAAACTAGCACCCCCTGTGTTCAATTAAAATTGAACGACGATAATTTAGACCCGTTTAATATTGAACGTTCAATATTATCCGTTCAATTAGAATTGAATGACGACAATTAGACCCGTTTAATATTGAACGTTCAATATTTTACGTTCAAATTGAATATTGAACGTTCAATATTAAACGTTCAATTCTAATTGAACACAAGGGGGTGTTAGTTTTGTTACTATAAATTTTAGGGGTGCTATTTTTGGTAATTTCCCAATAATCAAATAATAATGAAAGAATGAATAAATCAATAAATCCCTTTAATCAACCCTAAATCAATTGGATTATAAATCTTTGTCTCTTTCTTGCTTTCCTTACTAAAAATCCTTGTAAATCAATCCTTCAATTGGGCTTTTTCTAGATTCCAATCTACTGCTCTATTCTCGCTGTTCTTCCTCTATTTTTCTGCGTGATCTTGCTGCCCAGATTTTGCCTGCAGTGTTCTGTCTCTTCCCTATGCCGATCTATCTAGAAATTAGATTGTATTTATATCTCAATCCTTAGGTTTAATTTGAGATGAAATATTTATGTTGACTTCCAGATTTTTCCTTAAATTGGTGAGTTAATATCTATCCAAAATTGTCCTTTTATTTAAAAGCCCAAGCCTAGTTGCTGATTGTTGTTTAACACTATTTTTTTCCTGGTGTGCTTTGCTACAGCAAAGCTGCGACAAACCTAGTAAATGTTCTTTTGGTGCTTTTTTTGTTCTCTGCGAAGGAACACATAAACACTTCATGAGTAAATTTTAAAATATAAGTCTTTTTAATGCAATGCAAGATAATTTCAAAATTAATAACAAAGAATTTACTCATTTTCACAAATTTCATAAATAAAGTCCAAATGAGCACAATGTGCAACTTTATTTACATGGCCAAGCAAGTTTAACGATATGAGAGATAATATTTACTCTAATAAATTAGAATTATCAATTACTTCTTCTTTTCTCTCTCTTCCTTGTAGTATTTTATGTTTGTGTTTATTTCTATAGTTATTTCTTTAAAATATTTTTTTTCTATTTTTATTTTGTTTATTATCCTCTATTTTGTTAAAATAATGTTTAAAATACAAAATAAAAATTTTTGAATTTTTTTTATCTTTGAAGGATTCTTCTCTCTCCTCACCCAACCCTCACAGGGGTCTCATTGATTGTTCGCTAAGGTCTGACTATATAGTATTTTATACACTCACGGATACCTTGTCAACCCCTCCACGAAGGGTTCAAGAGGGGTCTGCAAGCCATACAGACGCCTATTTAAACCCCCTTCCCTCATTTGTTTCAAACCATAGAAATTTTTAAACACTTCTACCTTTTATCTTCCAAACTACTTTGACGCCGCTCACTAAATTTTATGGTTAATGAAATTTTAAATCAGTGGTTCCTACCTCTAAACACTTTTACCCCACTTTTCACTACCAAAATTCCTAAGAAAAGTAAGAGATGTTGTACTCGCCAAGAAGAAGATGCTCTACTTCTCAACAAAAGAAGTCCCACTCTATCATCTATAAGCGCTCAGTCCTGATTGAGGAGTTTCCTAAGATCCACAAAATATTTGCCTTCTTTCCATTGCTTGCCTTTTGTTATCTTTCTTACTCCTATGACCCTACTTTTGTCGAGGACTTCTACTCTGCAGTTTGTGCTCATCACACCTGTTACTTTTCTTTCACCTTCCTTATGAGAGGACATGATGTCACCTTCTCTCAAAATAATGTCTTAGACCTCTTGTCTCTCCTAAACATGGAGAACCTTATGTTTCCTTTTCTTCCATTTGAGTTTGAGACCCTTACCGTTCTCAATTTTTTTGATGATCTTAAGCAACTTAAAGGTCGTGATTAGTCTACCATGGCTATCATGCTTGTTGGTCCTGGCATCTGTGTATGCTGGTGGTTTTGTGCCTCTTTCTAGAAACTCTTCTAGTCATATGCTTCTAAACATAGTCATCTATTACGTTCATCCTTGTACTCACTACACTTTTGTGCCTAACACCAAAGGTCACTTCCTTTGTACCATTCTTAATTGTGAGTCTATATATTTCACTGGGATGATTTATAGAACCATCATTTTTCATTCTTTCACCCCTGATTATTCTACTCGTCATTACTCTTCCTTGATCACTTATGGAGGACATGCTATCTTTGGTGATTTTCAAGGTTCTATTCATGGTTGTTCTTCTCTTTTTGTTAGACACTTTCTTGCTTTACGCCACTCTTTTAGGAACTCTAAACCATCTTCTCTTTCCAGAGGGCTTCTTGGTCTACCCCTTCTACTTCTATTCATGTTCCTCCTCCTCCTCAAGCAATTGAGTCCCCCTCACTTGAAGAAAAGGTAGATGCCATTAGTCAACATCTACACAAGGTCCTTGAAGAACTTGCTGAAAAGTGCCAAGAGTGCAGGTTATACCGTCAAATGCTAATGAGTTTTAATGACAAGTTGGGCAGGTTAGAGCATCATTAGTAGCCCCGACATGGTTCTCCATAGTCCCGATCTATTCAACCTACTAGTAGAGTGGATCCTTTACATATTCACTTAGTTGGTGTGCGAACTAGTGCACTTCTTCGAGATCAAGACTTCCAAATTCCTCAATCTTTGGAGTCCTTGAACCAGTTGTTTATCCAACTTGCCATCCTTAGTGCTAAATTCCCTGGCCTCTTTTAGCCTTCCCAGCTTTCTAAACACAGGGAATTCAGTATTTGTTCTCGGTGTGACCTTGATAGTAATGAAGGAAGAGGAAAATTTTAGTTTATTTGTATTTTTATTTCTTTTCGAAAATTGTAATAAAACTTCTTTATTAATAAAAAATTATTTCTTTATTGTGTGCTTATTTATGTTTCTTTACTTATTCTTTATTTTCTCTCTACATGTGTTGCATGAGTGTATATAATTATTGCATTTTGTATACCTTCTCTTCCTCATATAGGGGTATTCCTTTAACTTTCTGTCTCAAAAATGGGAAGAAAGTTGTATGTTGCATAATGTGTTATTTTCTGCACTCTTCTGAGATGTGAATGTAGGTTTACATCACATTTTGTTGTCTAACTTGCATTCAGGGAGAGTGTTGCATGAAGTCAAGGGGAGTTTGTTTGTCTATTTGTGTTTAGCCTACCAATGTGTACCTGTGTAGGGATAACATGATAGTATTTAATTGGACTACATGTAGCTCTATACGATACGTTTATAAGTATGTGTTTGTTTCGTGTGTGTAGGATACAAAAGTAACTATAGACCTTGAAGCTCAGTTGAAGCTAGAGTTAGCATCAATAAGAATGTATTGATTCATGAAGATGAATGGAGCACTACAAGACGAATGCACTTGATGTGTAGGTGTGGGGTGTCTTATTTATGTCGGAGTTTATTCAAGAGAATGAACTTCTATAGATCATCTTGCATGAATATATTGTGTTTGATGCTTGCCTTATATAGAATGTACAGTATTTTGCCACAAAAAGCCAAAGGAGGAGATTGTAAGTCCTGAAAGCCCTTTGAGTCTTTGTTGGCGTTTCCATGTGCAAAACATGAAGTCTATTAGTATTTTTGTCTACCTCTTTGTACAGTAATTTACTTGTGATTAGTATTGCCCACACCCACATAGATTCTAACACTTTATATGATCGTATGTTACACACACTACAGGGTGGTTGGGACATCTAGTTTGCATGTTTAAGTATGTTTTTACCTGCATTTGATTTTCATTGTTAGTGGGTGTTTTTGAATTTTTAAATGGTTATGTTTTTCCTTGAAAATGCTTATTTTTAGTAGCTTGTCGGGGAATTCTTGGGGTCCTCATAGGTGGCTCACCGAGATGGTCGGCGAGGGAACAGCGTACATGCATAGTGTGAATTGTGGCTCATTGAACCTCACTGAGATCTCGTAGGGGTTAGTGAGATGGTCTACGAGGAGTCGACGAGGGTCCGAACAGTTGAAAAATCAAATATAAATACTCACTTTCTTTCTCTCTTAAATTAATCTTTCTACACATCTTTTTGAGCTAATTTTTATGAGCATTAAAAATTTGATTTTGTGAAAATATTTTGTTGAACTCTTGCAAATATTTTAGTAATCCTGAATCATTAATACATTGAATATTGTTTTGTATTAGGAGTTCGGAGTTGAGACAAACATCAGTTGGATATTTTTGAGGAAAATATATTTTAAACGGTATTTTCGTATTCTCAATACATCGAGTATTTTTCTGTATTGAGATACGAGGCGAAGTTAGACTTGGATAAATTATTTTCCAAACGGAGTTGTCATATTAATAATGCATCAAGTATTTTTCTGTATTGTTAATATGAGGTGAATTTTTCTGTAAAATCATTATTGGGTGAATATTATATTTGTTTAGGATTCACACTAATTTGATCATAGGTACTTGTACCATACTACATGGTGGTGTGGTTGTGAAGGTGAGTTGGATCATGTACAAATCAAAATAGCTATGGTGACAGCTGGCGAGAGTTGCCTAAGCAATTAAGACTGGTGATCTCGACTAATAGACATATTTGCATTTATCTATATCGAGTTTGTATAACTGTTTATTCTTATTGAATTTGGTTACTGAATGGTTGTCTTAAGAAACCCGTAGATGTTACCACTTAGTATTGAAGCCTAAGTAAGTTTACCACGTTGCTTTGTTTGAATGCTCTACTGCATGAGTTTGTAAAATTACTGTATCTTCAGCGTATGTGTCAACATATATAGACTATACTGTGATTGGAAAATATTTACTACTTTATTCTATTTATCTTATCTACCTCACTGTTTATCTGTGATTATCTGTTATTTGTTATATCTTTTGTTTTCGCCGCCTGTACGAGAGGGGCGAGTTCTAAGATGTCCGTATCACATTGATTTGGTAGTTTGTCAAGTTTGAAGTCTCTCAAAAAGTATCTTTAAAGGCAATATGACTTGTATTTTTTTATATCTTGCATAAGTCAATGACTAGCACGATATATTTATTATTGATGAAATCTAGAGCCTATTTTACTGATTCTTTTTTTAACAATAAAATTAAATTATTCTACTGGAAAATATATTGTAGTCAATTGGATGTATAAAGAAGACTACTTTGTATCTATTGTTATTATTATTATTATTATTATGACATTTTGTGAATGTAGAGTATTAAAGTTATATTATACAAGTCAATAGCTTACCATTACAAGTGGTTAAGATAACCAATTATGCTTGAGTCTTATGGCATCTATAAAAGTGATGCTATGAAATGAATCAAGTGATGTGCGCATTCATATATTTCAACATGAGGTGTTGATTTATAATCAAATTATCAACCTAACGTATTTATACATTATGAATTCATCATTTTCATTTTAAGAATCGAGAGGTTGACATCTTTGAGCCAAAATGTCAAATTAATATATATTTAACACGAGTCATTTTTTTTTTTTTTTTGTAATCAATTGCAAGATTAAGTACGAGTAGAGGCTTTATTTTAATGATTGAGAGGATGACACATTAATGTCAAAGACGATAATTCAGAATATTCTATATTGGATGCTACTCAATATCAAGCAGAGTAATTCACCTACGTACGCATGTACTCTTCTTCCTTCGCCAGGGTTTTTCTGTTAATGGGTTTTCCTAACAAGGTTTTAACGAAGTATTATAGCGTGCACATGAGAGTAGCTTACTCTTTTTTCTTTCACTAGGTTTTGTCCTACTGAGAGCATTTTTAATGAGACATATTATTTTTCTTGTGATTAACACCCAAGAGGTGTTATGATATGGACATCAAAGATTAGATCACGATAACATAATGTTATTTTTTATCCTAGTTGATTTTATTAAACATCTCATATGGAAATTTGACCTATATTATATCATGTATTTGTGTTCAAAAGAAGATTTCATCACTATCATATCTTATATTTAATATTTATACTATATATTGAGAATCCTGTAAATAGGGACTATAACATTATATTCTACCAAGAACAAATATATATATATATATATATATGATCAATTCTGATATGTTATTCTCTCTACTTTTGCATTATTATTCTCTTTCTTTTATTCTAGTTTTATAACAATATTTGATTAATATAGGACTTAAAAGAAACAGAATTTTATTAAAAGTAGGATTATAACTCCATATATATACACAAAATAAATTAAATTAATAATATATATATATATTTATAATTAAATTAAAATATTTGATAAAATCATTCCAAATTATTAATTGTGCATTAGCATCTATATAATAATACTAATAATATAAATTGGGGTTTATAAATAAAGTGATGAGCTATATAACTATATAATACTAAACTATAACTACTAGTATTTTGTTTCCCAAAAAAAAAAGACTAGATTGTAGCTCGTGATATACCTCCTAGCCGCCCCTGATGAGAGTAGGAATAAGTTAATTTCACTGTGCATTTCAAAAGGTTAGCTAACTTTTATAGGTACGGAGACACTTATATAGGTCAATTTTACCATACACAAAAAAAATCAGCTGACTTTTAGAGGTATGAAAACTCTTATATACTTTCTCAAAAAATTACTCACTGGCAAAGTAGAATTTTAATGCCTTTTAACAAATTTTTTTTTTTTTTTTTTGGAAATTGAGAGTAGGGATGAGTCTATTTTATAACACATTCCAAAAGTCTAGCCGACTTTTAAGAGATATAGAGGCATTTATATACTCTCTACACACTACTCATCGATAATGTGAGACTTTTAACACCTTCTAACTTTTTTATTTGAATAAGCATACACGTAACACACACAAAAGGAAGGGCTTAAGAGTAAAATTAAGTTAATTTCATCATATTCTTCAAAATACTAGCCGACTTTTAGAGGGAAAAAATGTTTTTTTAAGAGAAGAGTAGTTAATTATTAATATGTGCTTCCACAAATATTTTAAACATTTAATAATTAATTATAGTTATATTTCTCGAGAAACAAATATTAATTTAAACACATGTTAGCAACTAAATGAACAAATTATTTAAATTAACTAAGCTAAAATAGTGAATTTATATATAACTTTTTTTATTGACGCAATCAAAATTGATGTGGCCACAATAATTTTTTATTAATGACAACTTTATTTAATAATAATAATATTAAAATGTAATTAATTAAAGATATAATAGTCAATTTATACATTATTATAATGACAATTAAAAAAAATTATTGTGCCAATATCATTAGCTTTAAAAAATTGTGCTTTTATAGGTACTTACTTATATTAAAAATAAAAATAAAAACGCTTCTATATTATAAATGTGGAGCTTATAGATATTAAAAGTGTTTTTTATTTTATTTTCATACTCATAAGAATGTGCTATTCGTATAAACTGCGCCTCCAAAGTCCAAATACACACTAAATAACAACCCAGGGGGACATCTAATCGTAGGTAATGGGTTAATGAATCTTACGGGGGTGGCATTAAAGCTTGTAATTCCAATATTATCCTTAAAAATTAACGTACTCAATCAAATTTTGCCATTTATTAGAATTCTAGATAGTTATGGAACTATAGAGGTACGCACCAATTAAAGATTCATAAGACTTGTGCAGAACTTACTACTTGTTAAATTTATTGATAATTTAACTGAAAGAAAGGGATGAAAATAAATAGATGAAAAACATTTTGAACGCATGAAAAAAAAAATTAAGATTGGCATGAAATAAGTTGATCATATTTATGTATATAAGACCCCAAATTTTAAAAAATTTGATCCTAAAACTATTAATTTTTAACAAAAATGTTGAAATTCATTGTTGAAATAGGAAAGTAAATCATTCATAGTACGGTAGAGATCATTCTTAATATGATAAAGATCATTGTATTTAATTAATATCTTTTTCTGACCTTTTTATTTCTATTATAAATATATGTATGCTATACAAAGCAATCATTCAAGAATATAAACAATTTTATCATTCACTTTTACATGGTATTAAAGTCAACGACGGTTCTGTAAACCTAAATTTATCTCATATGAAAAAGGAGAAAAAAACTAATTAAAAAAAAAAGATAAAAAACAAACAACAACTACTAAAACCACCAGTTGCCTCCCATGCAACTGTCGCTCATTCAACCCAGCCATCGCCTATACTCAAGGACGTACCTAGAAATATTTTTTTAGGAGGGCTGATATATATTAAATCTAGAAGTATTTTTGGTTGATTATTAATCATCCATTTTTTTAAAGGATGAATGAAAAGTTTTAAATAATTTAGAACTTTTGTTAAGTTTTAAATGATTTAGAACTTTTGTTAAGTTTATTCATTATAACATACGATAAAAATATTTAATGTAAATTAAAGTATATAAATTAAAAATTACAAACACCTAATAACAAACAAACAAAAAATTAAATAAGTAAAGAATCAATAAATAAGTTATATGTCTAATCATTTTTTTACCTATTAATAATAATTGATAAGTAGAAATTTAAAATAAATTCTATATTCTAATATAACAATGGGATAATATATATATTGAAATAAAGAACTCTAATTAATAATTTAAATAATGAAAAAATAACATATTTAATGAAATAATAGTGAATTGTTATGAAAAAAATGAGTGCTAAATACATATAAATTTATACTTAAATAAGCACTTAAATTAATAATTATATAATATTTATTGATCAAAAGTTTAAAAGCTATAATTTTTAGGAATATATAATATATAATTATTGATATAAGTATAAATTGAAATATGAATATTTTAAATATTTTGTATTTTTAAAGAAGAATATATGTCTATAATAATTTTGCTTTAAAAAAAAGAAGAAGATACCAGATGCGCAGCGTTGTAGAGTCAGAGAATAAAATAATAATCAATAAAGAGCAGATAAGAGAGCAATAAAAATAGTGGTAGCAGAATAATGAAAAGTAATAATTTATGATTAAAATTTTAATTAATATAACACATTAAATTACATTTATATTATTAATATCTATTAAAAAAATTTCACAAAAGCTGTCCGGGCTCAAGCCCGGTACAGCCATACTGACGGTCCGTCTCTGCCTATACTCACCACCAAAACCAAACAGATCCTAGTGCAACTCAAACAGATCCCACCATCATAACCAAAAAAACAAAAAAACCACCGAGCACCACTCACCATTACCAACCCACTTTCGAAACCAAAACAACCATCCACCATCGCCTACCCATAGCCGACAGGCTTTCCAAACCTAGCCAAAACCTCTTGTCAAACCCCAACCCAATCCTCTCATCTCCATCTTAAAAACCCACTGCCCATAACCGACAGCCAACAACCTTGTCCAAAACCACCACCATCCCTGTGCCGAAGCCTAAACATATCCCTGTTGCCCAACTCCAGTAGAAAACCCCAGCATTGTCGTGCCTATCAGTGACTAGGGTAATGGTGCCTAGCATTGTTGTGCCAAGTGCCTCCACTGTTCATCCTCGCCGATCCATCCTTACCCACCCGCTGGTTCACTCATTGTCGTTGTTTGCAGGTGACTTCTTTTTTTTTTTTTTTTTACCTATAAACTGAATTAGGCTTATTTCAAGGTAAAAAGAAAAGGAAAGAACCAAAAAAAAAAAAAAGAGTGCACCAATTGACTCATCTAAAACCCAATCAATTCCAATTTTTGTTCAATTTGAGGGTTCCTTTATTGCAAGCATCCTACTTACTGAAACAAATTACGATGTGTGGTCTCAATTGATGGAGATGCATATGACTGAATGAGAAAAAATCTCCTACATCATAGGTAAAACTTCTCCACCTGCTGTGTCAGATAGGGATATGACAAATGGTATGTTGAAAATCAGAAGGTCAATCGCTGGCATATGATATCCATGTCTTCTGACATCATGAAGCGATACCTCCGTATATCCATTGCATGTGAAATTTGAAATAATCTCTCCAAAACATTTTATGACTGTAATAATGAGATGCATGTCTATTCTTTGCATCATTAAGCATTTTCTATCAAACAATGTGCCAAATCACTCTCTGTTTACTATGGGGAGTTAATCGAAATATTTTAAGAATTAGATCATCATGATAAAGTGGTCATAAAGGATCCTTAAAATGTTATTGCATACTGGCAATCCATTGAGCATACCCGAGTACACATATTTCTTGCTGGATTGGATAAGAATTTTGATCAACTCCAACGAAAAATTATACATCATGACCCCTTCTCGGTTTGGAAGAGTGTTATTCCTTAGTAATTCATGAGGCCATTCTATCTACAAATTTGAATGAGGATATTGAGAAACCTAAAGATTCCACTATGATTTCCTGCCATCAACCCAGTTCGACGTCACAAGACCAGCCTAAATCCACTTATTTGAAGAATTCCAACTATTTGAAGAATTCCAACAGTTCAAATAAACTTACATACATTGCACTCACTACAATCAAACTAGTCATTTAAAAAGTCGTTGCTTTGAACTTATTGGATATCTAGATTGGTGGGACCCAACACAGCATTGAAGTTCCAAGAAGCCATCTACTGCAGCAGTCGCTCAAATGCAAGATGACAATACCACTCCTTCGTCATCAATAGTGGTAACCACTACAAATACTGGAGGTAAGATTTTAACTATTTATACACTTGTTTTGAATAGTTCTTTGATAATTGATTATGGTGCTACTGATCATATGACACTTGATGTTAGACAAGTCTTAACCCTTAATCCATCCTCCGAAAATTGTCTCCACGTCCAACGGTAATACCACCCCTGTTATTGAGGAAGTATAATCTCATCTTACTAATACTTTATATTTTGATTCTATATTAGTAGTTCCTTCTTTAGATTATAACCTTCTGTACGTCTCACAAATCACTTCTAACTTATCTTGTGTTGTTATTTTTTGGCCTAATTATTGTGTGTTTAAGGACATTCAGACCCGACAAATGATTGGTTATGGTGTTAAGAGAAGGCAGTTGTATTACTTGGACTTAGAGTCAAACACTTTCAGTAGATTACAACGAACTTTTGCAGTAGAAAGCATTGATTCACTGAAGAAGATAACTGAGATTTGGTTCTAGCATCGACATTTAGGACATGCCTCATTTGGTTATTTAAAAAGGTTATTTCCTCATTTATTTATGAATTTGGGTGTATCTGTTTTCAAATTTAATGTCTGTGAACTTGCAAAAGCCACCGTGCTTCATTTTCATTGATTTTAAATAAAATCCAACTCCTTTTATGGTTATTTACTCTGATGTTTGGGGATCATCCAGAGTTCCCACATTGGGAGGGTTACATTGGTTTGTTACCTTTATAGATGATTGCACTAAGATGACTTGGTTATGTTTGATGAAGTCCAAATTTGAAGTTAAGTTACTATTTCAAAAGTTTTATAACGCCATTAGTACTCAGTACAATGCCCAAATACAAGTGTTACGTAGTGATACTGGTCAAGAATACCATAGTTTTTAACTTCGGCAATTTTTGGACTCTCATGGCTTAATTCATCAAACTAGTTGTCTTCATACACCTCAATAGCATGGCATGGCCGAATGCAAGAATAGACACTTATTGGAAGTCGTTCACGCTTCCCTAATTGCGGCCCATATGTCCTTATGCTATTGGGGCGAAGCTCTTTTCTCTACGACATATCTCGTCAATCATGTTCCATCTCTTACTATCAACTTCAAAACACCCTTCCAAACACTTGTAGAAGCTATTGTTGCTCCAACAGTCCCAAACCTACCCCTACACGTCTTCAGATGTGTTGCCTATGGTCATCTTCGCAAACACTAATGTAGTAAGTTACTTCCTCTAGCCTTGAAGTGTGTCTTTGTCAGATGTGCTATTCACCAAAAAGGATACAAATGTTGTCATTCCTCTACTAAATGCATGTTTATCACTATGGATGTTGTCTTTCATGAAAACACTATGTATTTCTCTAAGTCTGACTTTTAGGGAGAGTGTCTTGAAGAAATTCAGACTCTCGTATACAACCTTCAAAAGATGTGGTAAAAATACATGACCAAAATGTAGGTGATTTGGATCCTAGTTGTCAAAATCTAGAGGTGAGTGATGATACCCTAAACAACAACATAATAAGCATAGAAGTGGATGAGTTGGAATCTAGTGGTCAAGACTTAGATCTACGTAGGAATGAACACCCAAAAAACTAGGAAACTTCTAAACTAAGCCTAAGTCTCTTCTAATTTCACACCCAAAAAGCCAAGAAACTTTTGAAATAGAGCTTGAGTCTCTCTAAATTGATACACCAAACCAATCGTTGTCTGGGGATATTCCTTATACAATGTCTAATTCTTTCAGGAGACAGTTACCACAATGTTTCACTAGAGGTATTCCAAAACCTACATATGAACCTCAATTGTATAGTAAAGTAAGATATCCTATGAATCATTATATGTCTACACATCGCTTGTCAAAATCAAATCAGTCATTTGTCAATCAATTATCTACTATATGTATACCTAATAGTGTGTAGGAAGCCTTAAATGATCCAATATGAAAAGTTGCGATGAATGAAGAGATGGCCTCCTTGCAAAAGAACCAAACTTGGGAGCTTGTCAATTGACCCATAGGAAAAAAAATCAGTTGGGTATCGATGGATCTTTACTGTGAAATACAAAGCTCATGGAACAATCGAACATTTTAAAGAGTGATTATGGAATTGACATAAAGGGTACACTCAAACTTATGAAATTGACTACACTGAAACATTTGCACCTGTAGTGAAAACACAATCCGAGTCATGTTATTCTTAGCTCCTAATTTTGATTGGTCATTACATGGATCTCCCACTAGGGTGCATGGTAATAGAAAAACAAACTCAAAAGGTGTGCATATTGAAGAAGTCACTATATGGGTTAAGACAGTCCCCTAGAGCTTGGTTCGGACAGTTTACCAAATCCATGACAACTTTTGGTTACAGATAAAGAAATTCAGATCACACATTATTTTTAAACACTCAACATGGGAAAATTACTGCACTCATTGTATATGTAGATAACATGATTGTCACAGGTAACAATCCAGAAGAAATGAGAAATTTGTAGGAATACTTGTCCAAGGAATTTTGAAATGAAAGACTTAGGCCCCTTAAAATACTTTATAAAAATTGAAGTATCTCGATCAAGTAAAGGAATCTTCCTATCTCAAAGAAAGTATGCCTTAGATCTATTACATGAAACTGGTATGTTAGCTTGCCAACCAACTGACTCTCCAGTAGAAGAGGGTCTGAAGTTATGTATTAAGACAAATCAGGTACCGGTGGATAGGGGGAGATACCAGAGACTTGTTGGAAGGTTGATGTACTTAGCTCACACAAGATCAGATCTCACCTATGCTCTAAGTATTGCATTACAAGGAAAAAGGGTTTTAGGAATAGTTGTTAATTGTACCTAAAAGGTTTTAGGTACGGTTGTCTTTGCACTTATAACTGTACCAATAGCCACTGTCGCTATAGGTTGAACTTTTATGTACAATTGTTAATCGTACCTAAAACCTTTTAGGTATAGTTAACAACCGTACCTAAAAGTATTTGTAACTGTATCTAAAGAGTTTATGCTACGGTCGATAACCATACCTAAAACCTTTTAGGTACGGTTAACAATCATATCTAAACAAACAACAACCGTACCTAAAAGTATTTAAGTACAGTTAACAACTGAACCATATAGTTTTAGGTACAGTTGTGTATTGTTTTATTCTTTTAGATAAGGTTAACAACCGTACCTAAAAGTTAAATTTTTTTTATAATAATTTTATGTAATAAATTTTTTTAACTTGTTTAAATCCCTGCTCATATCATACTATATATGCATTTCAAAATTTGATCAGAAATTCATATATATATATATTTCATTAATAAAAAACACAAGCATACATGTCACTTAATTACAAAACATATTGCTTATCACATTAGTAAATTAAACTACACAAATTAATGCCACTAACCAAAACCAACTATACATATAAACTAAATCTAATTAATTTCAAAATGTGAAATATATAATTATCTAGCTAGTGTGTCTAATATTATCAACAAGAAATTGACATAATTCTCTTCGACAAACATCAAGTTTTTTCATGTGTATGTTTTCTTTTCTACAAACTAAAAAAATGTAATTAGTTATATAGTTATAAGAAACTATAAGATATTTAAAAAATAAGAATATGATGATTCAAAAAACTTATATTAAACTAGCTATTAACATATATTGTATTTACATGCAAGAAATTTTTTTAAAATTATTAGTAGTGATCGAGACTTTCTTGGTTGATATATAATATCTCTCATATCTCATCACAAAAAAATACACTCAATATCATTATTTTGAATAGTGCCTACACATATAAATAGGATAATATAAATGTATAATTAATTAATATTGACTATCTTAGCTAAATATTTACTTGTAATTAAAGATATACATAAATATAATAAATGATAAATTAATACCAACCTTAATAGGCCGAAAACTAGGTACTGACTTAAACAAACGTGATATAGTTTAATACCATCTAAAAAAAGCACTATAATATGAACATAATAAATTAAGCATTATTCATAATCAATCGTGCATGATTAATTAGAAATAATTTAAAATCAATTTAATGAAATAAATTACGTTAATAATACCCGATGATCATATTTGAAATCTTTGTTGTCAACTGTTTCCAAGTGAATCAAACAACTCAACAACACCACTATATGGGTGGATGATCTCATTTCTATAATTAATTGTAAATGATTTAGATAAAAATGAACAATTAACAAAAGTAGAATATAAGAAAACTATAAATTAATAAAATACTCACACTAGCCAATATGGAACAATAAGTCTTTCATTCTCTCCTACTCCAAGCATTCGTTTAATGAGAGAATCGATTTGATCATCAAGAGTAAGCTCCATTGATATGATATAATTGTAGGATGGAGAAAGCGATATAAGTTGTAATTTTTTACATTTCTTGTTAAGTGATCAAAAAAATCCTATACTTAGAAGAAAAAAATAATTATTATATGACTATTCAAAAGAACTTATAAACAATATAAAATATTCAAATAAATATTACCTCTCTCATATACTACAATAATTGTTGCTTGTAGCCACCCGACAATACATAATAGCATTATGTCCTCGCTCTTAACCTCCAAGGACTTCTTAATGCCCAATGCGTCTATAACAAAGATTTGGAATGATTCACCATCACCTATCATATTGGTGCATGCATTTATTGTCATACGTTCAATGGCACCTCCATCACCTACACATGGAATATCTTCTATTCTTTTTCCATGAGAAGTATCCTTTTTCTTTGGCTTGATTTGCTTTTGTGAGGCCTACGCTTATGTAAAATTATGTTAATAAATATTATTATAATATGTATATAAGCAAATCAATTAATGTTCATTTATACTAACCGAATCATTTTGGGTGACTATCCATATTTTTGGCCAAGCTACCATACATCTTTCAATATGTCCAACACAAATCAACTCATCTCCAATGGGAATTGGCAAAAACTCTTCATCTTTAAGTGACTTCTCAATACTAACTCATGTATTATACTTACCAAGAAGTATATGATGCACTTTAACATGTGGGTCACTTATTTGGTAAACTTTACCCTTAGCTACAATATTATTCAAATCATCGAATGCTAAATAACATAGAGTTCCCTAACAATATTGTCACGCCCTAGATTTTAGGAATGTGAATTTTGAAGATAGATAAAATTTGAAAGAAAATTATTAAATTTTAGAATCTTAATTATGAAAGATTAATTTTAAATGAAACAAATAAATTATCAATAATTTGGGTACCCTTGAAATAGTTTAATATTTATAAAAGCACAATAAAACCTTCAAAAACTTATAATCTAAATAGTAACAAATATTTGAAATTACAACAAATCAAAGTGGTCTCAGCCTGTCTACTCAATAAATAGAATAACTAATAAAAGAAATAAGGGTAAAGGAAAAACCTTTTAATTGAACTCCTTAGAAGTTTACGCCTCATGATCAAGTCACAACAACACGAAGAAACAAAATCTAATCTGAAAAGAGAAAGGGTAAACGGGGTGAGCTACAACTAGCTCAGTAGGAGTATACTCCATGCACAGTCCTCAATGAAATCAATGATGCATGCTACATTTAAAATATTTCATGCATGTCCAGTAATAAATCATCAGTATATCAGTAGTAGGGAGATTTCATTTTTAAACTCGGGCATACCTGTACTTCCTCACTTCCAAAACCGGATGGAGTGTACATTCCAAGTACCCTATGCATGCTCAAACAATTATAATGAAATATGCAATGTCCAATATAAAATACTTATGTATGCTATGCTAAATCCATATGTATTGGTCAATTGTGAAATTGTACGTGGTCAACCTCTGAGACGCACGTGGGTCCACCTTCGACCCCATGTATGGTCATACTCCGAATTACATATGGCACATGTATTGGTCAAATCCAAAGTACATGGGTCCTCGTCTTAAGGATCCTCGTCATATGGGCGGTCTAACTCTGAGACCCATAGAAGGAAACAGATACCAAGACCCATAGAAGGACAACTCCGAGGCCCATGTGCGGTCTAAAACTGAGACCCATGTATGAACAACTCTGAGATACATGTGAAATGTAACACGTACCTATAGTCCATAAAAAAATAGTCTTCTGTATCCAATAGCCCCGGGGTACCATATCTTCGTAAGACATTTATACAAGTAATACTTCCCACAAAATAATTTCATGATGCATGCACAAAAACTCATATGTCATGTAAAATATTTTTAATACCCATTCTTTTTAAAGAATCACATATAAAATATTTCCAACGGTATCTTAACTATAACATATTCATATACAACCATGGCATTGATTTTTATTACTCTTAAATATATGATGCATGACATTTTTATAAAAATAATGCATGAAGAAAAGGTAGAGTAATGACCCCTACCTCAAAACGCTACATAGGCCACCTATCTAAACGGTATACTTCCTAATTGAGATAGCGTCTCGAATCTTCGTTGATAGAATTATCGCTCTAAGTATTTTATCAACCTCTCATTCGATGCTTCATCTGCAAGGACTTAAAACTGTCATTGCAATTTGAAGAATGTCAAACATCTTAAAATTATGATCATTTAATAGGACATCATTTAGATAAAAGTGACCAAAGATTCTCACTCAATTGATTAATAACCTTAAACATAACTTTTCTCCCAAAAGTCCAGTTAGAAAACATAATTAATAAATGGATCAAATTCCAAACAAGAGTACCAAGTACAAAGAGAAAATGAATGATAAATCATTCACTATTGAAAAGGTAAATAAATGGCGAATTAATAAAGTTTACATAATATGCCTGCCAAAATAACACTTAAATTGATAAAGTGAATATATTAGTAAAAATGAGATAGCTTCTAGCAGCATTACCCAAAAGTTCTTGGTGATTTTTAGAGCCTCACTCGTAACTCAAACATTGAGAGAAGATGAAAGTCAAGTAAAACGATCGAGGCTTTAAAACCACCCTATTTTGTAATGTTTAGAATCTAAGTAGATGGTTTTTAAGATCATAGCAACATGAAAAAGTACTACAGATTGATCCACAAAACAAACAACATCAATCTCACCATGGACTCAACAAACAAACACTTAAGGCATAACAAAACCATACTAAAGCGACCAAACCTACTTCCAAAATCATATTCCAACCAATTTCTTGCATAAACACATAATTTTCAAGGTCAAAAATCAAACAAAACCAAATCCATATCTAGATAAATTATTAATTTCAAATTAAGGAAACACAAAACAACTAAATTCAATGAAGGATATATCGAAACTCCAATAAACATGCTTAATATCTTCCACTAAATTACCTAAATTTCCCAATTTTTGGCCAACAATGAAGGGTGGTGCTTAAACTATTAAGTCCTTCATTAACACAATCTGTTCATCCCAAGTTCCTCGTACCAGCTTTCGAACCCTCAGACCAAAAGTGAGCTGCAAGTGGTCGAACCACTAGACTGAAGGAGGCCAGTCAAGGACCCAACTTTGGTGGACTCATGTTGGAGGAAAAGGAATCTGGCAACAGAGCAACGATGGTCAACTGTTAGTGTGCCACAAACAGTGGTTGGGTTGTTTCATGCTGGATTCTTCTTGGTGTTTTAGGCATTGAACTCTTTGTTGGGGGGAATAAGACAAGGGTGAGGTGAATGACAGCAGGGTAGGGTGGCGTCAATGAGCTCGCGCGAGAGGAAATGGAAACTAACAGTGGCTGGAGGAATGAATGAAGGTAGAATAGCTTCCTTGCTGGTTGTTTTCGAGGCTTTTCTGGCGATATGCTCTCCGTGGTGAGGGGAGGATGATCGGTGAGGACGATGGTAGTGAGGACAACACCGGTGATGGCAACGCCTCTTCTCTCTCGTGCGCACGCTGTCAAGGAGTTTTTGAAGAATGGTTTTGCGTGGAAGAAAAAGAAGAGAAATTGGGGATATAGGGTTTAGGTGATAAATGACCAAAATACCCCTGTTCTTGGTTAGGAAAGTTAATGAAAAAAGGGCTTTTCGATAATTTCATTCAAAATTTCCCAAAATTTCTAAAAAAAATTATTTAAAATTATATACAATATATTTAAATCATTATAATTTATCTATATTTTAAATTTGTAACATCACAATATTTATTTAAGCTAAAAAAATCACAAGTAAAGCCCTTTATTAATTTAAATTTAAATTAAATTTAATAAATAAATTTTATTATTTCTTTAAAATATTAATTAAGATCGATATTTCACAATCCTACTTCCTTAAAATAAATTTTGTCCTCGAAATTTAAAATAAATTGCATTTATCTCATATAAGATGCTTAATGCACACTTCGTCTTGTAATCATAACTTAAAATATCGTTCACGTAAAATGGCTTTAATGCTTCTAAGAATTAAACAATATAAGAATATAACTTTACATAAAGTATTCACCAAGTAAATAAGCAATGAACAAACTTAAAGAAATGTTAAACGATTTCTATATAAAATCTTATTCTTGAGTAGTGTGTAGTCCTTAAAAGTTATCAAAGAAATCAAACTATTATATAAAATTATAATAAAACATACATTTTCACAAAATAAAAAGGGAATTGGAATTCATTGTCGAACATAAAAAAAAAAATATAACCAACTTTTCTGATTAAAAGAAAAAATAAATAACCCCATTAATTCAACAATTTTTTGTTATGTCCTTGCTGAAAAATTTTATTAGAAAATTTAATTATTTTTAATGAAGAATTGACATTGAGAGTTGAGAAAACTAATAAAAATTAAGGACGCAATTATCCAATTTTTAAACAATGAGCTCTAATCAATGCCAAAATTCTCTAGCTGTTAAATTCATACAATAACTCTTTCAATAATAAAAAATATGAAAAGAATACTTGTTCAAAATACATATTCAAAGAAATGATTAACCAAGGATGAAATCGAAATGGATGTTGGCAATTAAAAGTTATGATAAGACTGAAATTTCTCTACAATGTTTCATATAAAGTGTGATTTAATAAATTAAGTGAATGATTCTTTTAGTTCTGAAAGAAAAATTACTGGCAGTTATGCACACTCTGGTGTAAAATGTAGAAAACTATTTTTGGGTTTACACAACATATTAAACACAATACATGAAAGAAAAGCAACATACATGATACTAATGTACATTGAAAGCCACGTTTAATAAAGTTACACCTTACTATCTTATGACCAATGAAAACATAATTCTCAAAGATATTTTTAATAAATACAACTAAAGTTTTTATTGTTAAACTTTGAAAAAATTAAAAATCAAGAAAAACCCAAAGAGGGAACAATAAACTTGAAAAGAAATTAGCTTAACAACATTGAAAATTATAATAGTTTTGTTCAATTTTTAGTGACTCCAATAATACAAAAGAAAATTTAATTTAAAACTTAAAGAATCTCTTCAATAAAAATAAAATAAAATTATACTATATTGAATTGATAGAGATAGAAGGGAAAAAATTAGATACAAAAACATAATTTAGTTTTAAGAAATCTATTTCATATTCTTGTTCTTTGTTTGATACAAAAGTTGATGCTTTTCTAAGTTAATTACGTTGGACGCATCTCATTTTCATTTAATTTTTTTGTAAAACAAAGGTAACTTGTCTAACAATTTTCAAAGAAATTTCTCAATTGGGAAAAGCCACAAGCTCAAGATGGAACTTTTACGTTACTAGACTCAATTAAGTAATTAAGTATAAAAGGATAAATTCCCACATTAATTACCTCATTAAACTGATAGCAAACACAAGTCCACCTAAGTAATAATCAATCCCAAATATGAAAGATTACTGGTTCTGACTTCTGAGCTACATTTTTGAACCATAATATCTCATACATAAAAAGACATCAAAAAACATAATTTGAACTTAAGAAACTAGAATAGAGTTGAACCTAATAAATTTGTAACGTATAACATTTGAGGAAAAACTTCCAATATTCATGTTGTACATACTTACTTTCTCACATAACATATTATAGGTTCTATATTTCATGTAAGAGTACCGAATTTCCAACAGTCGAAAGTCAAGCCAGAAGGAAATTAATAACATAAGCAAAAAATTAATAAAATTGATCTAAGCATAATAATAATTCCAACAAATATTCTAACATTGATTCAAACGTTAAAAAAAATCTCTTTATATAAAATGTTCTTTTAAAACATTTAAAGTCCACAAGAAAAGGAAATGACAACCCCTCTTACGAGTTTATTCTCAAATATTAAATTAGAAGAAAATCTAAGTTTGGTTTGTTTTCAAAAGCTCGTGAAGTTTATTAATGAAGGTTCAAAGACAACATCATGAAAAAGTAGGGTATGATTAATCACACAAAACCAATACTTTAAAAGCAGAGTCTCAATGATTAATGAACTAACTATTACTCAAGAAAGAATGTTAGTAACACTCTTAACTTAGTCGTAATGTACAAATAAAATTTAATCAACAATAAATCCAATGATATTACTATCATATTGCATGAATATACCCACCAAAGACAAGTATTTGATAGGGAAAGGAAAGGAAAAAATTAGATATAAAAATAGAATTTAGTATAGAGAGTTTAAGATTCTCATTCATTCAAAAGAACTAGCATTTGTTACTTTTTACTACTAATTATTTCACATTGCTCAAATAATTTTAAAAAATAGAAAAGGAGACAAATGCATGAAAACGATACAGACAATTTGAAGATCTTAGAAGGTTCACTATATATCGTTAAAAGTTGTTTAAGTTCACTCACAAACTTTTTCACAAATCAAGTTCATGGCATACTAATGACTAAGGAGGTTCTTTAGAGGCAAGGATTATAAGTGACCTAAAAAATTTGATAATGTAGAATAATGTATTGTTTTCTTCTAACAAACCTTTCTTGTCAATCAAAACCAACAACAAATAGTGAACCAAAATTGAAGGTAAGAGGCTAAGTGACTTCTCAACTATACTCCCTACTCACAATACTACAAAAGAACAAACAGGCATCATCATAAACCAACATCAACAACCAAAGGAAAATATGAGATTTTAGCACTAGCTAAGTAGCTATTGGTCTTGTGCAGGATCAGTCGATATATAACAATGTAACTTGAATCTATTCACAAAGAAAATCAATTCCAAGAGATGAAGAAATTCCATAATCGAGACTTTAATAACAATTTATTTTCCTTGGGTTGGATGAAGGATAAGACCATTACATGTTTAGATTTAACTTATTCGATTTGATAAATGTATGTTAGAATTGTTAAAGACATCTCTATCCCTTAACTCATCTGTAAAATACGAATATTTTCACGTAGATGAATAAGATACTTGGTAGGTCTATTGTTTAATCTTTATAGAAGATTCAACTTCTCCCCGATTGATATCTAGCAGATCCAATCGAAAACATTTGAATAACTAATAATTTCTTTATCTCTCTAGATCATTATTTAATAATGTCAAAATTTGAATTGTCAATAAAGTAAAGTAAAAAAAAATCTTTCTACTCTCTGGGGTAGTGAATTCTACCTATAATCTAGGGTTGTTCTCGAGTTTTAAACTTACATAGTGCAAACACTTTGCACACCTCTTATATTAGTTATTCTACTATGAATAGATAAGTTGAGACAAACTTTCAGAAATGAAAAACCTTCAAAAAAACAATTATGTTCCTGAGAGATCAGAACCATGCTTTGATACCAAACTATCACGCCCAGATTTTTGGGTACGTGAATTTTTAATATAGAAAAAATATTTGAAAGAAAATTATTAAAATTTAGAATCATTAATTATAAATTATCAATTTTAAATAAAACAGATCAATTATTAATAATTTCAATACCCTTGAAATAATTTAATATTTATAAAAACATAATAAAACCTTCAAAACTTATAATCCAAATAGTTAAAAATATTTAAAATTATAATAAATCAGAGTGGTCTCAGCCTGTCTACTCAACAAAGAAAATAACTAATAAAAGAAATAAGGATAAAGGGAAAACCTTTTAATTGAACTCCTTAGAAGTTCGTGCCTCACGTTCAAGTCACAACAATACGAAGAAACAGTACCTAATCTGAAAAGAGAAAGGGAAATGGGGCGAGCTACAACTAGCTCAGTAGGAGTATACTCCATGCACAGTCTTCAATGAAATCAATGATGCATGCTTCATTTAAAATATTTCATGCATATCCAGTAATAAATCATCAGTATATCAGTAGTGGGGAGATTTCATTTTTAAACTCGGGCATACCTGTACTTCCTCACTTACGAAATTGGATGGAGTGTACATTCCAAGTACCCCATGGATGCTCAAACAATCATAATGAAATATGCAATGTTCAATATAAATACTCATGTATGCTATGCTAAATCCATATGTATTGGTAAACTCCGAAATACATGTGCACGTGCGTGATCAACCTCCAAGACAAACGTGGGTCCACCTCCGACCCCATGTATGTTCACACTCCGAAATACATATGGCACATGTATTGGTCAACTCCAAAGTACATGGGTCCTCGTCATATGGGCGATCCAACTTCTAGACCCATAGACGGAAACAGATACCGAGACCCATAGACAGACAACTCAGAAACACAATGGGGGGTCCAACTCCGAGGCTCATGTGCGTTCTAATACTGAGACCCATGTATGGACAACTCCGAGATACATGTGAAATGTAACTCGTACCTATAGTCCATCGAAAAATAGTCTACTGCATCTAGTAGCCTTGGGGTACCATATCTCCGCAGGACGTTTATACAGGTAATACTTCCCACAAAATAATTTCATGATGCATGCACAAAAACTCAGATGCCATGTAAAATATTTTTAATACCCATACTTTTTAAAGAATCTCATATAAAATATTTCCAACGGTATCTTAACTATAACATATTCATATACAACCATGGCATCGATTTTCATCACTTTTAAATATATGATAAATGACATTTTCATAAAATAATGCATGAAGAAAATGTGGAGTAATGACCCCTATCTCAGAACGCTCAATAGGCACATCTATCTAAAACGGTATACTTCCTAATTGAGATAGCGTCTCGAATCTTCGTTGATAGAATTATCGCTCTAATTATTTTATCAACCCCCTCATTCGATGCTTCATCTGCAAGGACTTAAAACTGTCATTGCAATTTGAAGAATGTTAAACGTCTTAAAATTATGATCATTTAATAGGACATCATTTAGATAAAAGTGACCAAAGATTCTCACTCAATTGATTAATAACCTTAAACATAACTTTTCTCCCAAAAGTCTAGTTAGAAAACATAATTAACAAATGGATCAAATTCCAAACATAATTAGCAGGAAGGTAGAACAGCTTCCTGCTATTGGTGAGAGGAGAATGATTGGTGAGGACAACAGCGGCAAGGACAGCACCGGTGATGGCGATGCCTCTTCTCTCTCGCGCGAGTACTGTCAAGGATTTTCTCGCGAATGGTTTTGCGTGGAAGAAAAAGAAGAGAAATTAGGGATATAGGGTTTAGGTGATAAATGACCAAAATACCCCTGTTCTTGTTTAGGAAAGTTTAATGAAGAAAGGGTTTTTCGGTAATTTTAATCAAATTTTCCCAAAATTTTTAAAAATATGTATTTAAAATTTTATACAATATATTTAAATTATATAATTTAGGTACAATTAACAATCGTACCTAAAAGTTTTCTTAAAAAAATATTAGGAACGGTTCTTAACAGTACCTAAATCTCATTTAGGACAAATTAATTAGGGATCCACAAAATCTCAAATTTTTTTGTCCTCCCCCACCCAAGCTCTTCGTGATCCATAAACCCCAGCACCATCGCCCACCAACCTCATCCCCCTCTATCCGTCCCCTTCCAACACCGTTGTCGTCATCCCTACCCAACATGTATCCACCATCTTGAGGAGTCTCTAGCCTTGCATTGCTGTCCTCGTAGTTGTACACCATAGAATTTTTGTTTGAGGTCTTAGCGTTATTATTTATATGGGAGTCGATGATATGATTATTATGAGGTTGTGCTTTTATTTGTTTTTAGTCTTGGGTTATTCCTGATACTCTTGCTGAGTTTATCAAGTATTTTTTGGATACTGAAGCGCAAGATATTGAATACAAAATTGCTAGGTTGAGACCTAGGTTAGTGATCTACTTCTCTTTTTGTGTGTTTTTGTATGTAAGACTACGATCTCAATTAATATTTTAAGAAAATAATTTAAATTTATGTATTAAATTTAATTTTATTTAAACTTGTTAATGTATGAAAATGTATTTTTTTTTATTAATCAAAATAAATATTTATAATATCAAAATTTCTTTGTAAAATAATTTATAATGATTCAAATTAATTTCTTTAATTTTATACACCTTTTTAGAAATTTTGGAAAATTGAGTGAAAATTTCCACATTACCCCTAGTTTATCAAAAACTCAGTTTGTAAGGATAAGGGTGTTTTGGTCATTTACCACATAACCTTATTAAGCCGAATTCCTTTCTTCTTCTTCTTCGTGCGTGGGATCAAAATGGGAGGGTTTTTTCAAGCAGTCGACTGTGAGATAGAGAAAAAGAGAGAGAGAGGAGGCACCGCTGGCCATCAACGCCGTCCTCCTCCACACCGTTGTCCTTCCCACACGTGAGTTCAGCAACCAAATGTCTCAGAGAACTAGCCTGGATACTGCCCTTTCACGGTTCGTTGCACACCCACAAGTTGGCCACTTCGCAACCGCCGTTCTCCGATACCATCCTCCACATCTACCGCTCCCTCAGGCCGTGACAACTCCATTTTCTTTACATTGCTCCTCTCAGTCAATGCTGTAAACACCATTCTAATGCCATTCCGAGCACTGTTAGCACCATTCTCAGTGCCACCCAAACCAGTCAGCGTACCATTCCTAAGCACCGCCGTCTTCAGCTGTTTCCAGCTTGTGCCTCCAACCCATTCTACCTCTGTTAAAAATGTTTATGGTACATTTTGTTTATAATTTGTTTTCTTTCCTAATCTTTGTTTGAATTTGCTGATTATCTTTAAATCATTTTGGGTTGTTATTATGTGGTATTGTATTTCGATTTTGATTTTCCTGAGTAACGATGTTGATCCTAAATGGGATTGTGAATGTTGTGAACTGAGTTTTGTTATTTTACTTGAATTTTCATGAATAGAGTTACTAAGTATTGTTCAACACCACTTTGCATAAGGAAGATTTCCTCTAAATGGGGCAGTGCATATTAATAGAAACTTGGAACAAAAGTGAGTGTTGTATGGGTTAGTGTTTGAACTAACAAAGAGGAGAAAAAGTTATTTTCAATTCAATAGAATCTATGTCTAGCTTTACATTCGTTACTTCCTTTAATGGTGACTATTCAATGCGTGAAGAAGAGTGTTCTTTCTATTTCATGCTGTCCAAATGTTGCTATTTGTAGTGATTTTGGGTATGATTTTATGAGAGCAGTGATTGAGATTTCTTTTTAGATAATTAAATTTAAATTTAGGACATTTATAAATATATTTCTTGATAATCAAATGTTTTGTTTTTATTTTTACTTTCTAGTTTCGTGTATAAAATGAATGCTTTAGGAAGGTATTATTGTATACTTTAGATTGAACTTAATTTTCTGAACCTAAGCGTTTGGTGATATGTGTTTACTTTGTTTTCAGATTATTGATATTTCTCAAAGTTAAAAACTTAGTAATATGGTTCTGTCATGTTTTTAATTATTAGTTTTGAAAATAATTGGTGTTTGAAGAGGCATAAAAGATAAATTGTTGACATTTTTATATAAAACAAATAATTTTACTTACTTTCCTTTCTTTTGCTAGTTAATGGGTTTTAGAAAACAATAAAATTTATACAACTATGCATGCTAGTATTATGATTTTTAGCTTTTTTGAAACATTGGTTAATTAGCAATTTTTACACAACTATACGAATTAAAAGTCCAATGTTTTTTGCTAAATGGAACTTTATAAGATGCACCAATTGCATACATCTATAAGTTACAATCTTTTATATTTGTTCTCTTACTTGAGTCTGGAATAAATGCTATGGCTAAATTTACGAAATGTTTCTCACTTTTGGTTATAGTTAAGAATATTTGTGTTGGAATCTGGTGTTTACAAAATCTGTCTCTAATTAGTAATTGATTTATTCGTAGTTGAGCTTCTTCTTTTTATAATTGAGTGGTTTTCACTATTAGTGCCTGTAATCTTGAATCATTATGTATGATTGAGTACTATATATATGTTTGACTTTGGGATCAGTGATTAGTGATCATCAAGTGCGTATCTTAAATTTTGAAGTTTTTTTCAGATTATTTTATAGAACTTAAATTTAAATTGGTCATTTGCATTTACCTTACTAAGATCAGTTCTCCACTTCAAAAGCTTATCTTTGCTTGGAATTGGGCATGTGGTGAATAGTGATAGAAAACTAGTAAGTCATAATTATCCACAAGAATCTTAAAAGAGAAGCATTGATATGAATTCTTATTCCATGTTGTATTTAAGGTTAAATAGTTGATCAAGTTTAAACTGTTTCACTTTCATCTAAATGTGGCCTGATTGAATGATCATAGTGTTAAGATGCTTGACAATCTTTAAAATGCAATGATAGACTTAAGTCCATGTAAAATAAGTGTCAGATTGTCGTGTTGGTAAAGTAATTAGAATGATAGTTCTATCATCGAGGTATCGAGACGTTATCAAAATTAGGAAGAACACCTTCTAAGATAGGTGTGCCTATGAAACTTATCGAGGTAAGGGTTATTACTCCACTTTTTCTTCATGCATTATTTTAATGAAAATGTCATGCATCATATATTTAAGAGAGATGAAAATCGATGCCATGATTGTACATGAATGATTTTACAATTAAAGTACCCGTGGGAAATATTTTATATGCATACTTGATATTTTGATATGTTAAGAGTATTAAAATATTTTACATGGCATCTGAGTTTTATGCATGCATCATAAAATTATTGTGGAAAGTATTACCTGTATAGACTTCTTGCGAATATATGGTACCCCGGGGCTACTAGATGCAGCAGACTATTTTTCAATGGACTACATGTACACATTACATTTTACATGTATCTCGGAGTTGTCCATACATGGGTCTTGGTATTAGACCGCACATGGGCCTCCGAGTTGGACCCCCATTGCGTTTCGGAGTTGTCCATCTTGGGTCTTGGTATCTGTTTTCGCCCATGGGTCTCAGAGTTGGACTGCCCATATGACGAGGACCCTTAAGACGATGACCCATGTATTTTGGAGTTGATCAATACATGTGCCATATATATTTCGGAGTATGACCATACATGGGGTCGGAGGTTGACCGCGCACTTGCCCATGTATTTCAGAGTTGACCAATACATATAGATTTAGCATAGCATAAATGTGTATTTTATATTGGGCATTGCATATTTCATTATGATTGTATAAGCATGTATGGGGTACCTAGAATGTATACTCCACCCGGTTTTGGAAGTGAGAAAATACAGGTATGTTCGAGTTTAAAAATGAAATTTCCTCACTACTGATATACTGATGATTTATTAGTGGACATGCATGAAATATTTTAAATATAGCATGCATCATTGATTTCATTGAGGACTGTGCATGGAGTGTACTCCTACTGAGCTAGTTGTAGATCATCCCGTTTCCCCTTTTCTCTTTTCAGATTAGATACTGTTTTCTTTGAAGTTGTTGTGACTTAATTGTGAAGTGTGTATTTTTAAGGAGTTCAATTAAAAGGCTTTCCTTTTATCCTTATTTGTTTTATCAGTTATTCTGTTTATTGAGTAGACAGGCTGAGACTACTCTGATTAGTTATAATTTCAAATATTTGTAATCATTTGAATCTATAAATTTTTTTGAAGGTTTTATTGTGTTTCTATAAATATTAAATTTTTAAGGGTACCCCGTACCCAAATTATTAATAATTGATTTTTGTTTTATTTTAAATTGATATTTCATAATTAATAATTTTAAAATTTAATAATTTTCTTTCAAATTTTATGTATCTTAAAAATTCACGTACCCAAAAATTAGGAGCATGACACTGTAGGAGACTATTATTGTTGAAAAGTGCATGACCATTTCTATAGGAGATGATGTAGTGGTTGAATTAAGGGCAAATACAAATTAGGCACGAGTTTTCCTTCCACAAATTCACTCTGTCTTTTACGTAACTGAGTTACATTATCTCTCAGTACATTTTGAATATTTAATTTGTGGCAAGAGGAATGCTAATTGTATATGTATTTGCTAATTGCAATAGTCTTTATGGATTATGGATTGAGGTCTCACTTATTATAACTGTTTTATAGTAGAATTTAGCTTTTGTTGGACAGAATAGCTACAAATACATTTCTAGTTCTCCTCTCGTGAGTCCTATTGGTTATATTTGTTTACTAATGACGATTGCAATTTTTTTTTCATTTAAACTCGATCAAAAGATGATTTCATCAGGTTAAAGGAGGAATTTTTTTCAAACCTGGAGTTCGAGCTAGGCAATCTTCGGATTGCTGTTTCTAAAACTTAGGTTTCCCGTTGGAATCTATATGTTGTTTGGTTGGTTTAATATTATATATTGAAAGTGTGAGGATATGTTAATGGTTTTTTGTAGGCTACGTAAGGTCAATTGGTTGAGCTAGAAGCATAAAGCTCTGCATGAAGGAATAGGTTTATTAATAGTTCAACAATTTTGGTCATAAAGTTGAACAAAAAAAAATTTGGCACAAATTTGTTAAATAAGACTCAATTAAATTTAACTAAATAATGCAGTTGCTGGAGATGGTGGAGAGAAATGAGCTTAATAGATCCTTACTGACCCTTCTTGATGAAAACATTGCAAATGCACATAGGGGTAATCAGGTACTAATAGTCATTCGGAATCTTCTTAAGTCCGACCATCTTGTTCAGTAGTTTATTCCGTGTTCCGTTTTTCTTTGTTCAGTTTGTGTCACAGAAAAATAGGAGACCTCCCCAAAACTTTTCACTATTTTTGTTTGTTGTTCTTGTTCCTACCTCTAATACAAATTTGAAATGTTGTTTTCTATATCTGAACTATTAACTCTTGCTCTCAAAGGAGTGCGAGGCCAAACAACTTTCTAAAGAAGATAATTTGCCATAGAAATTTGTTTTTGAGAAACTTATTATAAAGATGCGTGCATTAAAATTGCTTTTGGATTGAAGTATAGCTATCTGCATTTAACATACATCCAACTTGTACCCTAGCAAGAAAAAGCAGCAGAATTCATGGAAAAGGTTTGCGGGTCTGTTTTGCGGTATCTGACAGTGTAGTACTGGGAGGTAAAATGCTAACACTTGTGCTGTCGTGAATATAGTTACTAGGGACTTGGTCTTGTTCAATATTCTATCATATTCTTTTGATATTATATAAAATAAAAATATATGGCTGATCTTCAGTATGACATGAAACACATGAGGGCCTTGGCCAACATCTGCAACAATTGAGTTTTCCATAACTCCATGGAAGAAGCTTATTTGGCTGCTTGTAGTGTCCATGAACATGGACTGTGGCATCATTCAAGCAGAGGATATACAGCTTGATTGTATTCGTGTATCCTATTTCCCTTGTGCTTACTATTTTATTTCTTATAAATTTGAGTTCAAATCGTGTATTATTTCTCCTTAATTAATATAGCATCTGATCTAAGTATGCTTAATTTATTTTCTGGGCATTTGAGGATTTTATCCTTTTTAACTTTCTTGGTGTTCAAATAATCTGATTCATAACCTTTATGATGATGTCAGTTTTATGTGTCTATTTTCCAAATTTTTAAGGGCTTTACAATTGTTTGTGTAAGGTTAACTCTTTCTATAACAATTTAAGGTTCAGTCAATGATTTATTCGTTTAGATTATTATTATTGTTATTTTCTTTTGTGATCTATCTGATGTGTATTTTCCAATTTATTGTTTCAGCTTGTTCTGATCAAGAAGAGAATTGATGTTCTTTTTATCTGGCAATGAAGAGTAAAGTAAATATTTCATTATGTCTCTACTTTATATAATAGCTAGTAATCTAGTGTTTAGTCAATGATTTCTTCATATACAAACGTTGTAATTAACTAGTTATCGTGTGATGGTTGATATATTCCACTTGTATAGTTGATTTAACTACAATTAACTGCAGTGAATTTAACTTATATATGTATAGTTGACTTTAGTTAGCGACGTTAACTCGTGTATTTTAATTTATTGATGTAATAGATAAAATATTTTGTAAGTGACATGTATGTTTGTATTTTTTATTAATGAAATATATTTATGAATTTTTGATCAAACTGTGAGATACATACATTAATGATATGAGCATGGATTATAAACAGGTAAAAAAAAATAATTACATAAAATTATTATTAAAAAAAATTTAACTTTTAGGTACAGTTTACTATTTTTAAAAAAAAAAATTAACTTTTATGTAAGGTTAGTAAACCATGCTTATATTTTTTATTAATGAAATATATTTATGAATTTATGATTAAACTGTGAGATACATATATAGTATAATATGAGTGGGGATTATAAACAGGTAAAAAAATAATTACATAAAATTATTATTAAAAAAATTTAACTTTTAGGTACGGTTTACTATTATTAAAAAAAAAAATTAACTTTTAGGTAAAATTAGTAAACTGTACCTAAATATTTTTAGGTACGGTTGTTGTTTGTTTAGATATGGTTATTAACCGTACCTAAAAAGTTTTAGGTACGGTTGACAACCATACCTAAAACTTTTTAGGTACGGTTGCGAATACTAACCCAAATTTTTTTAATTACGATTAACAACTGTACCTAGAAGTCAACTTATGGCGACATCGGCTATTGGTACGGTTATGCGTCCGATGATAACCGTACCTAAAACCATTTTTCCTGGTAGTGTAGTTAGCACCTCTAATACGTCTAGGATGTTCTTTTGTCTGTAATAACTGGCCCAATATATCATTGTGACCAACGAATTTAAATTCTCCCAAATGTGTCTTTCTTTCATATTCTTCCTATAAATTAAGTAATCACTATATAAACTTCATGATAATATTAACAAAAGTTAAAATCAATATATTTTATGTTAAACTTAATTAATTACCATCAATTCTAATGTCTTTCTTCATTAATTGAAACTCCATCTCTAGAATGCGTGTGCCTCCAAATAATGTGCCTTCAAGTAATGTGCTTCTTGGAATAATTTCGTCCTGAAAATTTGTTTTCTACAATAATAGCAATTGCCAAGTTAGATAGATGAATTTTATATATAATATTAAGTAATATCGTAACATATTGAAGTTTTAATACCAATGACTCTTCGATATTTGCAATACTTGTTTGACCTGTATAATTTATATGCACTAATTATTCTCTATTTTGATTGAACTCTTTGCTCAAATCCTATAAAAAGTTGTGTCAGTAAAATACCTCAAATATATATATACATATTGTGATAACAATATGGTATGTATTGAATGTAATTGATTTATATATCATTACCTAAAAAGTTCAAGTTTGTGTCCACTCCACAACCCAATCCCATTGTTCTTGAGTAATAAAATCATATTTTTTAGGTATTGTTCTCAACAAATCCAGAAACTCAAGATTAGGCACCACATGCTCTTTATATAACTTATGTTTATATTTTCTCCACATATTACACAACTTCTTCATAGTATATACTCATGCTATCTCTGAGTCGATACTGGAAAATATAAAAGTTGTGTACATAAAACATGTACACAATATTGAGAACCATATATAATTATCCTTACGTAAAAGTAGAATAACCAAAGAAATAGTATTACTTATTATAACATCATGTCATAAAAGTTTCTTACAATTATCAGGCACATTCGTTCATGTCTTATAATTAATTGGAATTGAGGCACATGCTAATACCCCAAATAACTAATGAAATCATTAGAATTTTATTCAATATGTATGTTTTCTGAATTAAATAGTACCGAGATCCTAATCCCTTTACTACGTAACTTCACCAACTTATTCATTTGGATACAACCTCTTGTTTTTTTTCTCCGTACTATTACTTGAACGTTGAGATAAATCAATCCTATAATATTTTAAGAAAATAAGTACACAAGATAATGAACAATTAACAAATAAATATAATAACAAATTATAAATTAATTAAATTAAAGTATAACTTACAAATGCAATTATGAGTAGGACATTATTTTTCTTTGTCATGTACAATCCACGTTCCTTCACACTCAATTCGGCAATAATCAACCTCGTCATCTTCTTGTTAGTCTAAAATGTCACTTTCATCTAACAAACTAACAATCTTATCATGCCATCACGATGTCTTCTAATACGTCGATATTAAGAGTGTCATTATATTCTCGACGAGGAAGAGTTAAAACATTCCACCATTATTTTTCTTAAGCATCATGAATGTAGAAAATTTGTTTAGCTTGTGAGGCTAATATAAAAGAGTCATTTACATGTGAAATTCTATTTTGATCAACTAATGTGAAACCAATAGCATCCTTCTTTATTCCATGTTTGCTATCCACCCAACTACAATTAAATAAAAGAATTCTAAACTTCACATAATCTAGATCTCATATTTCATCAATAACTCCATAATAATCAATGTCTCCTTCAATAGGTTGCATATCCTTGGCACTTGAAAATTGCATAGTTTTTGCCATTATAGAAACTCCACTATTTTGGGTAACACGATTGTCACTTTTATTTTTTGTTTGGTAATGAGTCCCATTTATAGTATAACCATGATACTTAATGACATTAAACTTCGGACCTTGTGCTATCCATCTTAATTCTTTAGAGATATTATAACTTATTTTATTCAATTCATTTGAAATCTAAAGAAAAAAATTAATTAGCATCTATAACTCATTAGTAAGTAGTAATAAATAATACAGTTAAATCTATTTTTGTAGTAAATACAACTTATAATTCACTTACTTGAGCTTGTAACCAATAAATAAATGTGCGATTATGTTCATTTAATATCCATTTTTCTCTCTTGTTTTGATTAGTATGATTAATGTGCTTCATATGTTTCCTACAAAATTAATTGAAAAGATGTCAAACTAAGATAAAGATTTGATGCTTAAATCTAAACAAAAAAAGTATGAGGAGTACACATACTCAATGTAAGGTTGAACTACTTCCAAGTTGTTCAAAACATTACTATGTGCTTGTTCCCAAAGTACAAGATCGATATAATGAACCCACCTACTTTTACCTGGCTTTCCGGAGAGGGTTTCACAATTTAAGTGCTTCATCAAGTCAACTGAAAGATCAATTGGTTTCACTCTAATTAAAAATTCAAAGCAAAATTTTATTGCTTCCTCTGCCACATAATACTCTGCTATACACCCTTCTGGACGATTAAAATTACGAAAATAACCTTTAAGCACACTCATATGTCTTTCAAAAGAGTACATCCACGTCAAGTACACAGGCCCACATAACTTCAACTGTTTTGTGAGATGCACTGTTAGGTGTATAACAATGTATCATTATGTCAAAAAATGATGGTGAGAAATACTTCTAAAATTTACATAATGTGAGCACAACTTTCTTTTGAATTTTTTCAAGCCTTTTAATATCCACAAAGTTTTTTCATATATCATTAAAAAATGTACACATATCTATGATTGCACTTCTAAATTCTTAGGCAACATACTACGTATTAGAACGGGCAATATTTGTTGTATTAAAGTGTGAAAATTATGAGACTTCATTCCATTTAATTTCCAATTTGAAGTGGAAACCAAAGACCGTATGTTGGAGGAATATCCAGAAGGAACTTTAACATTGGATAGTGCTTCCATAAAACTTTTTTTCTCGACTTTAGACAAAGTAAAACACGCTGAAGAAAGAAAAGTGAGATACTCCTCAAATTGAGGATGCAACTCTGGACGTAACGTCATGTCTGCTAAGTCAGTCTAGCACCTAATCCATCTTTTGTTTTTACAGGAATATTCAACAAGGTGCCAAGAATACTATCACACATATTTTTCTCAATATGTATGACATCAAGAATATTGGCAAATTGGCAAATGTCGTCGTACTCTAACTCAAAGAATATTGATCTCTTCCTCCAACATATTGAAGTATCTAAAAATTTTTGTTAAACTTTTGATTTACCACGAGGAAATTTTTTTGCTTCAACTTTTAGAATATCATCTCCAATTGGAGGTAATGGAGCTTCATTATATTCTTATGTTCCATCAAAACATCGTCTTTAATTTTTATGTTTATGCCCAAGTGGAAGGAATTTGCGATGACCTCTGTAACACATCTTATGAGAATGAGCTAATTTATCAGCATATATGTTCGTTCTACAAACTGGATAAGCAAAGTAGCCTTTCACGGCATGACCAAACAAATTACCATATGCTGAAAAATCATTTATAGTCTACATTAGAATTGCCTTTAAGTTGAACTTCTCTTGACGATATGAATCAAAAACTTCAATACCATTATTCCATAAAAATTTTAAATAATCTATTAATGGCTCTAAAAACATGTCAATATCATTGCCAGGTTGCTTAGGTCCTGACATCAACAGTGTTAGTATCATAAACTTCCTTCTCATGCTTAGCCACGATGGGAGATTATAATTGACCAACATAACGGGCCAACAACTATACTTACTACTCATTGAACTATATGGATTGATACCATCAACTGCAAGTGCAAGTCTAAGATTTCTAGGCTCTAATTCAAATTTAGGCCACTTTTCATTGATGAAGTTCAAAGAACGAGAATGTAATGGATGTTCTATTTTACCATCAACAACCTTTTGAGCAGCATGTTAAGATAAATTTTTGGATGCATCAATGCTTCGAAACATCCTTCAAATTCATGGAATTGGTGGAAAATACTACAGCACTTTTGCTGGAATTTTTTTTGTTTTTTCATCTAATCCAATTTTGGACTCTTTCCACCTTGATTCCTTACATATAGGACATTCATGTGCATCTATATACTCTTTTCTATAGAGTATGCAGTCGTTCCAACATGCATGTACTTTCTCATATCCCATACCTAGCTCATTAAGTGTTTTTTTAACATCATACATTGAATTAGGCAATTTATAATATTCAAGCAACACATCACCTATTATTGTCAGAAGTTCTTTAGAATACTTATCAGGTATTCCACACTTCGCTTTAATGTTGTACAATGTGACTGATGCATATATCTTAGTGAACTTCTTACACCCATTCCATAATGGTTTTTTGGCTTCCTCTAAAATCTCATTAAACTCACCCAATCTTGCGGCATTCAAATTATCTTCCACTGCATTTAACATTTCAATAGTATCAACAAAAGCTTCATCATGCTTTCTCTTTTTTGTAGGGGATGCATTGAAGAACTCATTATTATTCTTCATAATCTCTTCCCCATGCCAAAATCATATTTTATAATTTTTATCAATATCATGTTTAAATACATGATTTCAAATTTTCATCACATTATGTCCTTTTCAGTTCCCACATTTGAGACAAGGACACCTAATTCTTTCATTATTACTTGCATTATTAGCAACAAAATTAAAAAAATATTCAAGCTCTTCACTAAATTTATTTGACTTTCTATATATTGACATACAAGACATATCCGTTTTAAAACCTAATTATATATATATATATATATATATATATGTATGTCAATGAATATAATAATGTGAAACAACAAGTGACACGAATATTAAAAAAAGAATCAAATAATATATATATACAAATACATACAACATTAATTCAAAATAATTATTCGTATTAATAGCACATCAATACCAACCTCGTATTGACTAAAACAAATTATACTAATCAAACTAAAAATTTTAAAAAATAGCAACAAATAATATAAATATATATAACTAAAATATTAAATATTGAATTTTTTTTATCAAATTAAATTACAAAATCAATACCTAAAAAAATTATACAATGAAAATATATATTTATCATATATAATAAACCCTTATTTACGGCAAAAAAACTAAAATAAAATAAAATAATGATATGTTCATCATATATAAGAAAATAATTAATGATAAACAAAAAACTATAAAAAAAAAAAAAGTGAATCAACCCTTACTTGCGACATGTATTTCCATAGATAACAGTTTAACAAACAAAAAAATCACAGTCATTGCTCGAACGTAAGAAAAAGTGTAACACATACATACCTTGTTGGATTACACTTGAAAAGGCGGCGTTGGTGGCTGAAATGGGTGTGTGAAAACAGGTGGCTGGGAGAGCGAGGACAACAGAGCAATGCTGGAAACTCCTCATGGTGGTGGATGCACGTCAGACAGAGCTAACGACAACGATGTTGGCAGGTGACAGATAGAGAGGGTCGAGGTTGGTGGACAACGGCGCTGGGGTTTGTTTGGGTCACGAAGGGCTCGGGTGTGGGAGGACAAAAAAAGTTGTGAGATTTTGTAGAGCCCTCGTGGAGCCCTAATTAATTTGTCATAAATGAGTTTAGGTACGGTTGTTAAGTGTACCTAAAAACCTTAAACATTTTAAAATATATTTAGGTACGGTTGTTATCTGTATCTAAAGGCCTTTAGGTACAGTAAACAACCGTACCTAAATCACTTGTTTTAGGTACGATTGTTAACTGTATCTAAAAGTTTTCGTAAATTTCTAAAAAATGTTTTGTATTTTGGTTCACTTTTAGGTATAGTTAACAATCGTACCTAAATCACTTGTTTTAGGATGATCGTTAACTGTATCTAAAAGTTTTCGTAAATTTAATAAATGTTCCATGTTTTGGTTCACTTTTAGGTACAGTTAACAACTGTAGCTAAAACTAATATGTTCTAAATATGCGACCAATCGTATCTACAGCTATTTAGGTATAGTTATTTTCAATTTTTTAATTATAAAACTGTACCTGAATGGGTTTATTATTGTAGTATCGTTAGCCACTTCATGCATATTCCTGGTGAGCTATATGAATGCAATCATGCATATTTTGAGGTATCTAAAATCTGTTCCAGGAAAGGGAATTCTATTTTCTAAAAACAAAAACAAGCAAAACATCAAAGTATATACCAATGCTGATTGGGACAAAGTAATTGACGATAGGCGATCAACTTCAGGATACTTTACCTTTGTCGGTGGGAACTTAGTTACATGGAGAAGCAAGAAACAAAATATTGTTGAACGATCTAGTGTAGAAGATGAGTACAGAGGAATAGCCTTAGGAATTTGTGAAGCACTGTGGTTAAAATTTCTTTTATAGGACCTAGGCTACTCCCCAAAACAGCCAATTTAGCTGTATTGTGATAAGAGAGCAACATGTGATATAGCCCCTAATCTAGTAGATAGGTTTTTCATTAAGGAAAAACTAGAAGATAAGGCTGTGGAACTATTAAAGATTCGGTCAGAATATCAGTTAGCTGATATCCTTACCAAAGGAGTGTCCAATCGGGTGCTCTCAAAGTTTTTAGACAAGTTAGGCATGTGTGACATCTATGCACCAACTTGAGGAGAATTTTTTCTATACTACAGATGTATAGAAATTGTGGGTATAACAAGAGAGAGATAGACACAGATTGGAGGTTGAATGTGGGAGAGAAAAAAAATGTTGAAACCTAAAAGATAGGGGGGGTCATAGAATTTAAGTCTATCTCTCTCCTGAGATGTACTTAATTCTCAATACATCTGCAGTATAATAAAAAATTTCCAACTTGAGGGGCAGTGTTGAGATTCATTGTTGAAATAGGAAAGTAAATCATTTATAGTATAGTAGAGATCATTGTATTTAATCAATATCCTTTTCTAACCTTTTTATTTCTATTATAAATTATGTACAAAGCAATCATTCAAGAAATACAAACAATTTTCTCATTCCCTTTTACAAAAAAGGCGTAAATCATAGCTATCATTTGTCACTTTGTCAACGAATGTGTTATACAATGTTACCAAACAATATTCAATACTATATGGACTTGAAACAACAATCAATACTAAGAAATTTGTACCAAAAATTCCCCAAAAAAAAATTTGAGCTAAAATTTGATTAAACTTTTTTTTTGAGCAAATAAGTGTCAAGATGTGGCTTTGTTAAAATTTTTTTTGATTCTAATTAAACAATAATTGAATTTACACATAAAAGTTGAGCTTAAAACAACTTACACTTGCTATATGGACTTAAAACTAAAGTTAAAAAAAGGCATTAAATATGATCTAGATTTCATAAAGGTTATAAATTTTACGAGATTTTGTCTAAAATGGGCCATTTAGAATGCATAGTTTAAAAAAGAGCCATTTTATATTAAAGTTTAAAAAGAGGCAGTTTTTAACTACCCACCTGATAGCCCAATATTAGCCGGTGTTTTTTATAATAAAAAAAAGAGGCTTAAACATTTCAAACGAACTCAGTTCCCACAAGTAATGCACGAAACACTCTCACAAACTGACTTGAGGAAGACGCAGACAAGAATTTGACCATTTTCAACTCTGAAAAGCACGAAAATCTCTACGAAACTTCTCCATTTTCAACTCTGCATTTTTCGGTAAGTATTTTGAATAAATGTGTTCTCCTTTGCTTCTTATATGATGAGTGTAGTGATAGTTGAAACTCATCCCTATTCCATATCATTTTGCCCCTATGAATGATCATTTCTTCTTAAGGAAAACCCCTTCCTTTTTTTATGAGTTTTTGTAAAATGTTGTTTTTTGGTATTTGACTTTTGTAAAATGTTGGTTTTTGATATTGGAGTTTTGTAAGTATGTTTGAAATACACAATAAATATTGATATAGATAATCTTATTTTTGGTATATCGTTGTCTTGTTTTATGGTTATTCATGAATAATAGTATGACCTTTGAACACATTTTTGCTTGTGTATGTGTTCGGTATATTTTGGTATATTTTTGTCAAATTTTTAGTATTTTTTGTTATATTTTTGTATATTCAAATTCAATTCATTATATTTTAGTATTCTTTTTATTAATATATTGTATTGTCCGTCTTCGTCTATATATTTGGTTAAATTTTGTTGCATTGATTGTATTGATATATTTTGGTATATTTCGGTATATTTCTGTCAAATTTTAGTATCTTCTGTTATATTTTGGTATATTCAAGTTCAATCCATTATATTTTAGTATTCTTTTTGTTAATATATTTTATTATACATATTTCTCTATATATTTGGATTAAATTCTGTTGCATTGATTGTATTGATATATTTTGGTATATTTCAATATATTTTTGTCAAATTTCAGTATTCTTTGTTATATTTAAGTTTAATTCATTATATTTTAATAATCTTTTTGTTAATATATTGTACATCTTCCTCTATATATTTGGGTTAAATTCTATTGCATTAATTGTATTGGTATATTTTAGTATATTTCTGTCAAAGTTTAGTATTTTTTATAATATTTTGGTATATTCAAGTTCAATCCATTATATTTTAGTATTCTTTTTGTTAATATAATGTATTGTACATATTCCTCTATATATTTGGGTTAAATTATGTTGCATTGATTGTATTGGTATATTTTAGTATATTTTTGTATATTTCAATATATTTCTGTCAAATTTTAGTATTTTTGGTTATATTTTGGTATATTCAATTTCAATTCATTATATTTTAGTATTTTTTTTAATATATTGTATTATACATATTTCTCTATATATTTGGGTTAAATTTTGTTGCATTGATTGTGTTGTGAAATATTTTTGTGGTATTTTGGTATATTTAACTATATTATGTTATATTTTATTTTTGTTTTTGTTAATATATTGTATTTTTTGTGTTGCATTCATTGTCTTGTGGTATATTCAAGTATATTTCACTATATTTGTGTTATATTTCAGTATATTTTACTATATATTGTTATAGTCCAGTTTCATTCTGTCAAATTCAAGTATATTTTTGTTGCTTTCATTGTAATCAAGTTTGTTGCAGTATATTCACGTAACATTTTAGTATATTATGTTATAGATTCGTATATTCATGTATATTTATGTTGCTTTCATTATATTCTGATATTTTTAACAAAATTTTGACAAGTATTAATTATTCAATTTTCTTACATCTTATATATACAGGATATGGCAGCCAAGTCAACCTTTACTCCTTATATTTCCCCCTCCAAATATTATGTTGGTAAAATAACCAACCTTTCACGGCTTCAAAATTTTACCACTTTGAAGACAACATTAGAACGATTTGATATAGTCAAGAGATATCAACAGTTATGTTTTGGTTTCATTACAAAAATGAACCATATGGAGTTCACTAGTGGGTTGTTGCATCACATCTTAATGATGCAAGATAAAGATCAGACAGGAAAATAGTTACGGATAGTTGTTCATGGCAAACCGCACAGGTTTGGATATGAATAATTTAGTTTAACAATTGGTTTAATGTTTAGCAGTGAGGAAGAATGTCCACCGCGAAGTGGTCGGTTGAGGAAAACATACTTCAACACCAACAAGCCAATAAGGAATGCCCAACTGGAGAAGGTATTAGTTAAGCTTCCAATTTCCACCGATATTGACGATGTTTTGAGGTTGGCCCTCATATACACATTGAAAATTATTCTTTTGGCTAATAATAATCAAAGGGCCATTAATGATGATTATTTGGAGCTGGTAGAAGACTTCCAAAAATTTAATATCTACCCATGGAGTAAGATTGTATATGATTTCACAATAAGAAGATGCAAAAGTGTTATCTTCAATAAGGTTGAAAGAAAACCCAAATCACACTCTAATACAATAGAATCAAGTGACGAGCCACAGAAAAATGATCCCGAGGGTGATGTTGGCAAAGTTGAGGGTGTCGAGTGTGAAGAAAGCAAGAAACACTCAACCACATATAGTATCTATGGTTTCTGTTAGGCATTACAAGTTTGGGCCTATGAGGCAATACATGTGGATATAAATGATGTAGCCACCAATAGAGCTTTCAATGCATTGCCCAGGATACTATGCAGGGAGAACCAAACTAAGGGACAACTATTGAAGTTCTGGGACTTGAACTAGAGAATCTTCCAACATAATAATGTAAGTTGATTGCATTGATATCTTGTTATTAATGATTGTTTTATAACTAAAATTTTATAATATATCCATCTTTTTAAATCTTCATTATACCATTTTACAGTTTTCTATGCTGAAGACACTAACTCCTAATGAAGAGGAGAGACAAAATCCTTATTACATTTCGACACAAAATGCAAGTAAAGGACTTAAGGGTGTGGCTAATGTTGAAATTGGGGGGAACGATGATGAATTGTCAAAAAGAAGCAATAAGCATGATCATCGCTCTGGTCATATGGATGATAATAGTGAATCTAAGGTCGAGGTCCACAAAGAAAAGGGTTCTTAAGCTCGTACATCAACTTCCTTTTTGGAGGTATAATACAACACCTTGTCATTTCTTTATTCCAAAATTATTTAATAATACTTATTTTTGAATGATTAACATTTGTAGGTTTTACAAGAGCTGAGAGATTTAAGAAATGATATGAATATAATAAAAGAGAACCAAATGTGAATGAATGATGCTTTAAAAAAAATATTAGCATCACAACAGGCCACTGGAATACGTATTGACCAAAAAGGCAAACATGGGGTATATCTTAAACAGAGTACCATTCCAGTAAAACTGAGAGGAAAAGGAAAGGGTCCAGACTTAAAGTTGTCCCACATTTTGATGTACGAAAAAAAGATGCATCAAATGAACAAGTGGATGAAGATGTCTTGCCCATGGATGAAGAGGCATACGTATCATCTCATACATGCAAAGAGATAATAATCTTACTAGAAACAATTGGTAAGGAAAATCCAATGCCTAATATTCTATAGGAAGAAACAGTGGTGGTTAATGACAAGCATCCCATTCAGGTTACCCCTTATATACCACCAGATGTGGCATTGTCTACTTTGGAACACATCTGGAGAATGCCCAATTATCACTGGTCCATCGTCTTTACGATTAGAATCCTTAGCATCGAAGGGCAATATCTCTACCCATACGTCTGATCCGAATGTAACATGTTACGCTTGGAGGAAGCGAAAGCCTGGTCCCTCTCTAAAATCTCCATATGTTAATCCCAAGAAGAAAAGTTCTCTATCAATTGGTTCAAAGAAGTGTCATGAAGGACAGTTGCCAAGCTGTTATGACCCCATGAGAAGCTTTGATGAAGCTAGATATAGATTCTTCTTGGAGTGGTTATATAAAAATTGGTCCAACAATGAGTATGTATATCTTAAACTCAAGTACACATTCCAAAATATACATTAATTCATTCATTGCCATAAATTGTCATTGATTTTTTATTGTGCATTATTTCATTAGGGAGAGTATTAATGTTGGATGCCCAACTAAAGGGATGGCCAATAGCAATTGGTTTCATCGTATTATTAAGCCCCATTCATCCTTAAACAATGAGGTAATGATTTGGTTTGTCGTATATTAGTTAATATATGCTAAATGCTTAATAACCTTCTATGCTATAAACTAACTAAACCTTTTTTGGATGTGTCCAATTACTACAAAATATATTCATATATATAGCACATAGATTGCGGTCTATGGTTGTTGTGGAAGAAGGAACATATTCACTCCCAATTGTTCTCTAAGAACAATTGGACAACATTGGACCAAATGTTCTTGGTAAAAATTTATATTGTATTCTTGTTCACATATTGGATTAATTTTTCTAAACATAATTGCGTTTAAATGTCTTGTTGCTGAATTTTTTACCATGTTGCTCATAAATATTTTATGAAAGTGTAGGCATACATTGACTCTAGTGCAGTTGAATGGAGGAAATTGTCTGTACAAAATCAACATACATTTTGGTACTCAAGCAAAAAGTGGTTGAATTACATGACAGGTTAACTAAAAATTTTTGAATTCATTACGTTAATGGACTTATCTGTAAATAAGTGAATTTATTTACATGTTTTTGTTTTGAATTAGGTTTGCGCCCTGATTTTGGAAAGCCATGGAATCGGGTGGATCACGTATATGAAATATTATTCGAAAAGGGACATTGGATTGGATTAGACTTAGACTTTAGACAACAACATATTTATGTGTACGATTCACTTCCGAAACACATAAGGGATGGATCTCTTAAGACCAGGTTCCAAAGTTTATATGTAATGATCCCTAACTTATTAAAACATGCCAATATTTTTGAATATCCAATCAATGATCGATGACCTATTTCTCGTAACGTAATAAATGTTCCACAACAAGTTGAAACATAAGTATATTTGTATTGTAGCAAATTGTGCATTATTTCATTATGATTCTCATTAAAGTTCAATATTATAATTTCTTTCACAATATATGGGGGAGATTGCAATATAAATGCATTGAAGTTCATCGAGTACACGGTTAATGAAAAGCCCTTGTCTAACATTAACGACAAGTATATTTGATTCTTTCGGAAGAAATTATGCTGTGAACTTTTCTTTGCAGATAGCGACTACATTGTAATATAAGTAAAGATTGAATGCACTGTTTGTATATTTTATTACATTTGAAAACTGATGTCAAATTTACCCTATTTGGTGAACTTTTCTTTTGCTACGAATATTATGAAATTATATGTTTACTGATATAGATTATAATTTGTTTTGTGTCCCATTCGATATATCAATTCTAGTATATAACCAAAGCAGTAAAGAAAACATAAAATATTGTTATTCAATATGCCAAAATGTAACACATATTTATGAAAAATTAACACAAAATATACCTTTAGTATACAGAAAATATTCCAAAATAGAGCTGATTTAGGAAATATACCGAATATTGTATAATTATACTAAATGTACACTTTGGTATATTTTGGTATATCATGGTATATTTTGATATATTTCGATATATTTTGGTATATTTTAATATATTTTGTTATATTTTGGTATATTTTGACATATTACAAAAAATTTGATACAAGTATTACCAAATATACTGAATGGGACAAATTGGTATATTTCGGTATATTTGGACATATTTCAGTATATATGTTAATATATTTTGGTATATTTTGACATATTACATAAAAGTTGAATGAAATATTACCAAAATATACTAATTTGTCCCATTCAGTAATTTTGACATATGTTGATATATTTCGATATATTTTGACATTTTTGTAGTATATTACATAAAAGTTGATACGAATATTGTATGAATATTCCAAAATATATCGAAATATATCAGGTAAATAACTATAATAAAAATTAACATATGTTTATAATTATGACAGGTTTAAGTCATTATCTTTATATACATTGGATTAATACAAAATGTCTGAAACATCAAATTTAATAAATGAAAGATGAAGTTCAAAACTAGATTGACAGTTGCAGATTTATTACTCAAACTTAAAAATACAGTTGATGTTCCTACAACAATGCCAGTGTATTTGATGATCCCTTTCTGGTTTGACATTATACGAAGTTCGAATAAATGTACAGTTCAATTGGTAAATTGGTATAATTATATGAGTAATTATCTCATATAATAAGTACAATAATTATATAAGTAAATTACCGTATTATACCAAGATATTTTTGTTAAAAGTATATCTTGGTATGATATACAACAATTATTAACACTAAATTAAAATATACAAAAGTGTACACCCTAAACATAGCTTTGTCCATATGGTCTTGTGTACACTTCACATGATATCCTTTGTCTTAACTATATGTTTAAGGATGAGAAGATAGCTAAGATTCTACAATCCTCTGAAGGAACACATTACAAGTCCTCAAGTTATGACCAATCTTTCCACAGCTACTGCATAATATGACCTTTTTAATTACTTCTCCATGTGAACGTATGCGTCGCTTTCATAGTCTGCCAAACTTCTTGGTGTTAGTTAGAAGTTCAACTAGCTCCATTATATCTGGTGGAATGTCCCACACACCATTGTCAGTTGCCAAAAATATGGACTCTGCATATGCAATAATATAACAATTTACGGTGTATTTCAAATCAACAAATGAATGGACATCAACATTTTGAAAGTGGGCGGTTGCGATATCATGACAAGATGAGATCTTGTGAACATCAAACTCCCTACAACTACAACTTCTGTTGAGTAGATCAACATCATCACTAGTGTCACCATATATAACCTAATTTCATATAAATCAAATATTACTACATAATATAACGGATAACAACTTAGATTACATATATTTACTTTATTTTAAATGAAAATAGATAAACATATAGTCACTTGAAGTGGTGGACGAATCAATTACCTAGAAAACATGTGCATTAATTTTGAAAATCCTGTACCTTAAGGACTTAATGTGATTTGCACGCATAATTGATTCAACCTCATCGGTAAGGAATCGAGTTCTCCATTTCATCCCAACCTCCCTGCATTCCACAAACCACTGCTGTATTTTGCTACGGTAATACTCAGCAAGCATGGTTATGGAAAATTCATAAGCTAATTTCATGATATTATTAAATGATTCTGAACCATTTGTGGTCATTATCCCATATCTATTTCCTAAAAAATGATATCTTGATCACTTCTCTTTACGTGCTTCCAATAAGTACTTCGCTATCAAAGGATTGATCTCTCTCAAATCCCACATGTACTTGTCAAATTCACGCTTTGTATATGCCTTTGAGCAACATCTGAACAAAGGTGTAATGTCAGGGTTTTTAAATTTATGGTTTAAATTCATCTCCATGTGAAATGCACAATAACCATGCAATGCATTGGGAAATGCTTTCGAAATAGCTTAATAATACTTTGGTGTCTATCCAAAACAATAACAAGCTCCTCAATTCATCTCCAACTATGTGTGAGAGTTTTAACAAAAAATCATTCCCAGGCTTCATTATTCTCTGAATCTCCAACCCCAACAACAATTGGATATATGTTGTTATTTCCATTAGAACCATTTGCTACGAATAATGTCCCAGCTTACCTACCAGATAGAAATGCACTATCAACTGTAATGACATGTCTTATATAAGATAAGAATCCTCTAACACATGGATCTAATGCCATGAAAAAATACTTAAATCTTTCCGACTGGTCAACTTCAACATGTGTGACGCTACCAGGATTTCTTTCCTTCAGAAATGATAGTAGGAAGGAAGCTTGAGGAAAGAATCCTCTTCAGTGCCCCGTAATAACCTGAAAGCCTTCTCTTTAGACCTGTATACTGTGGTATAACCAATCTCAATCCCAAACTCATTTTGACAATCATCAATAATGTCTTTCAACTTATAAATTCTTCTGGGTCGCACCAACTTCAATTTAATGGCATTTGCTATTACTCTTGAGGTCACGGTCCTATTTTTTCTCATGTATTTGTTAGGATCACAAGTATACTAATTCAAACTGTTTTACCCTGAACTGATCTGAGCCAGTGATCCTATTACATCTAATCATCCAAGTACAACTAGATTGAATGCATTTTATCACGTCACAGTCTTTCTTGCTTATCAGTGTCCTCGTCTCAAATCTGTTTCTTATGGCATGAAGCCCGACATATGTAGTGAAATCTATCTTACTCTCAATGACTTGATCAACGTTCAAATCAAGCTTTACATGTGGCACAGACGAGCTTACATCACCATTTGAAATAATCTCTGTGGGTGTACTTGGTGGACCAGAACGTACTTCATTGATGCCCCCAAGTAGAGTTTTTCCTTTAGATTGGGATAAACCATTTTCAGATTGAGTTCCTACAATGAGCCTAAAAGGTTGAACTAATGTGGTAGTAGAATTTTGAATTGATTGTATTGATGTCATTGAGGTTATGTCATGATCCACGTTTTCGTTACCAAGACCACCTTCTAATTCTTACTCTCTAATCATATGAAGATGTCCATCATCACCCATCTGCCTAAGATCTAAATAGCGATTAACACTTCCATCATCACCAATACTACCAAAAACATTATCGCAATTTGTATTGAGATTTGAAGATCTATCGTGTGTTTGACTATCGCTCAAGTAATTTACAAGACGACCTCCAGCATTAAAAAGTTATTTTTAGCAGATAGAATGACTTGTATCTACAGATCTTATCTCTTTTTTTGTGACATATACAACAATCTTACTTTGATTATCTTCAATATGAAGGTTATAAAACTCATTGAGATCATCACTTATTAAAAAAGTAGGTAGTCTCAGATCATTTTTATAGAAGTATCTCACTGAAATTTCATACTTGTACTTTTTGATCTTCAACTTTAAAAACAACTTATCATACTTAAATCCCTTTTTTATCCTTATCATTGAACCTTCACCTCCTCAATATACTTCTTTGTCATCTTTCTTCAACCACTCACCACTATGATAATTAGAATACTAAGGCCATCCATATTGTAAAATGTATAAAAAGAATTAGCAACTATTAATTCAAATATACTTAAAATTTATTTAATATATGAATTGATATACCAAAAGTAATATAGAAAATATTTAATAACTATATCAGCATATAATATATATACCAAAATATACCAAAACTTCCTATATTAATCACATGAAAACATACCAAAATATAACAACAATATCAACATTTAAGAAATATAACAAAATTTACTAAAATATACCAAAATATACCAAAATATATCGAAATATACCGAAAATATACGAAAAGTACCAAAATGAAATTAAAATATAACAAAATATAATAACAATATTAACATTTAGAAAATATAACAAAATTTACTAAATTATACCAAAATGTACTGAAATGTACTGAAAATATACCAAAATAACCAAAATTAAATTAAAATATATCAAAATATAATAAAAATATCAACATTTAGAAAATATAACAAAATTCACTAAAATATACCAAAATATATCGAAATATACAGAAATATACCAACGTATTTTAGGGCCTTTTTAATTAAGTTTTCCTTTCTATCTTTGAAATTTTGTGTATGGATATAAACTATAACAGAGTTCATTACATTAATCATTGTAACGTAGATTTCAATTTAAGATGATTCATTGGGATAATAGCCAATACAGTTTCTCAACCAAAAATCTCGTTAAATAACACTTAATACGAATCAGCTGGCGCTACCTCCACTTCACATCCCGAACGGGCCAATCACGAGGTCGAAGGCGAGACAACTCAAGGAAGCCTTGAACGGACTTGTCCAAGAGTTGATACAAAGCCAAGGATGATGAGGAATGACCACATAGCTTGTGAGAGGCCAAGCAATGTGATAGAGGTAGAATTGGAAGAAGAAGTTCTGCGCCACGGCATGGATTTATAGCCGCCGCGACGAGTGGTCCTCTATTTTGGGTAGGATTTTAGCGAGGCATGCGCGCTGCGGCAAGCATTTGTGGCACTGCAGCCCAAAAGGTTTTGTTTTGGCATGGCAACAGGAGAAGTGCACGCGCGAGTGTGGGCAGATATGCACACAGAGATGGGCGAGTGTGTGCGCCGCGACATGGTTTTGGTGCGCCGCTGCACAAGCCTCTCGGGTTGGATGTCAAGGGTGCTTGCAGCGGCATGGATTTTACTCCACCGCAGCCCACCTATTTTAAATGTTGTATCCCAAGCCTCCTCGTCGCGGCATGAATGTTTTACCTGCCGCAGCACAGATGTAATTTTTGTAATTAGGACCATTGAATCAAATCCAATGGCTGAGATGCTTTCTTTTCTTTAAGTTTTGTTTGTACTCTATAAAAGACAAGTTGTAGCAGCCCAAAAGGTAACTTTTGTTCATTAATGAGAATTTTGTTTCTTCAAATAAATTTGAGAGCCAAGAGCTCTTTGCTTCATTGCAAACCCAAACTTATCAAAGGACTTGCATCCCTTTGTGGCGTTTCTACTCTTCTTCGTGCGTGGTGCGTAATATCCATGTGTTGAGGTGAGTATTTGCTACCAAAAATCTGGTTTTGTGCTTAGAAATCACATGCTAATCTGTTGTTGGGTCTTGAACCATTATCTTGTGATTCTCTAGTCTTCGTTGCTAGTGGGTCGTAGGAATCGTGTTGCGGGGTTCGTATCATTTGGTATCAGAGCTCTAGGTTGTGACTCTAGATTCCTATCTTAATTTTTGTCATTTTTGATTTCATAGCAACCAAGAAAATTCTTTCAAAAAAATTCTGTGTTCTTCTTTGTTTCTATATATTTATTGTATTTTCTAGATTAATCTGATTGATGTTGTTGTTTCCTTCTTATCTTGATTGAATTTGGAGAGGTTTTCATGTTGAAAAATTTTCGAAATTTATTTTCGTAAAGGAAGGGTATTTTGGTAATCTCACATGCTTTGTTTGTATTGAAAGGTGAGAACAAAACTTTATTCTCTTCATTTAAAAAAAAATATCTTCCGAAAAATATCTTGTAAAAATATCTCGTGAAAATATCTCGCTAGATATTTTTATTTAAAAAAATAGAAAAGAAAAGGGGATATTTCAAAAATTATAAAAAAAAAGAGTGAATTCTTAATTCCCGAGAATTTACGAAATTTCTTCGTGTTAGCCTCGTTCACCCTTTAACGGATCGTTTCTTTGTTTGTTGACATTTTACGAGTTTGAATTTGCTAAATTGAACTTGTTTCCAAAATTTATAGAGTTAGAGTTTCAAAACACTTCGAGTTAGTTTCCTTTGTACTTAACATTGGATATTACGAACTACTGATTGTTGAGGACAAAAACTCTACAATTGTGTGGAAGACTTGGATGGTTTGGTTTGTCAAAGGGCTTCGAGCGCTTCGGCAATCAAATTCGAGTGTTAAACACGTGAGGTAACGAGTGAAAGTTCCAATTTTGTTAATTGCTAATCGTTTGTTCGTGTTAGTTGTTGTTAAGTATGTCTGACAGGAATAGCTCCGAGGAAAGGCCCGATATAGCTTTTATGATGAGAGGGCTACAACAATCCATGGAACGGATGAATTTCGTCATGGTTAACATGAATGAGCGGATGGAAAGGCAAGACGCCACTATCGCCAACTTGAGGCAAGAGGCACCGCAAAACACTCCTAATGTAGGAGGGCCCATATTGAGGAGGAGTTGGAGGAGGATAGTTTTGGTGAAGATTATTATGAGGGTGAAGGGAGGATGTCCTTCGGAGGAAGACATGGGCCTAGAGGTGGCCAAGGTCGGAGAGGAGTTAGGAGACCCCCACAACGACCCTATGATGGGGTTGATAGAAACTTGGAGAGTATTAAGATGAAAATGCCGGCATTCCAAGGAAAAAATGACCCGGAACTGTATTTGGAGTGGGAAAAGAAATTAGAGCACATATTTGCGTGCCACAACTACTCAGAAGAGAAAAAGGTTAAACTAGCTGTGATAGAGTTTACTGATTATGCTCTAAATTGGTGGGATCAACTGGTTGTAGCTAGGAGGAGAAATGGGGAAAGATCAATTGATAGCTGGGAGGATATGAAAGCTATCATGAGGAAGCGGTTTATTTTGAGCCATTACTACCGAGAGCTATATCAGAAGTTGCAAAGGCTCACTCAAGGATTTAGATCGGTAGATGATTATTACAAAGATATGGAAATGACCATGGTTAGAGCTAACATAGAGGAGGATAGGGAAGCCACAATGGCTAGGTTTTTTAGTGGTTAGAACCAAGACATTGCCAATGTTGTAGAGCTACATCACTATGTAGAGTTGGAGGACATGGTACATATGGCAATCAAGGTGGAGAGGCAATTACGGAAGAAGAGTAGCCGAACTTTCCCACCTAAGGTTAACCGAACGACATCAAAACCCACCCCTACCACACCATGGAAAAATTGGAAGAAAGATGAAGTAACTAGCTCCAAGCCAAGGTTTGAACCGAACATAGGCAAGGAAATGGAGGCTAGTAAGGATAAGGGTAGGGTTGAAAATTCGATCCGATATCAAGACATCAAGTGTTTCAAATGTCTTGGAACTGGACACATTGCATCCCAATGTCCGAATAAAAAGACAATGATCGCTCAAGCTAATGGCGACATTGAGACGGATGAGGATAGTGATGATGAAGAGATGCCATTGTTAGAGGAAGCTAGTGATGAGAAAATAGGGCCCGTTGAAGGAGAGGCTCTAGTGATAATGAGGTCCTTGAGTATCCAATACAAGGAAGAGGATGCGGAGCAACAACGAGAGAACATATTTCACACAAGGTGTCATGTGAACTTTAAAGTGTGTAATGTCATTATTGACGTGGGAGTTGCACAAATGTGGCTAGTACTACCTTAGTTGAGAAGCTAGGGTTGTCGACAATCAAACACCCGAAACCCTACAAGCTACAATGGTTGAATGATAGCAGGGAAGTGAAGGTTAACAAACAAGTACTAGTATCCTTTTCAATTGGGAAGTACAAGGATGAAATAATGTGTGACGTAGTGCCTATGCAAGCCGGACATATATTGCTTGGGAGACCATGGCAATATGATAGGAGGGTCACACATGATGGATACAAGAACAAGTATTCATTTGAGTTGGAGGATAAGAAGATTACACTTGCACCTTTATCTCCTAAGCAAGTTTTTGAGGACCAAAAGAGGATGGTTAAAGAAAAAAGAGATAAATTGGGAGAAAAGAGTGAGGTAGGAAAGAAGAATGGAGAGAGAGAAAAAGAAACAGAAAAGAAATTTGAAAATTTTTACGCAAAGGCGAGTGACGTAGAACACGCATTCTTGGTGAAGAGGTCTGTGCTTGTACTTTTGTATAAGGAGACTTATTTTTCTACTAACGAACTTGACAATGCATTGCCAAGTATTTTTGTTTCTTTGTTGCAGGAATATGAAGATGTGTTTCCTGAAGAGATCCCAAACGGTGTACCACCATTGTGAGGGATTGAGCATCAGATTGACTTCATTCCTGGAGCGTCTCTTCCAAACTGACTGGCTTATCGTACCAACCCGGACGATACCAAGGAGATACAAAAGCAGGTCGAAGAATTTTTGACTAAGGGGCAAGTCAGGGAAAGCTTGAACCCTTGTGCAGTGCCTGTGCTACTTGTGCCTAAGAAGGATGGGTCAAGTCGTATGTGTGTTGATTGTCGAGCCGTCAACAACATAATGGTAAAGTATCGTCATCCCATTCCTAGGTTAGATGACATGTTAGATGAATTGCATGGCTCTAGCATATTTTCAAAAATTGATCTTAAAAGTGGGTATCATCAAATAAGGATGAAAGGAGGGGATGAATGGAAAATCGCTTTTAAAACAAAACATGGGTTGTATGAATGGTTAGTGATGCCTTTCAGGTTATCTAACGCACCTAGTACTTTTATGAGACTAATGAACCATGTTTTACGTCCCTTAATTGGAAAATTTGTGGTTGTCTATTTTGATGATATTCTCATTTACAGCAAAAATTTGGAAGAGCATGTTCAACACTTGTGTGTTGTTCTTGAAATTTTAAGAAAAGAAAAACTGTATGCTAATTTGAAGAAGTGCTGTTTTTGCATGAAAAAGCTAGTTTTTCTTGGTTTTGTTGTAAGTGCTAATGGCATAGAGGTAGATGGGGAAGAAGTAAAGGCGATTAGGGATTGGCCCTTGCCTAAGTCTGTTACTGAGGTTCGTAGTTTCCATGGCTTGGCTAGTTTCTATCGAAGATTTGTTAGAGACTTTAGCACTGTAGCCACACCTCTAACCGAGGTGATTAAGAAAACTGTAGGTTTTAGATGGGGAGTAGAGCAAGAAAAGGCTTTTAATCTATTGAAGGATAAATTATGTACTGCGCCTATTTTATCCTTGCTTGATTTTACTAAAACCTTTGAAGTTGAGTATGATGCTTCAGGTATAGGCATAGGAGATGTTTTGATGCAGGAAAAGCAGCCAATTTCTTATTTCAGTGAGAAGCTCGGTGGAGCCTCCCTGAACTATCCAACGTATGACAAGGAGCTCTACGCTTTGGTTAGAACCTTGGAGACTTGGCAGCACTATCTATGGCCGAAAGAATTTGTCATCCACACGGATCATGAATCCTTAAAGCATCTAAAGAGGCAAGGGAAATTGAACCGGCGACATGCAAGGTGGATGGAGTTCATCGAAACCTTTCCTTATATTATTCAATATAAGCGAGGTAAAGAAAATGTTGTCGCAGACGCATTGTCGAGGAGGTATACCTTACTCTCTACTTCAAATGCTAAATTATTAGGATTTGAGTATATTAAGGAAATGTATGTTGCTGATAATGATTTTTCTGCTATATATCATGCATGTCATAAGTCTGTTTTTGAAAAATTTTATTTGTTAGATGGGTATTTATTTAAAGAGAACCATTTATGTATACCCAACTGCTCTATGAGAGAGCTACTAGTTAGAGAGGCCCATGGGGGAGGTCTAATGAGACACTTCGGTGTGACCAAGACCATGGATGTTCTACGTGAACATTTCTTTTAGCCTAAAATGAGGCGTGATGTAGAAAGAATTTGCTTTAAGTGCATCACGTGTAAAGCAAAGTCCAAAGTCCTACCTCAAGGACTATATACACCCTTACCCATGCCTAGTTCACCTTGGGTGGATATTTCTATGGACTTTATTTTGGGTTTGCCTAGGTCTAAAGGCGGAAGAGATTCCATTTTTGTAGTTGTTGACAGGTTTTCAAAAATGGCACACTTTATTGCGTGTTACAAAATCGATGACGCAACTACTATAGCCAATCTTTTTTTTAAAGAGATTGTACGGCTACATGGGGTTCCAAAAAGTATAATTTTTGATAGGGATGTCAAATTCCTCAGTTATTTTTGGAAAACTCTATGGGCAAAGTTGGGGACGAAGCTTTTGTTTTTACTACTTGTCATCCCCAAACTGATGGTCAAACTAATTAATCGAACTTTGTCTACTTTGTTAAGAATGGTCATTCAAAAAAACTTGAAAAATTGGGAGGATTGTTTGCCTTTTATTGAATTTGCTTATAATAGGAGTGTACATTCCACTACTAACCATACACCTTTTGAAATTATTTATGGTTTTAACCCACTCACTCCTATGGATTTATTGGCTTTACCTGTTTCAGTTAGAACAGATTTAACAGGTGCCAAGAAGGCTAAAATGGTAAAGAAACTACATGAGAGCATTCACGAGCGCATTGAGAAAAAGAATGAAGAAATTGCGTTCAAGGCTAACAAAGGGCAACGTAGAGTCATTTTTGAACCCGGCGATTGGGTTTGGGTACATATGAGGAAGGAACAATTTCCTGAAAAACGAAGGTCCAAACTACAACCTCGAGGAGATGGACCATTCCAAGTACTCGAACGTATCAATGATAATGCCTACAAGCTCGACCTTCCAGGTGAGTACAATATTAGCGCATCTTTTAACATTTCTGATCTTTCTCCTTTTGATTATGCAGGTGAAGATTCGAGGTCGAATCCTTTTGAAAAAGGGGGGAATGATACGAATCAGCTGGCGCTACCACCACTTCGCATCTCGAACGGGCCAATCACGAGGTCGAAGGCGAGACAACTCAAGGAAGCCTTGAACGGACTTGTCCAAGAGTTGATACAAGGCCAAGGGATGATGAGGAATGACCACATAGCTTGTGAAAGGCCAAGCAATGTGATAGAGGCAGAATTGGAAGAAGAAGTTTTGCGCCGCGGCATGGATTTATAGCCGCCGCGACGAGTGGTCCTCTATTTTGGGTAGGATTTTGGCGAGGCATGCGTGCCGCGGCAAGTATTTGTGGCACCGTGGCCGAAAAGGTTCTGTTTTGGCATGGCAATTGGACAAGCGCGGGCGCGAGTGTGGGCAAATGTGTGCGTAGAGATGGGCGAGTGTGCGCGCCGAGGCATGGTTTTGGTGCGCCGTAGCACAAGCCTCTCAGGTTGGATGTCAAGGTTACTCGCCGTGGCATGGATTTTACTCCGCCGCGGCCCGCCTATTTTAAATGTTGTCTCCCAAGCCTCCTCGTCACGGCATGAATGTTTTATCCGCCGTGGCACAAATGTAATTTTTGTAATTAGGACCATTGGATCAAATCCAATGGCTGAGATGCTTTCTTTTCTTTAGGTTTTGTTTGTACTCTATAAAAGACAAGTTGTAGCAGCCCAAAAGGCAACTTTTGTTCATTAATGAGAATTTTGTTTCTTCAAACAAATTTGAGAGCCAAGAGCTCTTTGCTTCATTGCAAACCCAAACTTATCAAAAGACTTGCATCCCTTTGTAGCGTTTCTACTCTTCTTCGTGCATGGTGTATAATATTCATGTGTTGAGGTGAGTATTTGCTACCAAAAATCTGGTTTTGTGCTTAGAAATCACATGCTATTTTGTTGTTGGGTCTTGAACCGTTATCTTGTGGTTCTCTAATCTTCGTTGCTAGTGGGTCGTAAGAATCGTGTTGCGAGGTTCACATTAACACCTAAACCAGTTTCTCAACAAAGACCCAAATGGTTGGCAATTTTTTAAAAATTTATCAATCCCGAAACCAACAATGGCTTCCCAAACGGTCTACAAATATACGAAAAAAGTTCAGCATTTACATGTTAATAAAACCAACATTAATCTACCCAACCCAAATAATTAATATTACTAACCTGAAATTTGAAAGTTTCACCTGATGTAATGAAGAAATTGAGAGAAAATCAAAGAAGAGAAAATATAGGAGCGTAGAGAAGGAGAAAGAACATAGGTTCTTTTTTAGTGAGAAATGAAATAAAGACTTTAAAGGCTAGCAACTAGTTTGGAGAATTAAAATTTATCCATTTTTAAACTAAAATACAAACGAGCCTTTTTTTTTTTTTTTTAAACTATTATAAGAGATATGGCCTAGACAAAATCCCAAATTTTATAAGTCAAATTAGATTTTTAATGAATTGAGAAAGGGGCACATGCCACCCTCTACCCCTCGTGATAAGGGTGCATGCGAAACAAACTTGAACATCAAATAAACCTCCTTCTAACCTTTATATGGCCCTTGTATACTTAGAAAAAAAAATCTCAATTACGAAAAAAATACCTAACTCGTTGTATTGTGATCGTTTTCTCTCACATTTTGGGGGTTAACCATAGTTTATTTAACGTACACGTAAGTTCCACATGTATCCTTATCATTAATTTACTGATTTGACAAACAATGGTTACAATTTAAATGTTAAAAGTTAATAATCAGAGACCAAATTGTTAAGTTTTAAAGTCTGAGACCTTCACGTGAAAGAGACGAGTTTGGGAATGATGTTAAGCCTTCATACGTGGTGTGGTGTACAAGAACTTTTTTTTGCTAAACAACTATTTACATCATTTTATTTTATTTTCTAATACATATATTAATATTATACTTGGGAGATTAATACATTTCCCATTGTATCATCTATCTCTTTTCTCAGACGGGTTAAAATTATAATTGGTAGATCCTTTTTCTGAAAAGGAACCTTATATTGTTTACTCTCTATGATCATTCAGCTATTAAATGAGCAGAATTATTAAGGTCCCTTGGGATCCAGTTGAATGATATCCCATCAAAATCCTTGAGTAAATTTCTAGCTCCAAGAATTGCTTGATTTACCTGATCTGAATATTGCAGACTATCCTCTCTTAAGCACGGAATAGCATTGACATTGTCATTTTCTACTATTAAATTCTTTATTCTAGCTCCTTTAGCAATTTGTATGGCTGTTACTACAGCCATGATTTCTGCTTCCTCCGAGCTTTCAGTATTTCCTTTATTGCAGCATATTCCAATGGTATTTCCAAACTGATCTCTAGCCAGGATTGCTAAATGTGGTATCCAAGTACTTGTGTCTAAGTTTTGAACACTTATTATCCATATTCTCGTGTCTTAAAATTTAAAACTTACGAGCCCAACCTTCAAATACATAATGTAACAAAATATATTGATCATCACTAAATAGTTTATCTAAAAATATAAATAATTTCAGAGTCAAACCTAGTTCATCATAAATCAATCCATACATTGAACGAACACACGATCCATAAACAAGTCAAAAGAGTCACATATATCTAGTTATAGAATTCAAGGGGATCAAGGGCTTCCCAAACATGGATCTAATAATCCTAAACTGCAATATAGTTCAGGATTTTAACAACAAACTGATATACCAAATCTAAACAAGCACTAAACCGAAAATAAAAAACTTTTAAACCAATCCGTAATCGAATTGATTCTTCTTCATATAACCCATTTACAAAATATACTCCGAAACCCATATCCCAAAAACACCCCTCAATTACCAGAAGCATTCAAAACTCTCCCAATCTCAAAGGAAAGAAAGGAATCAATGCAAGCATACTGTACCTGACTAGTTGTCAGCCATTCATTGTCCCACCTGCTTAAAGTCACCCTCCTTGGCTTATCAATCTCCAAACCAAGAACTTCTCTACTCAAACCTTTCAACCCAGCATTCCTCAACGCTCTTGACCCATACTCATCAGCAGCCAAAACCCCTATATCAACCTTACAGTTAACGCCCAATTCATAGTCACATAAAAGCTTTTCCACATCAGATTCAATTCCAACACCCACAAAAGTGTAGTCACCATTTTCAAGAAAATCACGGAGAGATTGTGGAATAAAAGAGGCATAAATCAACTGAAAAATTAGACAACGCTGACCCACACAAAGCTGAAGAGTAGCCACTGGGTTTTCGATGTTGCGGTTGAAGTTGGGACGCCATTCTACATCTAGCCCAACAATGAGTTTGTGGAGACGATGGCGGTGAATGCGCTTGGTGTCTTCAATCCAAGAGTCCACCATGGACGGATCGGAAGTTACCAGAGTCCGGATCGACCACTCACGGAAGTCAACATCGTAGATATTGTAGTTGTAGTACGGTAGTTCGTGGTCTATAATGGAAATTGCCATGGTGGATTTTTCCTTTCCTTTTCTTCCTCCTTTACTTCTTTCTGCTTATCTTATATAGGAGGGTTTGGCAGTGCAACGAAACCGCTAATTTTTTACAAATTTAAATTCAATTCGAACATTCGAAGATATTTAATTTAAATTTCATCCAATGATATATTCAATTCGAATTTTAGATCGAATTTTTGAGATCAAATAAATTGAAATTGAGATTATAACTTATTTTTAAATTATTCTTATATATAAAATAATATATATTAATATTTAAATTTTAAATTTATATTTTATTAAATCAATTTATTTATTTATTGTTATAAATAAGAGAACTAAAATAATAAAAAGTATACTCTTGAATATTATTAAATTGTTATAGAAAGTTTAACATTATATTTATTTTTATTTTTAAGTTAAAATAGTAATTTAATGTAAACGTCATATGTAAAATATTTAAATATAATTTATTAAAAATAAAATATACATTTATATATAATTTTAAAAGTAATTCAGTTCGGATCGAATTACAACAGATTATAAAATCTGTCAATTCAAATTTGATCCGATCCGAATGGATTGTATATTTTACAATACGAATCCAACAGATCGAATCGAATTTTTTTATTTAGTCAAATTGATTGAATTATTTACTCACCCCTAATAAATATATATATATATATATATAGTATGCAATTTTTTACCACCGAAGAGTATTAGCCAGAACCTTTCATTGTAAAATGTAACATACAACTTTGTTTTTCTTTTGCTTTTTTTATTCTTTTCTTCGTTCATCATTTTTACTTTATGTTTTCTAATTCCTTTTATATGTTAAACACATAATTTCATGACTTATTTGTAATATACATTATTAAGACACATAAAAATTGTTAAAGATCCAAAGCCAAAATGGTTTTTTTATTGAAACAATAAGTATTATTTAATTTTTTAGCTTATAAAATGTATTTTTAAATCATTTTATTTATAAAAAAATGTGTTTTGAAGTCCTTTTATTTGTAAAAAAATGTGTCATGCAAGGACAAAATTAATTTTTTATCTAATTTTTCGTTAAATCTAACGGAATAGCACATGTATTACATGCATATTTATATTTTTTGATAAATATATATCAAATTAAAAAAAAATTAATTAAAAAATTACTCCAATTTTTAACAATTTGTTTCAATTAAATTTATATAGAATTTTCATTATCTAATTTATAATTTTAGATATTATAAATTAAATATTATTTTTAGATATACCAAATTAAATCATTTTTAATTATTTCAATTTTTTTCAATTAATCTTAAATAAAATTTTCATTGTCTAATTTATAATTTATAATTTTAGATATTAGATAATAAAAATTATATTTAAATTTAATTAAAAAATTTATTAAATTTGATCAAACTTAAATAAAAATTTTCATTATCTAAATTATAACTTTAAATCAAATAAAATGTGTCTTTTAATCACTTTATTTGATCAAACTTTAGATGTTAGAAAGTGAAAATTTTATTTAAATTTATTAAAAATTATATATAAATTACATTGAAATTTTTATTTAAGTTTTTTTTTAATTAAAAAAATTGAGTAATTTTTTTTTACGTATATATCTATCAAGAAACATAAACATGCATATAACATATGTGTTATTCCATTATATTTAACAAAAAATTTAATGAAAAATTAACTTTATCCTTACTTGATACCTTTTTTACAAGTAAAGAGACTTAAAAAACTATTTCATAAGCAAAGGGACTTAAAAACACCATTTTACAAGCTATGAGACTAAATAACATACTTTACAAAAACAAAACGATCTCTATGACACTTTTTCGTTTTATATATAACAATTATGCATTCATGAACTATTTTGTCTCGTATAATTCTTTATGTACAAAGTATAAATTAACATATAATATAATATATGATAAAAGGTGGAGAACCAAAATAATCCATTTACTTAGGTAATATATGTCATTTAATCTTCTAGCTAATAAAAGATATTTTTAAATCCTTTTACTTATGAAAAAAGTATTTTGAAGTTCATTTACTTGTAAAAAAGGTGTCAAGTAAGAATAAAGTTAATTTTTCGTTAAATCTAACAAAATAGCAAGTGCATCACATACATGTTTATATTTTTTTATAGATATATATCAAATTAAATAATTTTTAATTATAAAATTACTCCAATGTTTAACAATTTTTTATTGAATTTAAATAAAATTTTTATTGTCTAATTTTTAATTTTAAACATTAGACAATGAAAATTTTATTTAAATTTTATTGAATTCGATTAAACTTAAATAAAACATTCATTGTCTAAATTGTAACTTTAGATTTTAGATATTAGACAATAAAAATTTTATTTAAATTTTATTGAAAATTATATTTAAACTACATTGAATAATTATATTTATGTTCTTTTGAAAATTAAAAAAATTGAATAATTTTTAATTAAATATTAATTTTTTATGTATATTATCTATCGAAAAATAGAAATATGCATGTGACATATCTGTTATTCAGTTAGATTTAATGAAAAATTGAATGAAAAATTAATTTTATCCTTACCTAACACATTTTTTACAAGTAGAGTGATTTAAAAATAATTTTTTCACAAGCAAATGAACTTAAATACACATTTTATAAGCTATAGGATTAAATAACTCTTTTTATAAAAATAAAATGACCTCTATGACAATTTTATCATTTATGTACATAATAATAATAACAACAACAACAACATTAATAACAATGATAAAAAAATAAAATCTGTAATTATTTACGTGTTTAAATATTATTGGTCTTATATGGTGCACTTTTAATTATAACTAACAAATATTATGAAAATGCTTTTAAGTTTAGAAGTTCGATATATTATAACAACTCACATTATTCTTCTAACAATAATTCTTTATTAATGACAAATTTATTCAACAATAATGACACAATATAATTAATTATATAAATACAATTGATGCACAAAAACTTGATAGTCAAATTTTGTATTTATAAAAAGCTCGCAAGTGCACGAATCACTTGTAATAAGCGATAAGTATACTCCCAAGATCGTCTCTCAAGGAATTGCAGTGGTTTTTAAAACGTTACTTATTTTCTTATTCAGTCGAACAAACAATCCTAAACATTCTAACAATTATCGGGTTGTAGAACAGACTGTAAATTCCTAAATTAATTATATAACTAAAAAAATGCAAATAAAAATAATCACAACAAAAGTGGGGATAATGGATATAAATGGGAATTTTAGTTCGCTATCCATTCATGGCAAAAATAAATTAAGCATTCAATTAAAAGTTAGATTTAATGATTTTTCCGCTAAACCTAAAAAATCCCAAATCAATGGCAATTTTCACTACAATCAACTAATTAACTTCTTTGATCCGGACTGTTAATTAACTAATTGGAATTAGCTCAAGGAAATAATTCTAACCACCTAAACTAACACAAATCAATGCAATCAATTTAGGGTCTTGTTCATAATGCACAATTAAGCAAAGATAGCGTTTCTAATGCCTAATTCTAAAATATTCTTCCTAATTACAAACTAAGGTTTGGTCCACCATTAATTCACAATCAGAAAATAATAAGAACATGAACAAGAAATAAATCCAATCATATATAATTAAATTACAAAATTGTTCTTCGAATCATTGGAAGCAATACTAAAATCCCATATAAAAATTTAACCAAACATAATTAAATTTACTATCGTAAATTTAATTACTAAAGGCATAACAAATACAGTAATAATATTCTAATTTTAGAGATGAAAATATTATACAAGAAAATAATATCTCAGTCTCTAAAATATCATAAAATTATACTGCAAAAATAAAAAGTTATCTAAAAATAAAAAAAAATAAATAAAAATAAAAGAGAGAAAAATCTCTCAAGAAGAAGAAACGAAAAACGCAACAAAAATGGATAGTCAACTCCCCTTTTCTGATCCCAAATTCAGCTCGTATATATAGGAAAAGTGGGGGACAAAAACTGCTCATATCACCACGTGTCGAATTGTGATTCATCAGTCAACTGCGAAAAGAGGAGACATGACCGGTCAAAAAGATGCTCAGTGCGCTGCAAGAAAACGACAAAAGGACACGTGGCAGATCGTGATTCGCTGGACAGCACTGTGTGGCAGAAAAATGACACGTGTCGAGTTGTAATTGGATGGACGGTTTGGCGCCGAATGTGGGAGACAGCGGAGAAGACATCCGACACGTGGCGAATTATAATTGCGGAACATTGCGCCGCTCTGTCTGGCGCAAGTCTGGCACACGTTTGATGAGCTGTATTCCTCGTGGCTTCCTCCGATTAGTTTTAATTTGATGTCGTGGCATGGATAATCCTACGTAGATGATGACGTGTATGATGACGTGGATACTGACTTGATTGGGCTTTTCTAAATGAATCCACGCTGCCTTCTGTATGAATCCATATTTCTAAGTACATCCACTGTCACTTCTATATAAATCCACCTGTCTAATTAAATTCATAAAAACATACAGAAAAATTCCAAAAAAATTCTAAAAAATTGTAAATGACTTCTAATTAATTATAAATATAAAAATGACCAAATTATCCTTAATTTGAGTAAAATAATAAAATAAAATATAAAATGAATGCATAAAAACATAACAAAACATAGGTCAAAATTGAGTTCATCAAATACCCCAAACCTACATTTTGCTAGTCCTCTAGCAAAATTATAATTAAACTATACTAAC